>LR737384.1:2192573-2261703 GCA_902655005.2 Marronus borbonicus | reverse complement strand
GTTGCCGATTCTCGGGGAAATTGGTAAACAACACGAACCCATTCTCAGGAGACGAATAAACACGAGTCTGTCTAGCGTACGGAAAGTGGCCAACTTTACTTATAACGTGTTTGGCCAAGTGTCTTGTGAATATAGGTTTGTGGTGCCTAAATTCAATGTTAATTACGAAGTGAGAGTCAAGTTTGATTATCTAAAAATACGTGGGATTTTTAAAAACGCATAACAAGAGGGTTTGTATTGAAACGTCACCATTTGGGGTTAGTCTTTCTATTTTCGAATTAATTCTGGAGAAACGTATTATTTTATTGCAAAATTTGCATCCATTGTCTGATTGCAGTATACTAGAAGCTTCAGAAACCATAAATTTCTCAAGAACAATACATGCGACATCTTGAGCGTGTTTAGTTTAGGTCCAGATAGATCACGATAAATTAAATCTATCTAACAGCTATTATTTAAACGTTGAGTAATTATTGGTTTCACTATTATTCGTTTCTTTTCACACCTTTTCTTCTGCTGGTATGCTTCACAGTTTGCTAGAAAATTCGATCTTTTCCTCCACGCCTTAGATAGATAAATAGATAAATAGAGAGATTGTTTCATTTTGTGAAACAAATGTATATATAACAAGTCAAGAAAAAAAATTGTGTTATCGATATATATAAATATATAACGTATGTACGTAAATATTCATCGATGGAATAGAATAAAGGCTCTAAGAGAAATCTTTTCAGGCTGATTTTAAAATGAAAGAGTGGCCTGCTTTCTCTAATAATCAAAGGATTCTAATTGTATATAGTTATACCGATATTGTTTACGCCCAATCGAGTTATAGTCAGCAGTGTATCAGTAACATGCAAATTATTCCTGGCCCGCGTAGCATAATTGTGTATGTCCGCATTTTTAATATACTGCTCTTGATGTTGGAAAATATGACAACACAGTTTAAATATGTAAAGACACGGAAGCGGCAGAATGTTAAATTGCTTAAATAGTGCCTTAAGGTGAGTATCATAAGGATACAAGGTAAAAGATATGGCTTTCTTTGGCATTTCGCATAGTAAAATAAGATCTCTTTTACCACTTAAAGTGCTTCTGTATCTCTTTAATTCCTATATTTCAAATATTGAGTTTAAAGTTTTAGGCTGTGGTCACAGTGGACCCGTTTTTCGGCCGAATTAATCGTCGAGTGTTATATGGCAACTTCTCCGAAACTTTCAATCGCTTATTTATTATAGTGCAATTGGCAAATTCGGTCGACAACAACCGATATCGGATCACTTTAGATTTGTTTGTCTTCTTCGGCAGCATTCAAACGATAGAAATTTTATTTTTACAAGTTTGTTTTCGTTTACATATGTGTTTTCCTTTTAAAGATGGTGAGCTGTGAAAAATTAATAAGCTTAGTTTTTGCAAGAAAGTGTTGATGGGACATAAAAAAAAGAACAATATCTCAACAGAGATATTTCTGGAAAGATATAAATGAAGATAATATCAGAAATGAAAGCTATAAACTAAAATTTCTTTTACTCTTGCTTTTGTATCGTTCCTGAAAATTTTTGGTTGCTGAAGTACATCTGAAGCACATCTCTTTCTATAGCGGTAAATGGTCAATATCTTTAAAACAGTTTCTGCAACAAAAAAACATAGACTATTGCCAACAAACTCGTAGGAAACAGGCGTAGCACGGACAACAGACAGTCAGTAAGCGACAATGGTTTAGAATGCGTGTGAACGGACGACCGACGCCTTAATCTACTATTTTCCTCGACTCCACTATCAGCCGGGAATAGCCCGTCGTCTATGAGTAATTTCCAAAAAGCGATCAAGATAACTAAGTGTTCAAGTAGTAAATCTATAACTTTTAGTGGAATATTTTTATTAAAGCGTTTTTATTGAAATCAACACTTCGTTAATTTTTGCAGCAATGAAGAAAATTTAAAATATTGCCGTTTCCACGACATAACCATCTTGAATTCATTCCGCTGCTCGTTTAGTGGGCGTGGTATTGTGTTAATGTTGTCACGCGATGATTTTGTATCTATTCCTGCGGCAACCTTATTATCTTCGCCGGAAATTCGGTCAAGGATAACGAGCTCACTGTCATAAATACTGGAATATTTTTATGAAGTATCTAAGCGTTGTAGCGCTAATGCTATTTGAATTCTCCTCTCATGTAATGTAAACTTTTATTGCGTAATTCCTCTTCTTTTAAAGCAAGAATCAAAACGACTAGTTCTATTTTAGAATACATAACTGTAACAGTGTTGTGTTGCAGGCATCAGGAAATTTCCATGCGTGCGATAATGTCCATCATAAAGTGTATTTAGGTTGGAATTATAGCTGTACGACTGCCTTGTACAACCTATTGCAAATTAGCGGAATTTATTTCAACTACCGCAGATAGAATACACAAAATGTTCATTGCTTAATACCAATTCATTCGTACGTGATGAATGGTTTACAGAATTGCGGAATTATTAATGCGCGTTCACAATAAACGGCCCAAAACTTACAATTTCTGCTGTCGCAATACTCTAGCTAATAGCTCCGTTTATGCGCAACAGCACGACGCTAATTAGAGATCAAAATTGGTTGCGGGATTATATTCTTTTCGATCTAAATACTCAGCACTCTTTTCATTGATATGTTAGATCATTGACCTAAAAAGTCAATTAGAAAGCTCTCACGGAGAAAAAAAATGTCGTATGGTACTTGGCGTATTCTTAGAAAAGATCTCGAAAGATATCAATATAAAATTCGTGTAGTGCACGATCTGATGGCCATTGATTACCCAGTGAGAGTGCATTACTGCAATTGGTTTGAAAATCACACGAATGATGATAATATCCTTGACAAATCCGTCTTTTCAGACGAAGTTTGGTTCCACGTTAATGATTTTATTAACAAACAACCAAGTGTATATTGTCCAGTGAAAATCTTTATGCCATAATATGGAAGTCTGGCATTTCCCTTTCTTCACTTCGAAGTCATAGTCTTTTGCTGCTTGTAATACCATCTTTGGTATCTTGGTAAGAGCGGCGAATTCTGATGCGCTGGTTCTATTTGCCTTTCTATCTCCTTTTCAGCCTTCTGGAGGATTTTGGTAGATAGTTTTCTCGCTTTTGAGAAATATTTTCATTTCAATATTCTGTAGTTTCTGGGGTAAGTAATCGTCGATAAGTTCTTTGATCGTCTGTTTGTGCTCTGGATGGGTAACCTGCTCAAGACCAAACTCAACATCCTTGTTTCCAGTTTTATTGACTGTTATCTGCAATAAAAAATTTGCTCTTTCTTGTATACGATAATACCATTTTTTCCTATGTTTATCTCGGCTTACTCTAGCAGATTGTTACCTACTATTGCCTGATAACATGATGTACCCTTCGGAATTATATGTAATGTAAGCCAGAATTCTTTGTCTCTTATGGTAAACTTTCTACAGAAACATCCTCTGGCAGTGACTTTCTTTTCCCTCAAGCTTCTCATCCTCAAATAATTGTTTGTCAATGGGATGTTCCGAACGTGTGTATCCAAAACTGCTAAGATCTGGGAATTCCCAATCTTTAGATTAACTTCATTTTTGGTATAACGACTGTTGTGTTTGCGCTTCAGAAGTCTTTAGCTTTATCAACAATTCTGGTTGAAATTTCTTTCGGGCATTTTGTCGCTTGTCCAAAACATTTAACTTCTCTACTTTTATCTGGACGATCGTTGGATTTATGTCCTTTTCCGCCGCAATTAATGCAGTGAAATACTTTCTCTTTCTTATCTTCTTTCTTCTGATCTTCTCAATCGTCCTCCAACTCTCGGATATCTTATTTTAAATACACTCATACAACCTAACTTTGTATTTAAATTCTCTATACAATAGGTACCATTTTGTTTGAGGTTTCATTTAATATACCGTTAATAATATACTATATCAGAACTTCCGATTTAATGTCAGCACAACTACCTATTTCTCTCATAGCTAATATACATTCTTCTACAGATTCCTCTTGTTTCTTTCTTCGCGGCATTAACTTCTAGTGTATTTGAGCGCTATTTACTTTTACCTCAAATTCTTTATTCAATTTTTCTTTAAGTACAGACCAACATTTATTCTTTTCCATGCGCGAATAAACAATTTTGCTAGTCCTGTTAATAACCGCTTCGCAAACAGCAACTTCTGAAGTTCGTTCCATCCGGTGACGTTAGAGACACCTTTAAACTCTTCGACCCATTTTCAGACTAGATATTCGATTTTCTTGTCAAATGTTGTAATGCTGACCTCAACGTTTCTAAAGGTTACAGACTGTGAGTAAATTTGATGATTTTAATAAATCCTTTATTTGTTTCATTTTTGCTGCGTATACTTCTGATTCTTTCTTAAATCTAAATCCAGAAAAATCACATAATGTAATTTATGTAATCAATAGAATATAAAATAATTAAAAATAAAATTACACTGTCTGTATTTATTTTATATTTTAAAATCTGCTACGCTTTCTTCTTTTAAAATTGAATATTGTGTCTTCTACCTCTTGTGATCAGCACCCTTGTATCGAACAAAGCAGCAAGCGGGATCGCTGAACGACACCAACAATTAGGGATCCCTTCTTATTTGGACTCGGACAAATACAACGGTTTCTAATTCTTCTGTTTGCTAATCTTCTTCTTCTGTGGTGATAAAACTTTTCTTCTCGCCGTATCTTGTTTTCTATCATAACTCGTTTTCTTTTATCGCCTATTGTAATTCGTTTTCTTCTACCTCTTATCTATCTTCTACTCCGGGCGAGCCTCCAAAATGTAGGTTTTTTATTTTGTTGCTTAGGATGGTCTTTTATGTAAATAACAACCTTTTAATTTTATTGACAAATGAGATGAATTAAATTAAACGAAATTAGACCCCTGCTAGGTACATATGCGTTCAGAACGCCTAATTCTTTGATATAAAACTAGCGTCTTGAAATATGAAACAAAGCAAAATTCGTCTACCTGTACACGGTTTTTCGTCGCCTACGTCTATTTAAGGAATACCTCAATCACGCTAGCCTCTACGATCGTCGTTGGAATGCACATCATAAATAATAGGCGGCTACTGGACTAAACTAAATTGAGATAAAATCCTATATCCATGATTTTTCTAATAAATATTGCGAAAAGTTGAACGTTCCTTCAAGCGAAAACAGTCTAACACACCAAAATTCCCTAACGCCATACCTCCTATCAATAAACAAACGTCAATGTATCTTAAATAGATTGTGCACTATGTTTGGAGGAAATGTATGTATTTCGGTCTCACTACCGTTACTTGCGCTCCAGAAAATTCCCCAGATAGTTAGCGTCCGCTAGACGCGGTCGAGAAAAATATACGGATGGAACTGCAGCATTAATGGGTTCTCGTATATTGTGCATACATACATGCATCCGCGTTTCCTAAAATATAACTCTGGCCTTAATTGCAATAAAAATAAATCTCAATGGGGTGGTTATTTGTACACGAAGAAGAGTAATCTACGTTAAAATGCTTCCACACGGCGCTATTATAAAGCTAGTTAAGTAATTCTTAGGAATGGGTACTGATATCCCGAAGTGCATCGATGCTCTTTTCATCGATGTTTGCTTATCATGTTTTAGTATCGACGTTTTGAGGGCTTTCACAGCGAAGTAGCAGCATATCTACAACCTACGGCGTCACAATTTAGATGGAAAATTTTGTAGAAAAAAAAAAAATTAGTAATTGTAGCCTGAGAAAACTGCAGCCTAAGAAAATAATATTAACTAAAGTAATAAGTTTATTCGAGGCTACAATAATACGTAATCATTGGTAATATGAGACGATAGGATATAAGGCAACTGGAGATGATGGGTTTCTCCTTTACGTATGAAGGAAGATCGCTCTAGCGTTGCTAGTTACAGTCCCGTAAGTATGATTTCTAACAGTGCTAAGGTGTCCTTTACAACACACCTGCATCATTTTTACATATCTGAGCATTAGCATTGTTTTGTTACTCGCAGGCCAATGATTACTAACCTCTAAAACATTTGATTGCATTAACCATGCTATATTACTACAAAAAAATTGATAAATATGGTTTCAATGTCGTTTTCAGTCTTACTTAAAGGGCGTGGCTCAGGGTTTAAGTATTGGACCACTTCTCTTCAACTTATAAACTATTCTTATTTACTTGTCACGTTTTAGCATATGCAGATGACGTAAAGTATTTAATACAATAGCTTCTACGCTATTCTATAACATTAAAACTTTTAACCTTTGTGTCTTGTTCGATAACAGACTAGTATTTATTGAATATATTTCATCCACATGTTTATCGCCTTCAACACTTTTGCTTTTGCTACACGCTCCTGCAAACACGTTTCGTATTTAAATCTTATATTCTGTCTATGTTCGTTGTAAGCTTCAATACGCTTCCATTATTTATACCAAAATCCTATGATCGAGCGTGTTTAAAATATGATTTCTAAAGTGCCTCTCCTTTTCTCTTCCGAATGGAATACGTGCGCCCTGGATAGAGATATTGAGTATAGAGTCTTGATGAACGCCGTTGTGAACATAGTAAGGTGAAGTTTTTTTGCAGAATTTATAAAAAAACATAGCGATTCGTTAGCTCTTCTATCGCTCGGAATAGGCGATTTTTTTATACTTTTCGAGTATCTAGAGCAAACATCGACATCTTACTTAAAGTCCTTCTTCATCACATGATGGGAAACACGAACAAGCAAAACTTTAACGATTTTTTATGAGTCTATAAACGTGTTACCTACACTTGCTTCCCCTCTTTTTATCCTGGTTTCTACATGCAAAAACGAGGTGTTAAAGTGAGTAATCTTGTAGACAGCTTCTTCAGGAACTGAAAACTTTAATCTCACCTTCTCTTCATATCTACGAAACTTGTTTTGCCTTGAAAAACTGTGGCCTATTTAGTCAAAACCTAGTTGAACATTTCACTGGAAAGTATTTTGTAAAACCTGATGCTCACACTGCTGTTCTTTATCCGAAGAATATAGTGTAGAGTGCACATCAGAAAATGCCTAGAAACAATAACCAAAAAATATAATGCTAAGATAACTTAGCTTCCTCATGGTATTAATGGAATAATTCACGGCAAACGCAACAAAAGGAGAGAAAAAAATTACACTAACACACGAACATGTTTCTGCCTACCCGGCGTCATCAGCGTGGTTTCGAGAGTAATTTTTTATCTCTACCTTCTATCGCTGTTGCCTCACAGTTAATGTCACGACAAAACGAAGAACTCGACATTTCTTGAAACCACGCTGATGAGGCCGGGTAGGTAGAAACATGTCCGTGTGTTAGTGTAATTTTTGTTTATCTCCTTTGGTTGCGTTTGCCGTGAATTATTCCATCAATACCATGAGGAAGCTATATTTTTTGGTTATAGTGTACAGTGGTTGTCAGTTTTCTACCATCTCCCGGGTCGCTTGAAAGCTGCCACAAGTAGGACATATTATTCGTTTGAAGAGTTCCTGGATAGTAGAATTTTTCTCCATTTCGCCTTATATGGATTATTAAAACTTGTCTTTACTTATGACGCATTGTATCTAGTGAGCATGTGACCTCGATTGTCCTGTATGCTGCATACATCCAATAAATATTATTATTATTATTATATTGCATACATTTGGCAGATTCTCTACTTTTTCTTTGTTATTCTTTTGTCCTGTAATTGGGTTTTGGGCAACGTTCGTACAAAGTTCATAATTGTATGCCTTAACTTTACTAATTGTTTTAGGCAAGCTTTTGTGATTTTTAAACGAAGGTACTTTATAACACCGGAAATTTCTTTTTCTTTTAAGAACCAAACTTTTTGCCGAAGATTATATGTTTTTAGATTTCTCTTTGTAAATTGAGATGTACTAAATTTAGAATTAACTTCGTCCTAACGAGCTTTCCTTGTCGTTGAAAAACTTTTCCTTTTAGGACATTTAGATGAAAACGTTATTCCACAGTTGTGCATTCTACATTTTAATTAAAACGAGGCAATCTTTATAATATCGTTTAGTCTTCTATTTTTAAGAAGAATTCCGTAACATGTCAATTTTTGATTTTGGTGGAACACATTTTAAAGTAAAAATTGAATTCTCGTCACTTTTCATAACAAAAGTGTTAAATGAGAACGGAAGTAGAGTAGCCGATCGAAGTATGCCATTTTAAATTCTCTGTACTATCTATTTGGAACTTTAGGAGCGCTGATTGCTGCGAGTAAGGTGTTATCAAGACCAATCCCATTTTTACGTTACAATATGTTGTTCAACATTATCATAATTTTCAGACCATTAATTTGCATTTGTCATGTCAAATTTTGCTTATTCTATTAAAATTTTTATTTAACAATGTTGTTATTGACTTCGTTATGTTTTCTCCGTTAGATTGCGTAGAGTGTCTGTTAGACTGGGGAATGTGCTACGGGTGGTTCGAAGTTTTTCGTCGCCCGTTCACTCAAAGGTTTATTAAACCAAAATGCAGAAGAATATTTTAATTACCCATAATCATGTATAAAGATTAAGATTAAGATAGAGCGTTAATATAAATATATCTTTAGATATATGATTATAAATCCGGATTCTCATGTAAGTCACTAACAAAATTTGTAAAAATCATTCACCTGAACAATTTATTAAGCGCGGTAGAGATATTACCGGAACCCACCATCTCGGCAATTAATTGAAAAGGAATCCAACAATATGTTGCTACAGAAGATATTTAATTAAATAGCCGTAATTGTATATGGATCTTGAAAGCCTATTAAAGGAAATTAATTAATAACATCGTAAATTTCAGAATACGGTTCCCATGTCGCAATTAAGAGACTAAACTGAAATTAAGACGTTTACTTTTAGGGTAGAGGTCAGGAGAAATCAAACGAGATGAAATGTAGCAACTTACCAGAAAATATTGCGAGTCCCAATCTTCTGGAAATGTAGAATCGTGTAAATGGCAAATCAACATTTTCAGATAATGTAATAGGGTATTTCTTTTTAATACTTTTATGCACACAGGATGATCGATAAGTAGGGAACCAGGCACTTATTTTCTTAATGCCTCGTATACCATTCCGTGTTTGGTTTCTTCATTCGGAAGTAAACCAGCATGATACCTACTTCCAGCAGATTTTAGAAATGTTTATAATTTTGTCCCTCAGTCCTTTTCTAGGAAAAAATGAAATGCGAATAAATTCCAGCGTACACCTTTACGGGACTAAATTAAAAACGTCCATGTCACTATTTTTTCATTTTTTAACCAAACAATACTAATATTAGAAATAACTTGGCCAAATGCAGGACTCGCACTTAACTATAAGTGTCTCTTTTATTTCGAGTGTTAGACATATGCAAAGACGTATGAAGCAATATAAATTTCCTGTACGGTGGATAAAGAAAGAAATTAATTAAAAAATTGACGTTTTTCGTGTTTGGCAAATTTTGGTGATCAGTGAACATCGAGTATATTTCGAAGACGATTTAATAGCGTGTCGAGATAAAAGCAAGTATGCAATTTAAACTTATAAAAGTTGTAAAGAGTGTACTTTGACACGGAATTGGGAGGAAATACATATATGCGGAGCACACTTGGTTCACTGTTTATGGATTACCCTTTATATACGGAAATGTTTTTGCAAAATACATATGAGACTTATTATATTATCAAAAAAGTTTAGTAAAATTGTGCCTATTGTGTAAATAGTAGGAATTTACACAATAGGCACAATTTTACATTCCGAAAGGTCGCAGCAGCCTGTATTAAGCACTTACTGGGAGTCTTTGTTGTATTCCTTAGTAGGTATGAGATCAGTATAAAGAGATCTCAAAATGTTGAATTTACTGCTATAAAATTTTAATTATAATTATATTAATATATTAATTATAATATTTTTTTAATATTTTATATATTAGAATTGAGCAAGTACTTGACTCAGGGAAAAGTATTAATTTTTTCCATATGATGTTCTGTGCGAGTTATGACTGGCGCAGGATAACGCCAATTTCTGGATCCACCCAAGTGTTATAAAATTATTATAAAAAGTCTTCTCCCAGCGGTCAAGGTGATAGAACGGGTGAACAGCGTCTAGATATCGGCGCCCGGCTGTATCACCCAAGAGGCAGAGTAAAGGGTAATAAATCCCCTTCATTTCGTAAAGGAGATTGTATTTGGCGTTGGACAAAGATTCTGGACAATCTTGTAGTCGTTCTGTAGTACAAGGGTACGATAGGTACCTCACGAAGTAAAGGCGTTAACTATAGCACAAATAATGACTCAAGTGAGTTTAGAAGTGCATAAGGTGAAGCTGGTAACCAACATTAGAAGAGCCTGAGCCCTTCTGGCGCTCTTTACCCGTCGACGGACCGCGCCCCTTCGAGTTGTCGTACATAATTTTTTTTGTTTATTTTCATATTCATGTTTGTTTTAAAGCTTTTACTCCGAGTCGTTTAAATTCTTTTTGTTGAAAATGTTAACACTTTAATAAAATTAATACATTTTAATCTATTAGCGGGGGCCCCATTTGTTAATCTTGTTTTTGTACATCTTATATTAGCTGCTAATCACTGCAATACCATTCATGCATTTCCTTTTTTTTGTAATTAAGACACATTGTTATTTTTAACATTAATTTTTTTATTTATTGGTGCATGACTACATCTATACTCAAGAACGATGCGATCTGAGAAAGGCACGTGCCACGAAATATTAAATCATTTATTTCAATTTTATTCAATTTGCAATCAGCCACGTTGTAATTTAGCGGACAACGTAGTGCCAGCACCGCATCGTTGCAGCTATCGTAATTTTTACATTAAAGTAAAATGTAAGCGCCGTTGGAAATGCATATTTTCTAATCAAATTAAATTACTGAAAAATATCTTAGTAACTACGGGTGTTTTTGTCAATCAGGACAATGATAGTAGTTCTTCCTCACAAAAATAAGACCATATTTCTCGCGCCTATAACTCAGTTGCAAATACGGTGGATCTGAACTAATCTGAACTAACTATAACAAATAAGTCACTTGCATATTATGACGAGATAAGTCCTTCAGTAAGTTGCTTCATTAGGTAATTAGTTCCAGGTTTAAAAAAGGAGTACAAGATGATATAAACCATAACATTTCAGTTATAACGTATATAAGCAGATAATGTGAGGTATGTGCAATACTTGCTGTTCCTATTCTGCAAAAATTCGTTTTACAAGTTGTCATAAAAAAGTTTGGATTTAGTTCGCAACAGCTATTTTATTGAAAACATGGCGTGTTTGCTGGAAATGGTGCTATATCGTAACTTTTGGAAAGCTCCGAACGTTCCGATGCCCACTAACGAATTAGTTCATCAACAACGAAAGAAACTTCTTGCAGCACCTCCATTGCAAAATGTTTAAATTGACCTGAATTGACTTAGAAACCCGTTTAATATATTGTATTAAATAACGTATATGGCGTGGTTTCGCAAATTGGCATATTGGCACGGTGCACAGAAAAAACGTAATATTTTCCGGCATTTCAACGAGAAAATCATGTAGATTGACTTGCGTAAAATGTTCATCTGAAGTTTGAAAATATTCGCAGTTCTAAACTCAATCAACGGTAAATTTATTTGGGTAAATTGGTGCTCATTCTACAGAACAACAGTTAATCTACTGAATCTACTAACATTTCTTGTACTGAGAAGCTTTTTCGGGCATAATGTTGGTGCAGTGAGCAATGAAAGCGAAGCATTCAAAAAATTCTTTGTTGTGTCACAAGCGATACCTTGTAATTTAAAATTTGAAAGTTGTGATTGTCAAGGTTGGGGGAGAGGGGCTAGAGAGAGGCGGATTAAAATAAATCTTAAAATTTTTTTAGCGAGTGACGTGTATATTCACATTTTCTAAGCGCCTTTCAGTTAAAAAACGTATATGGGTTAGTGCGGTTCTGCTTTTAGTTCATTCTGATGCCCTAATATCTACTTTTCTACTTTTTCTGCGTATGATCAGACGACCAGAGTGAAGGTTCCTGAAAGATTCACGACGTGATTTGATACCGAGTACGTTGACCGAGGGGCTCCTGTGTATGTCGTTTACGATGCATATGCTGTCCGTCGTTTCGTGTCACGTGTGGCATAAGTGATGCACGTCGAAATCACGTTATCAGATAGCGTGTATCTTCCTCAGTATCTAAATCAACCTCAGCGCGCCGTATGCGATATTATAGGATCCTCTTTAATGATTTACATCTCGCGTATGATACTCGTTAGCATAATAAACTAGAAAGTGGCAAAACTTCGTTTAAGCTTTACTTTGTTCGAAAATTCAAATTTGTTCCTTGCCGAGCTTTTAGCTTTAGCAGGACTCAGATACAAACCTTCTTAAAAAAATATTTAAATGTATACCCTCTAGCTTAAAAATATGTAGCAAATACATATGTACACTCAAACATTCTGAAGCTAGGTAACATAGAATTAATAGATGTACGCATATAATATAATTCTTTATTTAAAAAAATACATCATCAAAACACAACGCATTAAACGAAACAAATAAATTTGTTATTTAGATCGAATTTCAGTACCTCAAAGACATACAAGCTGGGAAAAGGATGATCAGATGCATACAACATGCATCTGATCATCCTTTTTTGTAGTATAAATAGTCGCCTAGCTCCCACCGTTGATCCCCAGAAAATTTAGCCATAACTGAGACGGAATTCCACATATGCCTAGTAAGACTACCGCAACGAATGTATATTTACAACAGTGTGTAAGCTCCTTATACCATATAGTGCCCTTGATAACTTACGCTCCAACAAACCACAATGTTTATCATATTTTAGGCTTTCATCTACAATCAATCCTAAAAACCGGATCGCTCTCGGTGACCGGAATGTCGTTACAGCGTATGTGAAGAGCATCGCGATGTAAGGCGGACGATTTGAATTGAACTAAAGTTGTTCAGGTTAAACAATTATTACTGCACCAGTGAGACATTCGACTAACTAAGGTCGCAGCAGAAGTTGAGAGATCAGCATAATCAATGTTTGAAATTATACAACTTGTGTCGTCCGCGTATTGAGATAAGGTACAGTGTGTTAGCGTTAGATAGAGGTCATTCATATATATTAAGAAAAGAGTTGGAGTCAAAACTGATCCCTGAGGAACACCGCAGCTCAGTTCTATTGATCTGAAATAAATTATTTTTGTAATATTATTTACATCCGCCGTCACAGTAACCTTAGCAGTTCTACCGCTCATATAGGAGCTGAACATATCCCTGGGTACTCCATGAATACCATAAGCCTCCAGCTTACTAATCAGCAACAGCATCGAATGCCTTCGGATAGATAAAAAAATATGCTTGCAACGCGCTGATTTTTGTCCAGGTCTTCATAAATTCTAGTAGTTGCCCGAGCAATAGCATCACCAATGGTGTTTCCTGAAACAAAGCCGAATTGGGTGGAAGATAAAATATTATGTTTTGTTAAATAACCGACTAACCTGATATTTATAATCTTTTCAGTTTTGCGAAGACAGAAGGTAAGGATATTGGTCTATAGTTAGTTATATCTTGTGCATCACCGTTTTTTAGATTTTTTAGGCTATCAGGAAATTTTCCTTCAGAGAAACAACGATTAAATACATGTATTAGCGGTTTTTCAACTCGCTTTCTCATTAGATTTAATTTGTTCCTTTTATCAGTTTCTTGGTCCCTGATTTTTTTTTCAAATTTTCAAGCATTGTCTGGGCCATATTAACCTGTACTGAATCAATTTCGTGAATTGTTTGTGTTAATTAATTATTTGCCTCATCTTGCAGCTGCCTTTCAGTCTTCTGCTATTTGTTTTTCTATTTCACCAAATTCAGTCTATCCTTTTATTTTTTCTAAATTCTCTTATTCCTTCTTCTGCTTCTCATGTTCTAATTACTTTACCAACGCTATTTTTGTCTTCGAGGTGCGGACCCTAAATATCTTGGTTGTTTGTAAGTTAGATTTAGCTTGGTTAAATCTATTTAATAATAATCTTATTGATAATCTTACAACAGTATATTTATAATCAGATGAGTATCAAGAAATCACATAGGAAGTGTTCATGTATGTAGTATAAGTACATTTATTGATTCAATGTAATTATGTTATTTAAATTAGAAAGGCTTCTTCTGTCTTACGCAAGCTGTACGATTCCATAGTTAAATAATATTTTATGCTACGTATGCTATAATAACAATGTCGTTTCGTTCGGATGCCCGATAAGACCTGAAATTACTACACACGCCCTATTATTACAGTAATATTCTCTTCATCGCATTGAAACATGCAATTGAGAGCTTCAACATGTTCCGCTGGTGGCTATTATTTGAGAAAAATTTAACCTGAAAATCTGCAATGCGTACATATTTACACGTATTGTATTGACGCCCAGGAGAGAATATTGTAAGTATTACAGAACAATAGAAACAATTTGCTTTCAAAACTTGGACGAAGCGATACCCGCGCACAAAATTGGTTTTAATAACGCTTTAGGCGTAATATAAATTACGAAGTTATGTTGCACGTAATTCCAACATTAGTGTTATTTTAGTATCCGTGAATACCAACAAAATATATGTGAATATACACACTCCACTTGAAGAATACACAACAATGAATTAATGTAAACGACGCTGAAAAAAATTAAAAACCATGTATCAAGATCATATTATTCTTCTTTCCTTATGATATCGATTGAATAAGCAATGGAAAGAGAGAAAAAATACACTGGAACAAGAACTGCTGAAGGGATGGCTTGGGGAACAGTACCGACCTTATGTCGCTGCTTTCTAAACAACAGACGTGTGTTTCTTGGCACTAGAGAGCGTTCATTGTTTCGAAATGTTGTGGCATTAACTGTGAAAAAAGAGCGGTACGAGGTAGAGTTAAAATATTCTGGATACCACGTTGATGACGCTGAGCAAGCAGAGACATGTCCGTGGGCAATGTGGTGTTTCTCTCTTACATTGCATTTGCCGTAAGGAAGCTGCTTAGCATTATTTTTTTGGTTATTGTTTCCAGGCATTTTCTGATGTGTTCCATTTAACACAGGTTATATTTAGCAGACTGTGACCGCTATAAAGTCGGCGTTAATAAAGAAAATGTTGATACAGCACTAACTTGTGCTTGTTTAAAACCTTTTTATCCTCTATCAGATATTCCAAGTGATGTTTAACTTTTAAAGAGAGCGAGAATCATTTCAAATAAGGTACAATTCAACATTCCAATTTAACAATTAACTTTTTAAAGTTAATTAGTTTAATAAATGTTTTAATAATCATTGCGGTCATGACGGTTGACTATGGAATTTTATTTACAATGTTTTACCATTAACACTTGTGTTAAACCTTCGGAATGGTCGAAGCGTCGTGTCGGTTGTTATGCAATAAGGTGGAATAAATAGGTTCTAGTTCAAAATTGTTATCAAAATCTAGAGCGCTATTTTTCGAAAAATAACCAAGATTTCAATTAGACCGTGTGTTAACCCTGGCAGCACAGACGGTTGGCGCAGTGTTGGTTCCCGATCACGGATCGCTTGGTTCGACGAAATGTGAACATTTTACACTTTTGGCAGAACATTACCTAGCAACGTTCTCGCAGATTTACCTGATTTTTTAGCGAATTATTTACACCGCCCTTTAACGAATATTCCTTGAAAATTGGCTCGCTGTTGTCTGCCGACCGTGTCGTAACGATCTACAATCGACTCTTCACCGACTGAATTGGTTCAACAACGACTTGCTTATGTCGTTCAAGTGTAGTTTGCTTTGATTTTGCAGATCTACAGCCAATCGACATCCAACGTTAGAAAAGTAACATTGGTTTTGTATACCTTACTGACACTTCACCGATTGTAGCTAACCATCATCGATGTGTTGACCGCACGACGTTGTATCAACTGAAGGCCAACCGTCGGTTAATCAACTGTGCTACTACTTTATCTATCCGAACAATCTGCAGGCCAGAAAATAAGTTTGTTCTTTGATTTCTACAAAATTTGAATTGTCTTTACTTCAAGAGTTTTCAAGAGTCAGAAATTATAAAACAAAGCTGGAACCAAACAACAAAGTATACAATAGGATATCCCAATCTGCAATTAAAGTACAAGTTTGTGTATTCGCAGATGATGTGGCGCTGGTGGATAAAGAGAAAAAGAACTTGAGAAGAATATTAATGTGTGGGTAGGTATATTAAAAAAAAATAATTTAACATTCGATAAGAAGAAGGCAAAGCTAAGGATAGAAAATTCCATAAGGAAAGAAAATAAACATCAGACTTGGAGAAGAAATACTAGAACAAGTAGATAAATAACAGCATATTAAAAAATAAAAGTCAGGAGAACACAGTACAGGCTGCTGAAATACCGTACCTAAGAGAGGTAGTGTAAGTAAAGAAAGTAGAAAAGTAAGAAATGATCACATCAGAGAAAAAGTGAAAATGATATAATTGAAAAATAAAATAGAGGAGAAGAAGTTAAAATGGACAAAGCATTTAATGTGAATGGATAATACAATGACGAAAATGTAAAAAGCTAGAAAGGAAGGCAAAAATGGGAAATGGCCACCTAGAACCACCTGGAACAACAGCGTAACGGAAATATTTAAATGTAGAAGAACATTATCGAAGGGACTGCAAAAAATTGTATAACTTTGTTGAAGAGTAGTAACAATAAAACAAAACCTCGACACTTTCAGGTAAAAGAGAATGACGACGATGTTGATGTACTTATGTGATTGGGTGTTAATGAAATTTTCGTCCGCAAATACGCAGTAACACACCGGGGATAATACCTTCAAGTTTCCCCCGCTTCCCGTTGTACAGGCATCTAACTTGAAGCTCCCGCATGCTGTACAAGACGCACAACTTCAACACATTCAGTATTCAAGAAGCAATTAGTAGTAAACGGCAGAAAATATATTCTGGAGCGACGCTACGTTTATGCATAAACTCGTTATACGCCCGTTTACGTTTCACAAAGCCTAATTTATGTATTTACTTTGATCATCGTGTCTACGCAGGATCATCCTCGTAATAATTAATGCCCGCCTTAATTACTGCAAAAGTCTTGCAGCATTGGATGGATGTGTAAACAACATGTATTTCTTGTTTGCGTAATTAGTGGCCGACTAATATAAAAGTGGCGATGCACGCGATAATTTTTATTGTTTGAACGGAATTAAAAAAAACATTCAAGGAATTACATTGCTGTTAGTTCAAATTGCTTCTTTTTCATTTGTTTGTAGCACTGAAATACGTATTATTCTAACAAAGGGTTGTTCGTTTTAGTTACAAATAGAAGCTCCCCGCTAGCATTTGATCAATGAATCATTACTTAACTGTTGATGTAAACAGCATTCACTTAAGTCAACAACATGAATTGTTTGGTTGAAACTCTCAGTCCAGTAAAATACGGCGGTGAGGCAGCTATTTGAAAATTTAATGCTTATTCGTTACGTTTGAACCCAGCTACCCGGCTACCTTTTAATTGCTTTTTCTTTCACCGTCACCTCTTGGAATGTTGAATATTTCTCTTTTTTCATTTGCTCGCCACTGTTATACCCGATTCGTGCAAATATGCTTATTACGAAGAATGATAGTTTCGCTACAAAAGGTAATACTCTCGACTTCTCGGTATTTTGCCAGAAATTTGTACCCACCTACACTAAAAAGTGGTAAAATTTTACTTTAAATTTCCAGTTTTTTGGATAATTTCTAAGGTGGAGAAACGATTTAAGCATTTTCCTGAAAAAAGTAATATTCTATTTAAATTTTTAATATTCATTGATGACAAGTAATATTACAATTGTTATAATACCGGTGCGTAGCATGTAGTTGTATGTCTCACAATACAATAATAAGTAAATAAATTTAGTTCTTCGTTCTTTGTTTTTTATTTCCTTTTTTATATGATTTCAAGCTATTTTCAGTATTATAGTAACTAATAACGTAGGCTTCCACGGCCAGAGTCAGTTAAAACTAAACATGTTCCGGATTCGCACCGTATCATGGTTAAACAAAAACTCAACGTTTCGTCCACAATCATCAACCAGTTGGTTTTCGCCTCTGGCATGCTTCCCGCTCAGTTAGTTTTGCCTCTGGCGTGGTTTACACGTTGAATTTCCGTGCTAACTGTGACCTACCACTTTTCCCTCTCCGAAGAAGCCTGTATGATTGTAGGCGAAACGTCGAGTTTTCGTTTAACCGTTATACGGTCCGAACCTGGAGCACGCTTAGTTTTAATTATAGCAACGTTTTAGATGATGCATGTCTATTTGCAAAAAATTCAAATAAACTAAAGACGCATATATTGCATTAGTTAAAAAACGGAAAGGCGCGATGGAAATAATCGTCGTAATGTATACATTTTGTACCAATGATTTATCGATCCTCATCGGTAATCTTCAATCCATTTATAGTTATCGTAAGCGAATACGTAACTTACGATAAACTACAGAGTACACGCTCTAATTGTGAACTGCAATATCTAACTGCAGCAACACATCGCGCTTGCCGTGCGAGTTTGATGATAGCCGATTCAATAAACCGCGCTTACATTACATATTATGGGATTTCATAAACCAAGAAATGCGGCATGAAACTATGTAGTACGCGTTTACCACAAATAAAAGTGATTAATTCTCCCAAATGCGGTGTAAGCCAAAATCGATTACAGCTATAAAATTTGTGAACGGGCGCGTTATGTACGTACATACATACAAGTTGGGGAATTCGTTAGAAAATGCACGATAATAAAACAATTTCAATCATGGTATAGTTAAGTATAGGGGTGCCTAGTGGTTATTGTTTTGGTTTTGTTTTTTAAATTAATTAATAGATAATCGATTTGAAATGTTTTTAAATGAACTCAATCTCGCAAATTACGATTTCCGGCGTCCGACTGGGAAATGCAATGCTCGAATATGGAACGATTATTGTTTATATCGTATCTGAATGCCTTACATTTTTCTTTGATATGCTCTCTACTTGCAGATAATTTGAATATTTACTCTCGGACAAGAACTTGGAATAATGTCTTGTATTTAACTTAACTACTACAACTATTTTGGAAAGGCTTTATTTTAGTTTTGTCACCAGCAAGTTGTAAATTGTTTATTTACAATTAAAGGTTGAGAATGTACAGCGAAGAATCTTGACGTACCTTTCCTTTAAACAAGCTGGAATCTACCCTCAACGTGATGTCGACTACAAAGTACTTCTGATGAAGCATAACGTTCAAACTTGGATCACACAGGGCGCCAGATTTATATGGAAGTTGTGTTTCTACAATCACCTTTCTTCTATTCTCCCTATAATTAATTTTCTACAAGCATCTCCAATTGATGGATCAAATCAGTATTAAATACCGTTCTACGGTACTATCTTTTAATAAACACAAGTGATATTAAGTTCTAAAAACTCTAGAACAATGCAGCGAAGCTTATTTTAAAAGTAGTGTAGTATTCGTCGGTGAACTTATTCCAATAGTTTAATTTATGCAATAATAAATAATAATAATACACTAGATTCATAGCTTTGTAATATTTATAGCATTTTAAGGGCATAGTTGTAATGTTAGAGCCGTAAATGGTTTTAGGAAGACATTTAATGGAGTTATTGCAGAGGATGTAAATGTGTGAAATAATGAAATTTAATTTGTTGTATTTAACTAAATCAGCGAAAGAGAGAATAAAGTTCATATAATACAATATTAACTGAATATCGAAATAACGATAGGTTCACAAAATATATTTGTATAACCCCCGGTTTATAGAACCAATGTTAATTTAGAATTAAGTTAGTTTGGAATTAAAATTTTATTCATAATTAAACTAATTACTGTTTCCATAAACGTTTTAAACTGGTCCAATTGCTGATTAGCTAATTACGAGGGATGTTTCCAAAGTTCTGCGGATTTACCTATAATTTTTTTATTTTGCCAATTTTCAATGTAGTTTTTCTACATAATCTCCATTTAACTGGGTACATTTATCCCAGCGATAAACTATTTCTTTTAAGCCGTCCTCAAAGAAGTTTTTCGGTGTCTCCGCAATCCACCTATTTATGACACGTTTACGTCAGTTAAACGCTCAAATCGAACACCCCGTAAAGGTTTTTTCAAAACTGGAACCAGATGAAAATCACCGGATCACCGAATCTGGTGAATAAGGTGGATGTGGAAGCAAACTCCATCGTAAATCCTTCAAAACATCTTTTGTCTTTCTTGCGGTATGGGATCTCGCATTATCCTGTTGCAATAGCGGACGCTTATGCGACTTTCCAGACCGTTTTCTGAGAACTGCCTGCCGTAGTGGTCCCGATAATAAATTCGAATGTTATTCTGTGTATATTGTAGCATCCTTCGGCAGATAATCCATATTCGCAATGCCAGAATGCAGTAAGCATTACCTTTTCAACAGACGGAACTGGACGCGCCTTAAGTTGAGGCCCATCTCTCTGTTTATGCCATTCTTTGGATTGACTCTTGGTCCCAGGATTGAAATACGGAATCGATGTCTTATCAGTGGTTATTATCCGTTGCCAAAATTCATCACCGTAACGGGCTAACAGATCTTGAAGTTGACGACAAGCATCAGACCTATTGAGTTTCTGTTCCGGTCCCAACAGTCTTGGCATCCAGCGGGCTGAAATCTTGCTTACGCCCAAATAATCCCTGAACTTGTTGTGTACCTATTGTGACTAGTGACGCTACAAAATTACGTTAATCCGAGATTTGCGTGCAAATTCTAGATTAACTATTTAATTCGCTTTTTGTAAACTGGGGTTAGTGTATTGAAAGAACGACACTTTAAAATAACTGACTGCTTACAGAAACAAAGGCGAACAGAAGAATCTTAGCTTCTGTGAAAGACTAGCGGTATAACCAAGTCATTATCATGTATCATTGTGAAGATAAGTTAAGTGGTTATCGAACTAATTCATAAAAAATTTACCAACCCATGTAAAATAAAAAGCTTAAGAACGGCTGTGGAAACTTGGAACATCCTGTATATTTGTAAACCATTTTACGAAATACGTTGTAATATACTAGAAAATCGCATTTCCCCATCGCATTTTAACTCTAAGCTCCGTCCACACACTAGCAGTATAAAGGGAAGGGCATTGTTTACGGTTTACAAATGAATAACGATTTCTTCACAAAGTGTACCCTATTTAAAGTGTTCTAATTTTACGGCCTGTTACAAAGAATCCATTACTTAGAGCAGAGTTTTGGGTGAAAGCACTAAATGAATAGTAAATACTGGCACAACATTCATTCCTTTACATAAAGTTCTATTTCGTACGTCCATATAGGTAGACTCTAAAAATCACAATGGAAAAGGACATCACCGGTATAAGGCGGCGCAATAGTTTTCGCGAGCGTGTTTAATCAATGCAGATTAAAGTTATACACGAACATGTTTTTTTGATATTTCGGAAATATCTTTCGTAACCCTACGAAACGCTATAGCTTCCCTGTTTTTTTTTTCCTTTCTATCCCATTTATGTGTATACACGCTTCCTTCTGCCCTTCGCATAGATATGTGCCCCAAGGGACGTATTTTCTTACCCCATGCGTGCAACTCGCTTGAATGGCTATAGTCCTTTATTGTTCGCCAGATACCAATCTTTGCTTGAAATTTTAGATGTGATTTATTTGTTTTTCTTCAAGTGCATGCGATAGTTTCTCAGTTTCAGCGTTATTCTGTTTCAAGATATGAAATTCCCTTTAACGTTTTAACTTTAAAGTGAATAAAAACCAGAGATTTTTTTTACCGATCTAATGCCTGATGTGGAACCTTATAATACTCCCGAGAAGCTCCCATTTACACTAAGTACACTGTTTCTTCTGTACAATTCATTAACGTAGTCAATTCTTCGTCATTCTTCTCTAAGCAGGGCTCGTGTATCCCGCCGATTTAAATGAAACTTTCTTGGTTTATAGACCAATTTAGTGGTAATTTTTTTAGATACTCAATCGCCCCCTTTCGGAATGTACGGCATCCTAAGGCAATAACTATAAGAGGAATCCAAAACAATAGTTAAGGCAAGACAAACTGTTTTATATTCTCTTAATGGTGGCGCAAATATTTTCAACTATAGCAAACATTTGTTTATGGAAACACCCTCTCACTCCAAGTTTTAGGATTTTTGTATGCTACAAAAAACAGAGAGGCTACGTAGAATTTACATATGTATGTACATACTCTGTCTGCCACGAAAGCTTTGATTTAAATTCATACATTGGATTAGGTGATTTTGCATATTTATGCAAAATCTGTCACGCTGCTGCTACTAAGAGATGTACCACAGCCGTAGTGTTTTCCATGATTTTGTGATCTTTTGTTCTATTTCGCTTATTATCTTCGAGTTGTAATTGATTGTTTAACGTTTGACATATTTTCAGAGGTTGTTCACTTGATAGTTTGTACTAGCGTTTACTACCGGTCCTATTCCCTTTAATGTTATCTATCTACTTTATCGGCTGCATCTTCGCACAAGTGTTTTTTGGGTTCGATTATTGATTTTGTTGATTTTAATTAGTTAATTGGTTAAGTTGTTATCAGCTGCATCAATTCTTCTAGACATTCTTTTTTTCTACAGAGAGACTTGTTTGTTGGTATCAGTTTCTCGAGTTTCACTTTTAAGAAACGTTGTAGGACAAACAATTTGGAGCTATTAAGACGTGTGTTTGAGGTAGTGTCTGCCGTTGTTGAATTTTTAGATGTGATATACACGTTTCGTGGATCTTGGAGATTTATTTTCTGTTGCCCCGTTTTTCGATTTGGATTTTTGGACTGTTGAAGGTTGGCGTGGATTCAGGATATGAAAACAGTGTCTTAATCAGCGGCGGTGGGTGATGACGTAACAAAGTACCGCACACGACAATTCGACTTCCTCGTGTATTCACGCTGCATGGTACAATATGCAAGGAAAATACATCAAGAAGTCGAATCGTCGTGCGCGGTCCTCGGTTACGTCACTACCTAACGCCCCTGGTTTTAGTACAAATAGCCATTTTGGATTTTACCAGATGCGGTGATATTTTCTTAACACCTCGTAAAATCGTTTTCTCTGTTGTTACGCTAAGCTCGAAAAATTAGTCCATTCCTTTGTATTAATATTCTCGTTTCTGACCTTTTTTTCTAAAGGTTCTTTTTCTTTCCGATTTATTTCCGGTTGATCAATTTCTGGATAAGTTGATCTCCGGATGATTTATTCCTGTATCTTCAGATGCAGGATCACCGTGTCTAGTGGCAAAGCAATTTAAGTAAATTAGAATTTCGGATTGGCGCTACAATTGCAACAATTTCTAGTATTGGTGATTTCATCATAATTTCGAAAATATAGTAGGTTGGAATTTTTTATTGAACACATACCCCAAAAACATTGAAGAAATGTTCCTTTAATTTGTAAAGGGCTTAAAGAGGATCTTATTAACTAACATAACAGTTATTTTCTCTAAAACAGAACTTGAACCATTATGAGACTTGTTTTTTGAGATGCTCAATAAAAGCTCCCAAAATAAGGCAGCCATGTGCATAAGCATACCTCTCATTCCAGAAAAACAGACTTTCCGAAAAAGTACCATTAAATCGAAAACGTCGTAAGGTATCCTATTATGGTCTATAAAGAGAATAAAAAGATTCCAATATAACAGTTGATTGATACGTTCGTTCGCTTTGAATCGGGTCGGCGAGAAGAAAAAAGATACATGTCTTTCTCTCTTATAATTCTAAAGCTGTTCTGTCTTTCACATAAATTTCTCGGGTTACTGAAAGTGTACCGATTGCTTTTGGTGCACTTTCGATTAACAAACCTTCACATACTCGCACGTACATACATACATCTATGTGTGTTACAGTTCGAGTACACCTGCTTACACATATCGTATTAGATTGTATGTACTCTAAACAAACGTTTTCTACAACGAGGTATAGCCGAGCAGCTGTTCCTCGGAAAATAGCGGTTCGAGAAAATAGAACACGTCCTAAGAAAATACTGCACAAGACGTGCATCTATAGAAATTCTACACTGTCGCATTTAGAAGAATCTCTGAAAAATGTTTCTTGTAATGGTACGTTTTCTTATAAAATAAATGGTGTTTGTGTTTGCCCATTCATCATACCGAAATGAATTTTTGCAACGAGATCCGTCCATCTCGTATACGAGGAGTACTTAAAAACAAGTTATAACAAAACTTTACATTAATGGAATATAAATTTTACAAATAATTTTTGAATTTGGGGAAACTGAGGAATGTTGATAGGTTTAAGACTATAGGAGTTTCTAAGGACAAAACACCACAGCAACAACATTTATATAAAAAGGTTAAAGATGAATTAACAGCTCGTAAAGCTGCTGGTGAATTGAACATTAAAATAAAATATTTTAATGATGTGCCGAAAATTGTTAAATATTCCAGTTCTTTAAACTAAATTCGTCCAACAGGATTCCCATTACCGTGAGGTATCAAAACACTCGAGGCATACGCACGAAGACTGAAACGATTTATTCTTCTCGGGGTGTTGTGGATGCAGACATTGTATTACTCACCGAAACCTGGCTCAGTGAAGATATTAATAACTCCGAAATATTTGACACCTCTTATAATGTATTTAGAGCAGATAGAAAGTTCGCTCAGGTTGGAAGGACTAGGGGCGGAGGCGTTCTTTCCGCATTTACAGATGCATGTAATGCGGTACTTATCGATACTGATGCTCCTGCAAGACTAGCGCCGATTATCGACTTAACTTTGTGTAGATGTAGATTTAAATACTCACCGGTTTTTATAGCTACCATCTACGTGCCTCCCGATGTGGATTGTGAAGTTTTTGAGACGTTCCTGGACGCACTGAGTCTACAACTGCTAAATAAACAAGTACTTATTGTTGGAGATTTTAATGTTCCCAATTTTAATATTTCTGATGCTAGTGATAGAAAATCTACAACAGTTAGATATTTTATGGAAATTCTTAATCTGCGCCAAATTAACGCGGTCACTAATTTAAATGGCAAGCTACTCGACTTGATATTTACGAACTTGAATTGTGATCTGGAGGTAAATCGTGATATATCTCCACTGGTACCGGAGGATCCACATCACCCAGCTCTTGCTATTATCCTGTACTGTTCTGCTGCACAAAGGACATCTAATTTTCAATCGAATAACAATGTTCGTTACAACTATCGCAGAGGTGATTTAATAACGCTTTACTCTGAATTAGAAAACTTTGACTGGTCTTTCCTCTTGGAGCATGGTGATGTTAATGTAGCAGTGAATGTTTTTTATGACGCATTGTATTCCATCATTGATCGTTCTATACCTAAAGTTAAATTTGTTGGTCGTCACTATCCTGCATGGTTCACGGACAATATCAAGCAATTAATTAATATTAAGGAACACTACTTCAGAAAATGGAAAGCATCTAAATCAATGGCCTATTATGATGAATTTAGCAGACTTAGACAGCTGGTTAAGAGGGAAGCTCGTTTGGCATATGTACACTATGAAACTCGTCTACAAAATGATATTGTAAGTAATCCGAAGAAGTTTTGGACATTCATCTCTGGCAAAAGATCTACGTCTAGGATTCCTGGGGTAATGATCTATGAAAATGAAGAACTTAATCAGCCGTTAGACATTGTGTACAAATTTGCTAAACATTTTTCCAAACCATTTTGTGCAAGTACCAGTGTAGTAACAGTTCCTTTTAGTTATTATCCCACTTTCAATATTGGAACCATTTATGAAAATGATGTTAGAGTGAGTGCGCAGCATCTTAAACCTGATATGACTGCTGGTAATGATTCCATACCAAGTTTCTTAGTGCGTGATTGCGCTTCTATTTTCGCCACTCCACTAACTATACTGTTTAATCTAATTCTGTCAACATCTCAATTCCCTGATGTGTGGAAAATAAGCAAAATTATACCTGTATTTAAAAAAGGTAACCACTCTGACATATCTAACTATAGACCCATAAACATCTTATCAAACTTTGCTAAGGTTCTTGACCGTATATTGTTTACTAAAATCTACATTAATGTTCAATCATACATATCTGAACAGCAACACGGATTCATAGCTGCAAGGTCAACCGTCTCAAACTTGACAAATATTACTCAATTCATTTCATCTGCAATTGACCATCGCAAGCAAGTTGATGTTATTTATACAGATTTTTCAAGAGCATTTGACTCTATCGACCACAATTTACTTCTTGCGAAGCTAGACTATATTGGTTTTTGCCCTTCACTTCTAAGGTTAATGTCTTCTTACCTCAACAACAGATCTGGTTATGTATTTTATAATGGGTTTTCATCTGAGCACTTTCTTATACCCTCTGGGGTACCGCAGGGATCAAACCTTGGTCCCTTATTATTTAACATTTTTTTGAATGATCTGCTTCTGAAATTAAACTGTGAGTCACTGGCATATGCAGATGATCTAAAAATATATAGCGTAATTAATACAGAAATGGATTGCGTAAAACTGCAGGCCAATCTTTCCCTTATTGATGAATGGTGTAAACAGAACAGAATCTCCCTGAATATTGCCAAGTGTTCAGTTGTATCTTACACTAGATGTATTTCTCCAGTATTTTTTAACTATTCTCTAAGCACCGAATCTATTATCAGAAAATTTGAAGTATCGGACTTGGGTGTACTATTTGATTCACAGCTTACTTTTTCTCAACATGTAATAACGCTTTGCTTGTCAGCGTCCAGATCTTTAGGCTTTCTTATAAGATCATGTAAGTCTTTCTATAATATATCTGCAATTAAAACTGTTTATTATGCTACTGTACGTAGTAAACTGGAATATGCATCCCTGGTATGGTTTCCCTACTACATTAATCAACAACTTTCTGTTGAAAGAATACAGAGAAAATTTCTCAAATATTTGTCTTTTAAGATCACTGGTGTGTACCCTGAAAGAAATGTAGATTACATTAGTTTGTTAAATCATCATAATGTTGAAAGTTTATCCCACCGCCGTGAGCGATGTAGTGCCACATTCATGCTTAAATTGCTACAAAACAAGATTGATTCTCCATCCTTGCTTGCTGCGGTTAATTTTAATGTCCCAATGCATAGTACCAGATATGGTGCTATAATTAATACACCAAGGGCTAGGACGAACATTATGATGAAGTCTCCAATTTATGTTATGACAAAGAACTTTAATGTCTTTTATTCCAATTACTTGGAACTGTAAGTTGTTTATGTTTCTTAGTACTAAAGTTTTTTGTATTTTTGTATAGCTATTTTGCTCGCTTGTTTATACTTTGTAGCTATTAGGATACTGCACATGTATTTTTATTTTTATTAAGTTCTCCTGTAATTGGCTTTCGCTGTTGGAAGAATAAAATTATTATTATTATTATTATTATTATTATTATTCTAAGTATATTATTTGGTGTGAGATCCATCATTCTCCCGTTGCTTATAACCAAGTTTTGCAATAAATAGAATTAATTAATTAATTAAATTAAATAGAAGCGTTATTTATTTATAAGTTAGCCTGCAGAAACGAGCTGCGCTTCATGAAATTAGCTAGGTTCGTGTTGCCTTTTGGTTTCCCCAAGAGTCAACAAAACACGAGTTTTTCTAATCTCTGTTAATTTCAAGAGCGCAGGGAAAGTATAGTCGTTTCTGCAGGTTTATTTATAAGTATTCGCTAGTTTTATTATAATTAATTAAAAAAAAATTAAAACACAACGTTACTAGCTCTTCAGTTGATTTATCTCGAAATTTACACGTAGGACAACACTAGCCGAAGGAATATTAGCTGTGAAACCTCTAAATCACAGTTGATAAGATAAATAGGAGCGGTGTGTAGTATCTAGAATTCCGTCTGGCGCTTTGCGACCAGTCATTTATCTACTTTAGATTGAATTAGGTGAGTTTCGGTTGTCGAATAATAGGAAATCGTGGAACGCTTGAAAATAAGGTCGCGGATAAAACGGAATGATTAAAGAAATCGCTCGCTATTGATCCATAAAGGACGCGCATCTGGACCTTGGTCCGGGAGCTTTGACAATGATTGATTTAAGGAAATCTCCATCAACAATTCATCCGCGGAAAGTGTTCGATTAATCAGAAACTGTACACCGGCTGACTATAAATTATTATAAATGTTTATATTTCTTAATTCCAATAAATCATTTCCCGAAATTTAATTAATACTTTTCACGTGGAAACGTGGAAAGTTTTATCGAAGGGATATTGTTTACTCTTCCCTCGGCTTCCTGTTTTCCTACCGCATTATAAATGAATCTTGCCAGCATTGCGGAATCGAAACTATCTATCCAATATATCTTTTTTGTTTATCGTTCTTGTGGTTATATTATGAGGTCTAGGTTCTCATCCTGGATAGCATTGTCACTCTAAATATAATAAGGGACGTCAGCGTAGTTTTAGGGTGGCAATACCTTGCAAGACCGCAAAAGCACTACCGGCTCAGAGTTTCGAAAAGATTTAGCATTTGGCAAAGATAGATCAGGAACTTTGTTGTCGAACTTGGGTGTATTGTAGGTGTTTTTGTCCTTTCCTGCGTTTTACGTTATTTAACTTAACGTCTCGAATAACAATGGTGTGAGAAACGTGAAAATGACGAGCGACGTACCGAAAATTGGTGACCCACGCCAGAGTCTTGAAAAGACTTTGACTGCAACTAACTATCGTGGCTCACCAATCTTCACAAGGTATACCTTACTTAGATTCTTGAATTAAGTAAAATTTTTGGCCCAAGCTTTCCTTCCATCCGTTATTTTGTATTTTTTTCTATTTGAAGGTGGTAAATTTGTAATAATGTGTTATTACTATTACTACATCTTTGAAACGAATTTATTTGGAAATGTTGTGCAAGCGTTCTAATTTGAAACGCTGCAAATTTAGCAAATGTCGGCACGTTTCGTATATATTAAGAGGAAAAAGATTAATTAGATGCACCCGAAACGTTCTACGATTTGCCCCTAATAATGTTAAATGCCCGCCTAATAGACAAAAGTATCTGCAGATTCAACACGAAAGGCAAGGGAGAACAGGAGGAACGTGCTGCTTAAAATTTATTACCCGAAAAGAGCGCGCACACGTTCGTTCGTCTAGAGAGAAAAGATTTGCCGGTTAGGTAAGTTATATTTTAGTGATTACGCCCTGGTTGAGTTCCCCATGATTTATCTATGTCATATGTTGGGAAAAGTACTTCGATTCTGCATCGTCCTAAGCCCCGCCTGTTGTGCATACGTAATATCCACGCTAAGGTAATATATTTTAAAAGTTTTGTGTACGTTCGCTAAACTTGTCACTTATGAATGTATGCATTACGTTGTTGTTGTGCTGGATATTGCGCGACTGGAGTTAGGTGCTTAGGTGTTCTAGAGCGAGTAAAGTTTCGCGGAGATTTTATTCGATCGACACACGACAGATTACTCCAATATGCAAAAAAGGTTCGTGGGAAATTGTATTACCGCTAATACATGAGCGGATGGCACATACCGTTACAAATCTATTGATGTAACAACTGTAACTAAACGTAAGGTTGCTTCTCTGGATAACAGATGCTTCCTGGTGAAAATGAACTAATATCTGATGCAAATTAACTAATTGTATCTTTAATGCTACTTAAATTAGTAGATGAAGAAACTATAAATACTAATAACCAAAATAATGCTGCTAATACAGCTACTTATAGTATTGGCGGAATTACTCAGGGCAAAAGTAATGTGAGCAGAGAAGACGTTAACCCACGGAGATGTTTCTCTTTACCCGGCGTCATCAGCATATTCTCTGTCTCACACCGTTATTTCCCTTCCGGTATACATATCCCCCTTTCAAAAACGACGAGCCAGGAATGTCTCTTGGCGGTAGATATTATTTGGCAGAGCTACTCCATATGAAAGGAAGAAGAAAACGAGAGCAATTGCTGCTTTAGATGATAGAAAGAAAATATGTACAAAATTCCAACTGTTTCATACAACAATTGATGGTAAGGCAATGAAAGTATTAATAAATAAACTATCTAGCTTCAATTTTCCTAAATATATGTATATATATATATATATGTTCTCTCTAAACCAAGCGAAATAATAAATGATCTTGAGCGAGTTAAATACAAAGTGGAGCGAGAAGATTTAGCATTTAAAATTGGGCTTTTACCGCCCTATATGACAGCAGTCGTTTTATGGACACGATTCTTCATATTTCCCACAATTTATCATCAAAAATGATCTGCAATGACGGAAGAACAGAAGCTACAGGAACAAACTAAGAAGCAACTTGTCCGGTTAATGTTCCGTACTAAGTTAAGTCTAACTATAGATAAACCTCGATAAGGTAGTGGAAACTGCAATAACGAGTCATTTCTTTGCTAATTCTAATTTCGTATTATTTCACAAACCTTTGCTTGTTGTAAAATGATCAATTCTATGATTTGGAGACTTTATATTTAAAACTGCAGAGCATTGAAGAGGTGCTACAAATGAGGATATTTTCTATTCTCTACTTTACACTTCAGATCTATACCGGCTTCAGAATTCCTTCACTAAGAAAAGTAATGGAACTTAACTATTGAGTTGAACAATTGCCGGAATGTTTTTTTTTTAATATTTTTGTTATTGAAATCGCATACCTTCTCATATGTTAGCATTATTAATAGCATTGTTTCTTCAACATTTATTTGTTGTATTAATAAAATGGTTTTTTCACACATCTCTTATACTAATGCCTCCCTAAAGAGTAATAAATATGGCGTGAAATCATATTAAAAAAATGCCGAGAAACAATAACCAAAAAATGCTGCTAATACAGCAATACGATATGGTAAGCTTGAGGAATTATTTGCATGTGCAGCTACCCAGAGCACCCATGTGCGACACATTCTCTAGTTAACCAGTCCAAGAACAGCTCGGGAGTGGGTTGGTGAACTGTACCCGCTTTTTGTCGCTACTTTTTAGTCTGCAAGCACGTGTATTTATCTCTTAGTACTAAAGATACATCGGGATCGCCATTCTCGAAGGAGGGTGAAATCGAGATGTAAGAAACGATATTAAGTGGAGATATGCTCGGAACAACGCTGATATTGCTTTTGCCGTGAGTGATTCCACCAATACCATTTCTTTTAGCATTTTTTTTTTATTATGGTGTGAAGTGGAATACATCAGAAAATGCCTAGAAACAATAACCAAAAAATATAATGCTAAGATAGCTTAGTTTCCTCATGGTATTGATGGAATAATTCACTACTCCACGGATGGCTTGGGGAATAGTACCCGGCTTATGTCGCTGCTTCCTGAACGGCAGGCATGCGTTTCTTTGGCACTAGAGGGCGCCAAGAAATGTCGAGTTTGTCGTTTTGAAAGTTGTGGTATTAACTGTGAAGCAACAGCGATAGAAGGTAGAGATAAAAAATACTCTCGAAACCACGCTGATGACCACGGGTAGGGAGAAACATGTCCGTGTGTTAGTGTAATTTTTTTCTCTCCTTTTGTTGCGTTCGCCGTGAATTATTCCATCGATACCATGAGGAAGCTAAGCTATCTTAGCATTATATTTTTTGGTTATAGCGTGAAGTGTTTTAATGCATCCTTTTACAAGATTATTTAAACCAAAAAGGTGATAAGTCAGTTTACCTCAACTTTATTGTGAAAGAATATACAAAATAATTGACTTTAATTTGTCTTTACTTTTGTTAGCTAATAAATTTATTTAATAACCGTAAAATTGATACAATTCAAAATCTACGTTAAACTTGTTATGTTGTTTAATTTGTTATGACATGAAGTCCGTCAAAGTATATTGTATTAGAAATTATCATCAACGCCCGCGGGAGCAAGTTTTCTTGGCTCTTTTTTGCCGAAATGTTGATTCGCTCTCAACAAGTACTTATTTTCGGTACTTCATTAAATTAACTTTGAAGTACATATAACGGTTTTAATTTGTTGCCCGTATATTTTGGAGTTAGTTACTACACGAAAGCTATGTTATAAAGAATCAAACAATTTGCTACAATTTGTATTTAATAGAAATACAAACGGATTGTATTTTTATTAAATATATTATTGTCGTAAAAATTTACACAATGATCTGTTACGAATATTTAGTTACACATGTTGCAAAACATGTTCTATTGAAGATTGTATCGCATAGTACAATATATATACATTGTTTGTTCTTATAATTCTAGTGTTTGAAAGAACAAGTAAAACGCAATAACAATAACTACCCTTATGTTTAGGTTTGTTATCTTCAACAGCCTCTCAACTTGCAAGTAGCATTGGTCAGCTACGAGAATTTTACCACACGGAAGATAAATTACGGCGGAAGACATTATTCTAAATGAAGTGTGAATACGAAGGAAATGTTTTGATTTTGTAAAACCAGATGATTTATTAGAAAAAAAAATTTTTTTTCGTTGCTACATCTATTGATAAATAAACCAATACTATTTGGGTCTAATGCTAAGGCAAGAAAGATCTGGTTCATGCATTGAGGTAAGACGCGAACAAAATCGTCTGTACAGATAAGTGATGGTTTATTTATAAACTTACGCATTTATTTGAAAAAAGAACTGCCACAATCTTGTCAATGCAAAGATTATTGGAGAAAATGATACATTTATGTGAAACAGTGTAATATAAACTTGGACCAACAACATGGGCCTTTACTGCAATAAATTTATTCGTTCATAAGAAAAATGTAAACGAAAACGCTAAATGTGATAACGGTGCGTGTATGTATACATGTCATTAACTTTATTAAGTAGACTCCGCACATTCACGCGGCCATTAACGTAATGAAAAGAGATATTGCGTTACTTTATTCTTCAATAGTTGCTCATTAACTGCGTAGTACCCATATGGATATAATTGCTCGATCATGTTACCTGACGGCCATATCCAAGCTCCAATGAATTGCTCACATAGGAATTAGTTAAGCGTCTATGTATCTGTGCGCTCGTTGATTAATTAATTTCAAGTGCAATCTGTTATTTACTGTAACCTGATAATAGCAGTAATTCGATTAACGTTCGAATTTAATTTTCGATGAAGGCTATGCTATGCGCACCTTGCCGTTTTGCCTGTTGTTTATATTGGTAAAACAAAATAAATAGTTTCAGCTGGCCAAGCGATACGCCGCAGTATACAGACTGCTTGCGATTAACAGATTAAAGTTTTAATATGTAGCAGCTATAGTAATACTAAAAGCATAAAAAAAACTCCATCTTCAACTTAATCGCAGAAAAGTCATATAAATCATATAAAAGAAATGCCTAGAATTACAGGTAGACTGCCGGGTAACGCACGCGATGATGCGGCCCCGTCGCCCAATGATGTAAATAAAATAATGAATTGATTTGAGTACTACAGTTACTGCTGCTTTCAATTATAGACGTTGTCCAGTCTAGTTTGTCTGTTCTCATAATGTACAGCACGCGCAAATTTTATTCATTCAAGTAGAATCCTGTAACGGATAACGTGGTACTTTGGGTTTAGTTTTGGGAAATTATGGCTACCCATCGTCGCGATTTAAATTGTTGAAATGATATTTGAACATTTGCATAGATTCACGGATTTTTCTATTACAATAGTGAGAGTTACGAAACAAGATGTAAATAGAGTTAAATTGGATTTGGCTCAGCCAGTGCGGATCCGGCTACACGCAACAATCGCGTACAACACATGGAATCTGATAGGCACCAAAGGCTTCCAGATGATTATGGTCTTTGATAGGAAAGTAGTCTGAGGGTTTGAAATTGGACTTGAAGATGGTTTCTATGTTGTTCCTGAAGATGGTCCTGCTGACGCGAAAAAAATTCCTCATTTCCAATGATCAACCCATGATTTGGCTGATTATTTCCAGTCTCCAGTCTCAGTAAATACTACAAACAAGTCTCAGGCGCAACTATGGGATCCTCTTTGCCTCTTATCGTCGCTAATATCTTTATGCAAACGTTTGAACAACAAGTATCTCACAACCCTAAGCCAGATATTAGGATGTTTTGGGTTAAAAATTGGCATAATCCTGTCTCGTGCGTCTGGACATAATCATTGTTGGGAAAAATGATACACTTACGAGAAATAATACAATATAAATTTGCTCACAATTCTGAAGTATTAACTATGACAACAACATGTAATAATTAGCAAAAATCTGCGATCGGATTATATTATTAGTATTGATGAGTGTTGCAACAATCAATTAGGCAAGCATTCGTTTATAACGAAATAAAAGCTTATAAACCGGCTGGTTATATAGAGGTTGATCCAACCTTTATAAGATTATGTATGACCCAACCTGAGTCCATGAACAAGAATTATTGAATTGATCTTTTCAGTGTATTTATGCGAAAATGAATTCAACACTCACAAATCTAGAACCAGGAACGTCCGTTTACTGTTGCTGACAAATTCTGAGCTAATTTTTCGTAATGTTATTGGAGCGACCGCTCCATGTCAGAGACTTGCATCCTATTCTACCCTCACAGGTAAACATCGCGCAATTACAACCATCCACTACATTTACCATTATCGAATTAGGTTTATGTATGCTGTAAGGATATCTCAACGCACAACGCTTAAGTATTAAATTAAACGTAAATTATAGCCAACAGTAACAACTACACCGTCGATCGTAAATTGAAACTCACATCTAGTAAACAAGAGCATAAAACGTGGACTGAATTATCTGTTGTCTAAATTTTTGCCCTAAATTAGTATTGTACTAGCAACTCATGATTCCCGTTCGGGTATATGTCAAGTTGAGAGAAAAATTATTAATTGAAAAAGTTCGCATAAACTTTTCCTCATTTAGTTGTTGACTTTTAACATTTTTATTGAAATTTTTGATACTGAAATATCATATTCGTGTTTAGGGCAACGAAATTCCTGAGGTAAGTTCAACGTAAAACTGAATATAAAATTACGAAAGTAAAATGCTAAAAGTTAATGGTTATGACAGTAATTTGATTAATGACTGGGAATTATATCGAAATATTATATTTAGTAAATTGTGTAAGCGATGTTTCATTATGAAAATTTAGTCATTTTCGCTGTAACTGTTGTACTGTGTTACTAAATTGATTTTTCGTTATAAACACTTAGATTTCAGGAGTTAATCTTCAGAGAGAATGCGGCAGCCCAGTCTTACCTATCAATCACTTTCATCAAACAAAAAGTATAAAAGAGACGTCCTTGAAATTTGCATTAAACCAAATAGAGTGAGGTACTCCTAAGCCTATCATTTCATCTAAACTACGATATTCACCGTCTTAGGTTTAAAAGAACGAGGTAAAGTAAGTAAACGAAGTTGAACAGATTTAAAGAATAATTATGTACCAAGTGAATAGATTAATGTCGACTTATCCGAATAAGTATATGTAAAAGCAACCCACTTAAGTACCTACTGTGTCACTTTATTCGCTTGTAAGGTATAGATTTCGTGGAAATTTTCCATTAACCTCCCATGCGGTTGCAGAGAATTAATTATGTCGAAATTAAAATTACGAGGGATACCTTTTTCAGTTTTTACAAAAACAATGAAAGAAATGGAAATTTTGCGCAAATCGTCTGATTATTACATATTCATTATTAAGATTTATACACTTACGCTTTTAGACATTTGAACAAATTCTCGAAACAATTTTCCACTCTGAACGTGGTATCTCCAAAGCATGATTTTCAAAGGCTTCAGTTTCTTTAGGTGATAAAAATCGTCGTCTACACATTTCTTATTCAAATTACATTAATTCGGTGTTTTTCTCCTTTAAATAATCAATTGTTGCCGCATTGTTAGAGCTGCCATCTTCGTTACGGAAAAAGTTTAAATATGCTTGGCCCTTTAATTTGTCTTAAAAAATAACTGGCCCTTCAAAATGCCACGCCAAACATTTATGCTCCATCTACGTTGATGATTAAGCTCTCTCGTTCAATATCTGAACCAATAATGCATCATGCCCATCATTAGCAAAAGTAGCTTCATCACAACCCGCGGTATAGGAAGACAGCATCTTCATATCTTTTAACCAATTGCAATAATTGAGTCACCATGTGCTAAAGTAAGTAAACGAAGTTGAACAGATTTAAAGAATAATTATGTACCAAGTAAATAGATTAAAGTCGACTTATCCGAATAAGTATATGTAAAAGCAACCCACTTAAGTAAGTGGGTTGAAGTGGGTTGAAATGAGTTTCTTCTAAGTAGAAGAAACTCATTTCATTATGTACCACTTATGTGACTTGGTACTGTGTTAAAGTTCATGCAGAAAATGATTGAATGTTTAAAATCAAGCTAAGCATTCTCTCTGTTTTGAAGTAGCTCCTACATATTACGTTGTGTTTAAGATTGCACAACCTGACTCGCTTCGGCTACCAATTTCCAGAAGAGCAAAAAGCGAGTTACTTCGGCCGTTCTATGAGTGGCTACTTTCCTTGGTCACATTATTGCAAAGTCGTATTGTTGAGAGTTTGCTTAGTACTTCGTTATTACATTGTCACCAGTTCCGACCAAAACGTAAGAACTGAGACTGCGAGGGCGAGGGACTGCGAGGGTAGACCTCTCGATTGTTTGCAGCAAGCAACTATTAATAGCACCGGTAGACCTCGTTGTCAATTCTGCTTCTTCTTTTAGTACGACGAAAGTGTAATTAATTGAAATAAGTTAAGGTTAAGTAGCTATCAACCGGACTAATCGATACCAATATAAGGCAGGAAGAACTTGAATTGGACGTTGAGCGATTGCGAGGTCGGAAGATGTGTCAAAGGAGATCAAACCTTCAATTTCTAATTTAATTAAGATATCACGGATCCTATGGTAATGCTTATTACCTTGCTTTACAATTAAATTTTGTAGAAGACGGTTATTCACGTTAAAGGCGAAATTACCTAAAGGGTTGTGGAAATTTTAATATACACCAGCCTCGAGTGCCTGAAGTGTAGACGAGATTTAAAATAAATGCCTTTGGAGAGTAACGACAACAAGTAAGCACCATCTGCGCCTCGCATCAATTTGCCGGAAAACTGGACGTAATTCCGCAGAGAAGCGAGGTGAACGGCTATAAAGAAACCGACATTGGCGTCCTCTTTCGCTTTTTATCAGTAGAAAACATGTAGATCAATTACCCTAGATAGTAGTAAATAAACTGGCAAGGTTGGTTCTCATCGGTCGCTCGTCTAATTTATTTGTTTATCGTTGCTAATGATTATTTTGCAATTTACTCTTATAGTTTTTTCCCCAAGAACTTTAAGGCTTTATTGCATATTTTCCCTCCATACTGACATTAATCTCGCAAACGAATTTACAATGTTAAATAGGCTGCCATAACTCGAGACAGATATTCGAAAATCGAGGTACCATTTTACGCTGGGAGGATAAGCTCGTGTTTTAACGGTATCAAAACTTTAAAAGCGTATTCATGAAAAGTTCGCGTCGCCTACATCCTCAAAAAATTTATGAAACAATTTATTAGGGAGTACGTTGAACTTCCAAGTTTTAATTTATGTGAGATGAGGGGCATCAAGGTTTACAAGGTTTTGCTTTTATTTTGTAAAGAAATTCAATAAATACATGATACACAAAGTTACTTTCACATCTCAAGTTCACTTTATACTGGCACGGATGTACACGGCTAATATGTGGCAACGAAGGGGAACAAATACAATCCATATGCGGATATCCAGCTCTCATATGCTCGTTGGAGGATAAACATGGATGCAAGCAATATCAAAATTCTATGACATGAAGTGAAGTGTCAGCGTCAAATTATTAATTGTTGTACATTTAACACAATTGGAAAATTGCCTAACGAAGGAACATCGTCAGATGTCACTGACAGATCGAATTGAAAATTGGCATGTAAGACACACCGAATTAATTTATATTGTAATCTCTGCAAATGTTCTCACATTAAAAATTTCGCAATTTAGCCGTTAATTTTTAATAATTTAAAACCATTGATTTATTACACGGTAAAGCTGTAATTAAAACGATCGCATTATACTATATGCAATTGTCTCTTTCTGGCGTGGATACGAGTCGCACAGAAATTCCGCCAAACATGTAATTTGAATGTCTTTTTTCTATTAGAGAATCCTTTTTAGGGGTAACTACCGTGCGGTTCGATAATAATACTAGCGCTGCTTATTTTGTCTGTTTCTTGCTATTTTACCGCAACATGATGTATGTACCCGGAATGTTTATGTAAACCTACTCCGCTCGTCCCACATTAAGTAATCCTTAGCTCTCTATACTAAGTGGTTTAGATCATTACTTGGTTAAACCTTTTATTTTTATACCTTGGAGCATACTATAGACACATAGGAGCCCTTTATTGGTCCAGGTAAGGACAGTTGTTTAGTTCGACGTAATAAAAATGTTTTCCTGAAAATATTCTGAAATTTTACTTATATCAATCAATATCTTTTTAAAATTTATGAATATTAAACTTTAACCCGCAATTATTTGCCTGCATTTAAATCGCTTGACGATTGCTTTAATTAAATAGTTTATGATTCACGCGATAAGGTAGCTCAGTTTTACGAGGGGCTTATTTTTCATAATATTCGCAATTAAGATTTCTACACATTTGCATGCGTTGGAAGCAATTTTATTTCCTCTCTGAAGGTATTAAGGTCTCTGAACGCTTCAACAGCTCTTTGCGGCAATAAAAATCGCTGTCTACGCATTTTCTCTTTAACGTTCGGGAACGAAAAGATGTCGCCATGCACAGTACAACGAAAGAAACAATCACTTCCTTGGAAATGCCTCATGAACGAACAATTTTTATTAGATTGAGTTCATCTGGCAGCACCCAAACAGTTGATTCTTGCTTAGCTGACTCGTACGAATACTTCCAAGTTTCGTCACTTGTTACGATGTTGTTTACGGATTTTCAAGATCCTCTGCTGGTGTTGTTTAGCATTTCCTTACACCAATTGTCATGAGCCTTTTTGGTGTTTGGGTTAGATTATGCGGAATCTATCGGGAACAGATCTCTTTCGCACCAGAATATGGGCGAATGTACTGCCGCCTTCGATATGCCTAAGGATGCGTATATCTCACGGTAGGTCATATGCTGATTCATGTTGTGCACAGCATGGATGATTTTTGCAGCAACAACAGTTCCGATAGTACTTTATTACAAAAGTTGATCTAAGTGACTCGAAGTTTGTTGTTGTGTTATGCTTTCACTAAATTTGTAAAGAGTCATCTAACTATTCGTTCCGCTATACAGCGTAATTTTTCAGTAAAATAAAGCGTTGATACACACCTATATCATTCATTTACAGCTCAAAATCACATGATCGCTTTACATCAACTGAATAAGCCACTTTGTGCATTACTCGTTGTTTCACGTGAACTTCTCTTCACAGTTAAACTTAGTGGAATTTTCTGCTGTACTTTTCGGTAAGAAATATACTTGTGAACTTCTAAACAATATTTTGAAAATTATAAATAATTAGGAGCTGCTAATTGCAAATAAATGTGCAATTCTGGGACTAACTATTGATAGCTGATTTCGGTATTCTCATCAAGTAAATAATTATATAAAAGGTGCCTACTTTCATTAAACAAATTTACCCGCATAGACATTATTCATCTTTAAATTTGAAAACCTAGTTTTATCCCAATTCAGTTACTGCGTACCCATCTATTATTCCGTCGTTACCGTGGCGACATCATCAATTACAAAAACGAAGGAACGAAAGAATATCTTGTAAATTAACCGAAGCGAGATGGTTGTCGGCGTAAACCCAACAACTAAAATCGCTAATCATTTACCATAAAACCATACCAACAAAGCATCCAGAATATTTGTATAATCGTTACTTTTCGAAAGAAATTTCACGTACCACGTTTATAAATCGTACAACGGGGATCCACCAGGTTTTTCGGAATTGAGTGTCGGCACATTTAAACAGAGATGCTTTGATTGTTCGGACAGCAGAAATACGATCGAGCACGTTGTGATCGGCGCATCGCAGATTTATGTTATAAAATTACTTATTGCATTTTTCTCTGCTGTTATAATTTTATTGTTTTTTTTTCCTTTGTTCATACTTTCTTATATAGTATAGTCATTTATAGGGATAGGAAAAATATTGAATTTACACAAGATTAGATGGTGGAGCAGAGTGGCAGGACTTTGCCATGATAAATCGAATCAAGCCTTAGAGTTACCATTATGCTTTCTTTTTTTTTTTTAGTAATATAGGATCTGTACAATATTATATTAATTTGTTTATAACATATGTACATGCTCTCAGGCCGTACTTCAGGCCTGAGAAATGACGTGGTGTTTATTTTATCAAGAGTTTTAGGGACGCAATCTTGTAAATGACCTTTACTAACCCCAATGCAGGCAGTGTGTTATATCATTGCGACTCTATATTTTTATCTTCATTTATATCGTGAACAAAGTATTTCATGTGCCTCATAGATAAAGAAAAACAATAGCAAATATATAAAAAAGCAAGGACAACACAGCGGTCACATTCTAATACAACGTATTTGTTGTCTGCAGTTTTGAAAATAAAGATTTTTGTGAAATTACAAGAATTTTGTCAAAAAAGAATATTTGGAAACTAACGATATAAGTTAAAATAACCTTTATAAGTTTTGAGACATCATCTATAGTTCTTTGTGCCGTCTAATGTATTTCAAGCTCAATAATGATATTTAGCTTTCGGAAATTAACTTAGAAACTAATCCAGTTTGCTTTATTCTCTACCTTCTGTATTGCGCTGAGCCCCCGACATTTATTATTCGTTGTTTTTTAACTATTATATTATTTGCAGAATCATTCAGGACGATGAACGTGCCTCTGATAGTAATTAAAAAGTATTTGAAAAAGTATTCAAAAAAACAATTGTGATATCAGAAAAGGAATCAACTTTCTTATTCCAAACAAAACACGCTATATCTTATGGATTTTGTGTGTAGACCTTTCAAATGCAAGTTGAATAACGGGTTTAAGTTGTACCAAACTTGATATTCCTGTAAATTAAATAAATAGCTATTTGATGCGGTAGCTGCTAAATAAGTATTATTTATAACACTAATTATCGATTTCCTCGGGAATGAGGAGAGTACAAAACAAAATCTTTATATCATCAATCAGCACAAATCGAGCATAAAATGTTGTTCTTATCGAATTCTCAAAAATCGATTGGCTATATAAGGTTCCTCTCCAGTGCTCATCTACGATACGCCAAAAGCGATAGACGATTGGAGAACGAAAACCTATCAGTTCACGATACGGCAATCCCTGCGGTGGGGAGATCAGAAAACCTAGTGAGATCTTACGTGGAAGATTGGGTGGCAAGAATATTGGAGTATGCAATGAAGTAAGGAACATTAGGATTAATGAGGGAAAGACAGAAATAGTTGCCTATGGGAGGAAATTACCAAGAACAGATACCGTTAAGATGGGAACAAAGAGGATTAAATTAAGGAACCAAGCAACTTACTTGGGAGTGGTCCTGGACAGACACCTATCGTTTGAAAAACATGTGTAGAGAAGAAGCAGTCTAGCTAGATTGGCGAGCTCCATGCTCAGTTCAAAGTGTCCACAAAGGTAAGGATGAAAATTTTGAAGTCTGTGACACTATCAACGAGCATGTACGGGGAGGAAATTCGATGGCGACTATGAAAGCGATCAAAAGTCAGATGGCGTGGGTCAGAAGGTGCGTAGGAGCGCCATGGTATATTCGGAATAAAGACTAGGAGCTAGAGGACGTGGAGAAAAAAGCGCGGGAACCAAGAGCCAAAGTAATAAGCAGAATGAATGACCACCCGTCCGAAGAGATCAAGATCACGAATATGATCCTGGTAAGGAAAAAAACCTAACCCCAACACTTCGGGGCGAGGCCTGAAAAGAATCCGTCTCATAATCATAATTTTGGATTGCAAAAGCGGAAGAGAGAAAGAAAAAAGAAGCTCTGTTCTCGTTCATTAAAATCTCTATTTCTTTCACCAATTGCTTTTTCTCTTCACCATGTATTTAAAAGGAATTCATTAGCGGACTTCCATCTTCCAATCATGACTTATTATTAATTTAAGTAAACCAAAACTTATCTTGCTAGTTCAATTGCTTTTTATTGGAAAATGAATTGATTTAATGAGTTTACTCAAATAACTGACGGAATTGACATCTTTCACCCTTGCTTGTTTGAGTGGAATATGTAGAAATGATCAAAAATAGGGGTTGCTGTTCAAGGAATTGACTTTTTCCTGGTTGAATTTCAGAATCGCTTAATTATTTATTTACTACCGTAAATATTTATGTAAAGGTACGTTTTATAGACCGTTGCTGTGAATGATCTTATATATTTCGAGCGTTCTTTTTACTTTCGATTACTGTTTATGTTGATATTTATCTACATGTACATTCTACGGTTAAACAAGTACAAATATTATACTTGCCCACGTTATTAAACGTTTGGCGTAGTCGAGAACAATGCAAAACAGTTATAAATCTCGCATGGAAACGGTCTAAATTCCAGTCTTCGTTATATTCTTTGAATGCAAATACTTCATCTTTTGTCTGCGAATGTATTAGATTTCGGACGCAGGATATATCCGAAGCCCGAACGAACTGGACTAAAGGCCGATACGTACGATTTGGTTGAATATCGCTGGTCCGTTTCACATACATATGTATCGCTATTGTTGGCGCTCCATTTCAATATGTGTCGGATTTGATATTTCCAAAGAAACGGGTTCAGTTGCTTGTTCTGTTCCTACTTAGTTCAACTTTCCCAATTCTCTGTATGTTGTTCTCTCTCTTTCCATTGACTCTGTAAACTGAAATGCCACATCCTGAAACGATTTTAAACAAAAAGCTCTAATAAACACACCCTTGGATGTAAGATACGTAAAGTTCAAAACTAGTAAGGTATTGTAGAAATGTTTTTCGGGTGATGTCGTGTAGTTAATATTTTACTTGACGTTTCGCTGACCATGCGGTCAGCTTCTTCAGAAGATTTCTATTCTTCTTCTTTCAGTCCTTAGAAATCTTCTGAAGAAGCTGACAGCATGGTCAGCGAAACGTTAAGTAAAATATTAACTACACGACATCACCCGAAAGACATTTCTGCAATGGATTACGGTCGTGAAAGCCTACACTCAACTACTAGTAAAGTATTACAAATTGATGATACGTTACCATATATCAATAATCCTATTTCTTACACGTTTATAGATTTCTGTATGATAAGTTCACCACTTTCCGTGCGCTTCACGAAATCAACAGAGACTAGATAGACTCTCGGAGAAACCAGTAGGCAACACGAACCCATTCTCATGAGACGAATAAACACGAGTCTGTGTAGTTTCTGCTAATTTCGTGTGAAAGTGGCGAACTGTAATGATAAGTGACAATATATTTTAGATTGAAATTCGTGTTGTTCTTTAAATAAAAATGATTAATATATATAAAAAGGTGTTAGCTCCGCTCGATCGGTCGATCTCGCTCTTACTACATGGTAGATGGAAAAAAAAGGGGTGCACGTACATACGTAGTAGTAACTAAAATATCCCTTTTAAATTCAAAGCGAACAATATCAAGGACAAGGATCTATTTAAAATAATCGATTTCATGACAATTTTGATACCAGAAGAGGAATCAACTTTCTTACTTCGGCGTACCTTATGGATTTTTTATGCAGCCCTCTCTAATGGAATGGCTTTAGGACCCACTAACCCCGAGACTTCTATAAATTAAATAAATAGCTATTTGGTGTGGCTGGAAATAGGGAGACTCCGAAATGAAATTTTTACGGCACCGATCAGCACAAAATGGATAAAAAACATCGAATTTTTAAAACTTGAAAAGTTAGTGCAGTGTTTGCATTGGTTGTTATATAAGGCTCCTCCTCAGTGCTCATTTTGAAAGGGAACACGGAAAAAAAAGAAATTCCTACGTTGCAAATCAGCACAGAACGGACACATTCTGAAATGATTTTAAGCTCTGCCCTTCGGTCGATCTCGCTCTCACTACAAGGTAGATAGAAGAAAAAATAGGGCGGATAGTAACGAGGTTTCAGGATACGGGATAGTCCATCCGCACTACGGTAGCGTTGTGTTTTTTCGGATAGCGATCAAAATGTAAGTTAAAACGTCGGCGCTGAATTCTGAAACGCTCAACCATATTACCGAGAGCAATAGTCCTGTGTCGAAAACCATCCAATCAACTGCAATCAACTCAAAACAAACGATGGCATATGTACGCATAATTGCCCTAAACTGTTTCTGCTATACTTAAGCAATGGCGTAAAGAGCAACAAAGCATTTGAGTTTATACTTTATCCTTTCCATACAACCTGTAGGAGATTTCATAGCGCTATCTTGCAATTTATAAGTTTCGCATGTTCCTCTACGGAGAGCAGTTCAAATTAAGGGAGGATGCTACTAAATTAATCGGAAATGTTGATAAAATAATAATCCAATATTTTCTGTATAGTTAGCATATATATTAGTAATGTTACGTGGTTACATAAAACCGAAATAGGCAATTTCTTTATTTGTATCAAATGCATTTAATTCACATCTGTATATTGCATCCTTTACAGTGAAGAATACACTTAAATTCATACGCAAAGTTATCTACGTAGCAGTTTCTTAGGCAAGCTCATATAGTCCGAAATTAGGGATGTAATTCAATATTTACCCGCTTATGGCGCAATAGGAAGATCCCATTTACATATCCATATATGATTCATGCGGGCAAATTAAACCTTTTGTGACTACGGTCCAAGTCAAGCAAAACCCAGGACAGAAATCAAATTAACACACAATAGTATACTATAGTACTAACATTAATATGTCAGCACTTTGCGACTCGGCGGTGCAATACAGTTTGATAGCTTCAAGTATTCAATTCGGGGTTTGTGTTAGCTCTCCCGAGAGATAGTCGTAACTTGAGATTCTCATTGGATATTTTAAAATATCCCTTAGTTCTTTCTAAACAAAATTCGTAGTTTCAAATGTAGATCTACTGCGTTTTTTCTTAATGGGAAATTATTACAGTGTTTATAGAAAACGTTTTGGATGTTTAACCTTTAAATGTTGTACTAAAGATTGGATTGCTGGATAGGCCTGATTTTCGAATAATAAAAATTTTAGTGGGATATCTATAAGAATTATAGTAAGAACTGTAGAGTAGTATGGCAAACACTAAGGTACTGGCACACTCCTCACCACGCATATTCTTTGATTAAGTGGGAACAAGTGTTGGCAATGGGAATTCGTGGATTCCCATTGCCAACCGTACGACTAGGATTTTGGTAAAATTAATTGCTAAAATAAATGACATGTGCAGCTTAAAAGGTAGGAAACTCCTTCCCAGATTGAGTATTTATGAAATTAGCAAAAATAGACAGATATATATCATAAATAGAAAACGTTTTTAGCATTTAAGCAAAACCTAGTTAAGTTCCATCTGTCTCTGAAGGATTTCTGGTTATTTCTGGACCAACTTATGAGGTTAATGCAAATCAAAGCAAGTCAATTTGAATGCATACAAATTACGTTAGTAACACCCTGTCCTGCTCCGTCTTAAATTGAGTAGCCTAATTTAAAATTTATACCTAGGAACTTGAGAGATCTTTTAGCGACAAACAAATGATTACGGACTCCGTTTCAGATTTCTTCTTTGACACGAATATGAAAAAACAACGTTTGCCCCAATATCTGCTGTATACTTGTTTGTACAGTAGCGGTTCTCGCTAGACTTTAAGCCTTCGGATCGGGACGTCGTGTGCGAATATACGTACGCTTTTATTGAATTTGCCAGTCGTAAAGGAATTTCTCGTTTGGATTTTGACTACATTAAACAATTTAACAATAAGCGCATCGAGAGCGCGTGAATTGGCGAAGAATTTCTAGCTCGCAGCGAGCGGCGAGCAACTTAAATTGAAAAATTGTAAATGAGTTTTCTTTTTGTGATGTTGCGCGAATAATTTGTTGAGCAAAAGCTATGCTTGTCGTCGCTTAAATGAGAAAAAATGCTTCTGTCGTTCCGAAGAAAGTAAAAAAGACTTCGACAATAAAGAACATGTTTTATTCATGTATTATTTCCACCACCTTCCAGCGCTCTTATTTTATTAGCCCAGCAGAGCGAAATCTGATGGGAAATATTTCTATTCCTTATTTATTCCTCTACGCTAGCTAGCAATTGCATAGCTTCCTTGTGGTTTATTTTAACATTGTTTTTAGTTTCTCTCCAACACTATTTTCCCAAGGGTAATTAGAAAATATAGTATAGAAGAGAGAATACGACATGATATTTACGAAGAAAATTAATCCCTGCTTCCTGCTTATGCACCAATGAGCATTTCATTGTTCGCAGCTTTGCAACCAAAGATTTGGGCGTTATTTTTAACCATCACCTGAGTTCTGTGCAACATATGCTCGTCTGCTTCTAAATTACTTCGTTTTATCATGCGGATATCTAAGAAATTCACAGATCTCCCAGTACTAACAGCATTTTACAGCGCATTTGTTAGAAGCAAGTTTGAATACAGTAGTATAATCAGGAATCCGTGTTATGAACCGCATAGTCGGCTGGTTGAGAGTGTCCAGAGGAAGTTTTTGAAATATTTGCTGTTTAAGATTAACGAAAAAAATTGCCCTTATTTGTTGACGCGTTTGCAGCTTAATGTCCCAAGAATAGCTGTCGGACATTGAGATGTTTTTTTATCGAACCAATGTTCTTTGCGAAACAATCCATTATAAATGCTAATTCTGTGAGTTGAAATGGTCGTCTTTGGCTTTATGTGAGGAGAGTTACCATTTTTTGAGGATTTAAATAAACTTGTTGGAGGAAAATCATATCAATGAGTAAATTATCGGTGCAAAGGGCTTCTTCCTTCAAATCACCCATAGCCATAGGAGAAGTATCGTCTGCACACATAATTATAAAAAGTCAATTAAGAAGATAACATTGTCACTCAGATACAAACAAGAACCAAGTTTTGAGCGAAGTAGGATGCAAACCGCGGACCTGCTCTTTCTCGAACTTCATAAGCTGATAATTTCTGTAAGAATGCGATCATGAGGTATAAAACCGAAGGTTCGATTGAGATCGCAAAAGATACGAACTGGAAACCGATCGCCGATTTTCTAGAACGAAATCCATATTGTAAGAAAGTAATAATCTTAGAGTATTGAGTTCAGTTTCTTTAACGTACCATATTCAAAAAGCCTAGCTGTTGCAGTAAGTAATTGAAAGCGGACGATAATCGGTCACCATTTTGTTTTTTTTTCTTATTTTTGACTTTAAATTTCCAGTATTTTTTTTTCTCTTTGGGATTTTAGGTCTCTGGTAAAGAAGACTAAACTAATCCAATATGAAAGCGAAAAGAAGCTGACAGACTTGAGAATGTCGATGAAATGGTGAAATGTGGCAAAATAAAGTAAATCTAAGGAAAAGAAGCTTTACCAAAGATCTGCAAACCCAAAGAAAATAAAACACAAGAAAATTTTTGAATATCGGTTAGACAGAAGCTATTTCAACAGCAGAGATTAATAAGATGAGTTAATGATCTACAGAGATACAGCTCCATAAAGAAGGAGCTGCAATAGGACCCTTTACTCTTTAAGTTATCGAAAATCGGTATGGATTAGAAGTAATGGCTCGTCAAAAACCCTTAACCATATCCATAACCATACCACATAAGGGCATTGCCATAAGAGATCTATTCAGGTTCCAGTAAATAAAAGTATCAATGCTATGGCCCGCCTTAAAATTAAGAAAAATATTCAATAATACAAAACTTAGCTGATGGTTAAAAATTACGCATAAACCGTTCGTAGCAAAGTTGCGAGCAATGGAAAGTTCGTTGATGGTGTAAGCAGGTAATATCGAATTAATTAAAATTATATCCAAGCATGTTTACCATTGTGCCTTCACCACGCAACAAACATGAAATAATGCTGCACCTTCTAATGTTAGAATGAGCCAATTGTTGCTACACCTGCCTACAATTATTTTTAAAACGCGACAATTACATGAAACCAAGAGTGCGAATGTGATTCGGAGCTCTAGAGGAATCTCGGTCCGACGAAGCGAATGTAGAGGTAATTATTAGAAATGTACATCCATCCAGAATATTCGGATGCTTTTCAACGATGATATCCTTGCCGGAATGTAACTGCTAACTAAATTTCTTGTTTAAGGGATTTCTTGTTTAAGGGATAAATGAGGTAACAAGTGTTATCCGTATGCTTCTTCCTTCGTTTTCGTGTTTGCTAGAATTATTTCCATATATATTTAATTATAGACGAAGGAACGAATCCAAAATTATTCGCGCATTTCGCTCGCATTCCACCATTTCCACATTTCGTTATTTCAGCAGTAATTCGAACACCGCTTAGTTTTCAATTCAACTTTCAACATCCGAGTAGAGGGAGGGAAATTGTTTTCACGTGGAAAAGAAGTTTCAGCAAGCAGGTTTCCATCGGCGGATGTTGTATTGTTCCACATAGTTCGGAAGGGACTACAAATTTACCTCAGTTTATAGATGATGAAACAGTGCTCTTGTCCTTTTCCGTTTAAGAAGTTCTGATTACCGAAAGTTTTCAGAAGAAAAGCCAACTATTCGAGTCAATTTATCAGCGTACCACTGGACGAGATTCCGGCTCGGTCTTTATTGTTGCGTAAATAAGCCAGAGAAGTAAAGGCATTGTTCGCATTTGTAATAATACGGATGGTAAATAAACTCTAGACTGCTTTTTTAATTTTAAACTTAAAGTGTACATTTCTGTACCTCTTCCAAATTATTTCTCCTTCGCTATTTTTTGGGTCATTAGGAAGTTTGAAGAAATGGAAGGGAACAGAAGAAACCTGGAAAGAGTTGGTTGGTGTATTGCTCCTTAGCCAACATTTTTCTGCGAGTGTGAGATGGCAGTTCGAATTTGGGGCATAAATTATTCTTATTATTGATTTATTAATGCAGCAACTGCTTTAAGAGCCAATTTTTGACTATTAGTAACACAAAGCCCGCTATAGCTTCTCAAAGATAGATTAAAGTTATAGAAAATATGTCATTCAAATGGCTCCTTAGGGCACCTTTCAGCTCATATTCCTTTTGGAACGGAACAAATATCAAATAATCTCAGCAAGTTTGCCCAAAGTACAGCGTGTTATTAGAATAGCAGCAGTACACAATGAAAACGAAGTTGTAAGTTTTCTTTCGCTGTATTGAAGTTAAGGCCTAGGAGTTTTTCCACTGATTTACAAAGCACCAATGATAGCAGTTTTTACAATTGGAAGCAAAACGAACGAAGACCACATACTGATGTCCCCACTAATGATTTAAAAGAAAGTGCGAGGGCATTTGGGATTATTACAGTGAACATTGCCTTTGTTTGGTTTAGTTTTAAAATAAAGGGGACCTAGGATTTTTCCTTCTTTTTGCACAATAAGAGGACGAGAGACAATACTTCGTCATAAAAATCCATTGTGTAATAGCAAGCACAAATGCTGCGCATTTTAACTGTATAATCCCGTCAGACTAAAAGCAGCTAAGCAGTTATTAAAACAAACTCTGGAGACCGTGTATTCCGCCACTTAGTTTTCGTACAACTTTGTTGCAATTTAATACCGTTTACAAACAATTTATGTTTCATGTTTTTATTGAAGGTAGGAATTTTAAACAACCCACTGCTATACGTAGTAGATCCATTAGAGAATCCGCGTCATTTTTAGTTTTTGCTTGATACACATCTGAACCCACACTTAGGGCGTAGCTTTCATTACGATAAACTCATGTAATAATACTTAGCCAAATTGGATACATGTGTAAGTATAATAAATTCGCTCTAACACCTATTACACATTCAACCCCTGCTATAAATCACAGCCCTTAATTAATATAGTTAAACTGTCTCGCGGAGACTGTTAACTTTCAAATACTAAAACCGAAATGATAAGGTACATTAATCATATCCTTTGCGGATTAGTTGTTTACTAATCTCGAGAGTGGAAACCCCTGATATTTATTTAGATTGATTATTAGCCTGAGATCGATTCTTCTAGAACAGAGCGAGTGAAAAATTGATGTCATTAATTGTGTTAGTGTAGGCGTAGTACCGTGGCTAAATTAAAATTTCGGACAGATACTATGTCATGTACTCTAAAAATGAATGAATTTTATCCTCGTTAAAGAGGTAAAGTTCACCAAAATTAAGAAGAAATTTCATCTCGTGCGGGGGAAATTTCATCTCGTATGTGCGCAAACACAATTTATGAAAGACACAGTAGATTACAATAAGCTTGCAGAAACGAGTGCGCACTCATTGGCGCATTGGCGCACGATATATTTCGAAAGCGGTCGAACATATCCTAAGTCGGGATTCATACGCGTACGATTAGTATGTGCATGAATGACGTTTTGGATTGATGATGGCGAATCGACGGCGTGCTTTGTTATGTTCGCCGAGTGTTAACAGGTTTCTTAGCCGATTTCCGACGATTCCGAGAACGTGATATGCCATATTATAAATTTCTATATGACTATGTTTATGTTATGTGAAACGTTCCACCACATATTGTAGACAATGAAGAATTTCGAAAGTTTTGGGGGAAATACATTTCAGAATGGAAATTGCCAACAAAAGGTCAATTACAGTTTAATTTACCGCGGGTCAAAAGCTCGATTACGGATCAAATCAAGGCAGAGGTAAAGAAATAAAAAATATGGCCGACCATAGATGAAACAACGGATGCAAGGAAGAATTGTATTTTAAATGTTTTAGTGCGCACTTTAAAAAGTGATGCGGCATCTGTACTTGTTATTTTACGTAGTATAATATTACGGAAGATGAACGCGTAGAAGAGTTCTCCTTATTGTATGTTTCTACTAGTTGAATTGGATTCAAAAAAGGGCTGTGAGCAGGAAGAAACACTGGAAAATGACCATGACTCGTGATGAGAACCAATGACTTCCTCATTTCTATCGAATCTGACATTGCCCATAGCAAGATGAGCCCTTTCTATACCGCCATTATGTAAATGAGCAGCTTAAACCTTAAATTTGAAACAAATACAAGGAATTTACGTTCATTGCAACAGCAATAGAATAATTGCGCCCCCTTAACTGCGTTTTCCCGTATAAAAGCCGAGAATATATTTGTATTTTGTACTAATCAACGAAGAAAATTATTTCTCTTTCCAACACAATTCTCTTCAATTTTGCTGCCTAGTGTAATCGAAACGAGTTGGAGTAATGCCCGTTATATTTCTTCTTTAAGTAACAAACGGCATTCTTTTAATTGACCGAAGAAAGTTTGTAAGTGCTGTATGAATCGTAGATAGTGATACTTGTCCAAGAAATAGCCACCATTGTTAAAGAACAAGCTGAATCAACCCAATCTGTTCTTTTTAAGCATTTCACACTTTTTGTTGTCGATATCCAGCATTCGCCTCTCCTATAGTAGTAGTATAAAGAACTAATGATTAATTTGCGTACTCCGTTGTTTATTTTGTTATTTTTCCTCCTATGACGATTATTGAAATTGATTTCTCTAAAAATCGGAAATATTTTTCAAATCCCGGACAGCTAGGACCAATTATGACTACGGTATAGTACTTCGCAAATGGAGAAACAACGACATCTAAAGTGCAAGGTAAGATTGTGTTAACGTGGGAATTTGACAACGTATTACACCGAAATAAACCGTTTTTTTTGTCGGTTCAGCTCCGGTTTTTCTTTCGGGTTTCCTTCGATTTTTCGGTCATAACAACCTAATCGTAAATGTGAAATCTTTAATTAATAAGGTGCAGGTCAGCCTGTTGACGCGATTACCTCCGATGTTATTGAGAAAACCAAGTGTTTGGTGTTGGAGGATGCAAGCTTAAAGAAGTGACAATTAATACCTTTATTAGAAGCTTCAAAAGCTGCGATTGTCAGAATTCTACACCAAGACTTTGCAATGACGAACGTTAGTGCAAGATGGGTTCCACGAATGCTTTCACCATGCGTGCCCGGATGGAGACATGTAAACAATTCTTAGCGTTTTGTGGAGGCGAACCAGATTTAATTATTAATTGACTTATCACGAGAGATGAAATTGGGTTAAAACAAAAATCGATGCATACTAAATTCTTCGTATTGAACCACGAAACAATTTTGGTTAAGGTTTCTGTAATCTACTCGGCTAATTGTTTTCCTGTTCTTAACTGCAGTCCTGTCGCCTACGTATAAAACAGTTTTATGCTTTCAAACATCCGGAAGTTCATTTCAAATCAAGAAAAACAGGGGACCTGCTATTGAGCCCTGCTATCTTGAAGGTAGCAGGTGACAAAAACAGGTTTGCGCGACATTATCATAGTTCTCACCCCTTCGCAGACAGTTGTTTAAATAGATTTAATTAAACCAGGAACGTTTACTGCTACAGCTGTATATTCCAACTTTACATGTGATATATTAACATTTATGCCCTCAAATCAGTTACTCACAATCAGATCTATGAGTACAGCGTACTTTCCTTTCTTAACGCTACTAATCATGTAATGAAGAGTTTGGTTTGCTCTGTTCATATTTTTTCCTTGCAAGAAGCAATCTTGCAGATTACTAAATACATTCGTGTTCTTTAAGAAATTGTTGTCTTTGTGCCTTTGCAATACTTAATATCCAGTGAAAATCAATTTATTATCCAGTAATTACGTACTGCGTAATTTGGCGCAGAATTATACTAAACCGAATCTGATTTAAGCTGTATACGCATTTAACAGAGGAGGAAATATTTCGTAGATATACATCACGCAGTAGATGGTGGGAGCCAGTATGTAGTGTATTGTTATACACGAGAAAAATTGTTTTTTTTTTCTAAATTAATTGCTATATTTTAAACGTCAAGATTTTCAAGGAATTTTAATGATTGTTATGCAAGCTTAATGTATCGCCTCAAAGATTCTATGGAAGTGAAAGGGCGCGAAAAACTGATGCAAGGTGTCCTGTTTGTCCATGGCAATGCACTAGTCCACAAGACAAGATTTTCAAAAGTTGCCGTTGCTGAATGTGGCTTCATAGAAATTGATCATCTACCTTATAGTTTTCTATGAATTTTCTTGTTACGAAATCTCAAAAAAGACTAAGAGGAACAAAATTTATGGACGGTGATAAACTTACAGCAGTAGCAAAGAACCACTTTCTTCTACAAAGGCAATTAATTTTGAATAATAATACATGTATCAAAATTCTTTTTAATTACCGAGTATGTAGATTTCTATAGAAGAGATTACTGAAGGAGTAATGAGCATTTGATGTTTGAGTGTTGTACTAACGGTGATATGTGCTTCCTTCATATAAGAATTTAGCATTGAAATAGATAAGCATTTTAAATCACTTTCTGTTCTTGAACTTCGCATTTTAGTGATTTTTTGACCGACCTAGATACAAACTTGTGACATAAAGTAAAATGCATAGCAGAAATACTTACTTTACTGTGCGCTAGAGTAGATTATCTGTAACAAAGAAAAAGGTTAAATGGATTCCGTTCTACTTTCGAAACTTAGAAGAGAAGCATTAAGTTGCGCAAGTGTATGCTGAGCGTACACCGAAGTCGCGTTACATGTAGTTTCAAATAATACATTCTGCATTATAAGATCCAGGACCGCCTTGCCACAACAAATAGAAATGGAGATTTCCGCATCGAAATCACAGCATTTTCCGCTACCAGTTATCTTACTTGGCTGAACTTCAATCATAAACCCATCTAATTTTCTACAGCGTTGCTACACACGAATTGCTTTTTTTTGATTGTGTGCGCGAGAGATTTTTAGCTTTCGAATTTTTTTCTCATTTCATAAATATAAAAGAGAAACTTCTTGTATGACGGATCTGAAAGAATTTTCCCGTGCAAATTAAGTACGCAGTTCAGATTTGGAATTAAATGAAAATGCAACATATTTTTCTTCTCTCGAAGCTGTTAAAGCCGTGAAATAGCTTTCAGGTAGCTTACTTTGCGCCGGCAAAAGTTCAAAGGGTAAAATCGAACACATCGCTGAGGGAATGTTAAAATCATTTCTTGCTTCGTCTGCTCGAGGTGTAGTTAGAAACAATATTTTCTTAAACTTCCGAAGTTCTTAAGTTCCGAAATACATCAGATGTTCGTTTCTTTATTGTATCACGCGTTATGTGTACGCGTGTTACCTACCTATACTGCAAAGCCAATATGTTATATACAACGAATATAATTTGTGTGCCAAGATTACGTTCACTAACTAAGAAATTGAGTTTTCACTGCCTTTTATAAAAAAATCGATTAATTGGCTCTGAAAGCCCAGACTGGAACGGTTCTTACATGGGAACATCGGCAACCCGAAAATTCAGATTTTGATGAAACTGTAGAGACTGAAAGAGACTGTAGAGACTAAACGGGCCCTAAATCCCTTAAATTATAATTTTTTTTATTTTTCAATATTAAGATAATTTGAAATAGTCAAGGATCAACAAGTTATATTAATCGCTGCCATTGTACCTATTACTTCATTTTTTAAATTAGTAAAAATATATAAGATATATGGGAGGTGTGGGGTACGACGGTCGCCCATTATTTAATTTTCACGAAAATAATTTGCGTCATCCTTGACTATATAATATAAATTTAAATTATTTTAACATTAAAAAACAAAAAAACAGTGATTATTTGGGGGATATAGGGTACTCCGGTCTGCCGTTGTTTATTTTTTTTTCAAAACTAATTTGCGTCATTTTTGAGTAGCTAATATCCTTCAAATTATCTTTTAATAAAAAAAAATTATAGTTTTCGCGGTATTTACAAAAATCTAAAAATCGTGAAAATTTATTGGGGCGCTGTACCCTGAAATATTGCTGCTTCTTTGTTAGTTTCATTGGTGATGGTGTCTTAGTCGTTGTAGACTTTTCATTTTGAATCGGAAGATTTTTCTTGGTAGTGGCGGCTTTCTTGATTCAGAGAGATTGATTTAAATTAATCGTTTGTGTATGTTTCGGCAATAATTTTGTTGCCTTTGTCAGAAATTCAACTAGTTTTCTTCTTTATAAATTGTTACACATTTAAAAAATTTAAGAACATCTGCAAAATAGATAACTACAAGTTAATATTTTGGTTTTCTGTTTCTCGTTTTATTTTTACTTACAAAAGTATTATTCTGTGTGTTTAGGTTTAAAAAATTTTATTCTTAGATTACATTTTTAATAGTACTAGACATTTTTCATTTTAAATTTAAGTTTACAATCCTTTAAAGTTATATTTAGTAACGATAAATGGAGGACAACACCACTCATAACGGTATCTCACACGGTTCGGTAGGCTTCTTTGAAATTGATATATCGTGTAGGCAAAAAATTATTTCAAGATGTTTACATATTACAGAGTTTAAGGGGATATATCGTAATATTTCTAATGGGGCGCGCATTTTCAAATATCATTTTAATCGGCATTTATTTATTTCCATATAATAGAATTGGTTACATTTATTTAATTTACCGAATGTGTTTGTTCTATGTATATTACTTATTATTTCACCTCTGTACACTAAGTGAATTTTTTAAAATATTTTATATAGGAGAATTAGGCAAGTGCCAGAAAAGTATGGATTTTTTCTGTGTGCCGTTGTGGCTTGATGATGCCTATTTAGGAATAAGATGATGTCATCCACCCATGCGCTATATAATGATCATAGAAAAGAGTTTTCGCCCAGCAGCCAAAGCGATAGGACGTGTGACCTTTTGCGTCCTCATTGAAAACTCCTTGCGATCCGATTGGTTCCTACAACAATGCGGTCGTAGTATTCAAGTTAGGTATTTCAATAGCTGGAACGAACCTTATTATTAAATCAACTATATTGATGTTTAGGTTTGTTGAATTTAGTGCTACAGCCTTAAAACTACTAAAACTTGCACCTTTTGCACTGGAAATGGTAGATTTTATAAAGTAGAGCAACAGAAAAAAATTCCACGTCACATTCAGCCGGCGCATTATCAACAATGCATAAAAGATAAAGGAAGCAACGTATTAAAAATATTTCTTTAACTAATTTTATTTTATCCCAAGATATTACATTTGCTTACTTAGTCTTACTTAGTCTACAGATTTTTTCTTTCACTGTTTTGTCATGTAACTATCGGACAAAGGCAGTACTAGACGGACACAGCGAAAATGTTTTTTTTTTTGCGTGCCTGTGTAGCAAGTTAATGAATTTTACGAACTAACAATAACAATAATAAAGAAATTAGCGTGGTGAAGTGCTCGAGTTATAACATCAGTGTAAATGTGTTTCGTAAAAGTTAGCATTTCAGGTGCTAAACTTAAAGTTACATTTTAAATAGGAACAAGACGAGTTTTCTAATTAGAACTAAAGAAATAACTTCTTGCCTCCTACCTTTTCAAACAAATCTCCTAAACTATGTGATGCTACCTAATGGGCTAATGGGGCAAAATGCATGACGTTAAAAGAATACGTGGAGCGCCTCCTGCGTGTCGTATATCAGTGGAATATTCTCTTCCCCGGTAAATATGTTTGTACCTATTAAATCAAATTTGGTTGACAACGTGTACTTTTATGTCATGCAGAACTTTTCTCTAGATCATTTTTATCTAAAATTGCTTAAGGTGCGAAACGTGTTCGTGTTAAGTTAAGTCAATTGGCACTTTTAATCCTCAGCTTTCAAAAGAATTTAAAAAATACTGATTCCATATAAAAACGTGTTAGAGTTCACAGAATGGATACGATATATAGCTGCATTTATCATCAATGGTGGCAGTTTGTTGCGTCATGCCAACGATTTAGAGATGCTTTAGACTGACCTAAATTTACACTGCTTAGTAGCGCTACAGCTGAGTAATTGGTTGCGAGGTACAGATAAATGTAGTGCCGCAAACTTTCTTCAAAGGAATTCGTCGAAACTTTTTAGTAATGTGCTGACTGAGGTTGTCTTTGATTAACGATAAACCCAAAATGAATGCCAATGAGAAGTACGTATAAATATCTATAAAGCATTTTTTAACTTTAAATATTCACATTAATAAGCGTTACTTTCACGGCATTTTAGTTCTAATTTGATTCATACAAAATTTTAGCTCTTTAAGAGATTTTGAATTTACTAAAAACTAAAAAAAATTAAATATTACAAAATGCTCAAGAGGATTGACTAGTGCCCGTTATACTTTGACATTGCCGTACTGGTTGATTTACGGCTGCGATCCATTAAAGCAAGGACTGTTAATGTCGAAATGGTAAAATCGTTGGCAGCTTGTGATTGTTGAAAGAACTACGCAATATGTTTCATTCAACCCCGATGTAGATCACAGAGTACAGCACAGAGACGACAACATTTGTAGATAGCTTTATACATCCATTCATCCGTGTAGAGACTACAAATGAAGGACTATTTGGATATCAATGCGGCAATGGAACTGCAGATTCAAAAGAATTGAAAAATGCAATATGTACAGTCATCAGATGGACGTGTTGTTATAGGCTTTGAGGCAATACTATCTACTCGATCGAGTGTGTACAATATGTGTATCGACATTTGCTTTTTGCATCCGAAAGAACAAAAAACAAAACAATGTTGGTATTAATAAATTATAATCTGCAATAATTAATTTCATTTATCCGAAATAAATAGCTTTGTAGGCACAAGAATCATCAATGCTAAACATGCTGCTTGTTGATGGCTTTTTCGGTTTGTTAAAAAAAAATGTTTCGTAGTCCAGCGTGCAATTATAGCATTCGGATTGTTTCCAAGCGGACGGAATAGTAATAATCATGATTTATTCATCCTGTTGATCACCACTCATGAATCATTTAATATAATAACGCTGTAATGTGATTATTACAATAGTATATTATGCATGTAGTAATTATGCTATGTAGTTATTGCTATAATTGTCAGTATAAAAGCGTTGAAAACCACAAACCGTTCATTGCAGGTTTTCTGCAAACACTACACAAGGAAGCATACTCCATATCTTTTGCAAAAGAAAACTAGAGGATTTTTAAGCAACCCCGGTCTTTCATCCGCGAATCTACTCTTACACCACGGGCATTCGAAGAGCTCGACGAGTCATGGTGAAAAAACTTTAAAAAAAAGATTATAGCTCAATAATATTTGAATAATACGAATCTATGTTGTAATTTATAAGAATAACTGTATCAGAAAAAGTTCTAATTGGTGTTATTTCCTTTGTTGTATATGTATTTCCTTAAATGCAAAGATATAATTGTAAACGTTTTCGTTTGCAAACCTTTGGGATTGATGCTAGTAATTGGTTTCTGAAGTTCGCTAACACAATGCGCACTCCAAGAATCAATCAAGAGAACATTGTTTGGTCTGATATTTCAGAACAGAATGTCTGTTAGCCAGGTTTTGAAATGACTTCAAGTCAGCTTTTCGGGCGGTTTTAAACAAAGATTGCGCAGCTCGAAGTCCGGACGTATACGTATTTGGTGCGTTGCTGAAGTCCGCGCATTTGCAAATATTCATTTGATCATCTCTTCCAAAAATGCTGAATTGCTTGTTGCAAGATTTGATATTGCGACAGACATCGACGTAAAGTCGGCTTGGGCTAAAATGGTCAATGAGTCATGAATAAGGAAGTGGTTGGGAGTTAATGCGATGAGGTCATTTGGATCCGAGGATAGTGGAGAGTAATCGGGCGCGAATTAATTATTGCCTCAATTTCCGAAAATATCGTCGATATGTATATAACCATTTACTTACCAACAATTCACGTAATATGAAATTTTGCACGCCTAACAGCAGCTTTCCATAACCCGCCGTAATGTGGCGATCACGATATTGTTTTTCAGAAAGCATTCACTGCTTACGTGGTAAAACAAATATAAATACACATGTACGTCTTGATTGTTATCCGATTCCTCAACTTACCGTCTTTAATTTGGAATGATCCAACGAAATCTATTTCAACTATATAAAATGGACGATTTTGAGATACAGGTTCTAGAGATTGATTAACCGTTTTCTTGATAGTGTTAGTTGCACTGGCGCGAAAACAGGTTACGCAATTTCTTAATGTGTGTCGTACTGTTGATCTCCTACTCTGTAACCAAAAGCGTTGTCTTAACGAGTTTAGAACAGCCTGCGTCCCAGCGTGGAGATGCTTGCGATGCTCATTCAGAATGATAAGACGTGATAAGGTATGTTTCAGATTGAGAATTATAAGATGGCTTTGGTCATATGTTAAGTTTGCTTTTTCCAAATGACCACCTACTTGTAACTATTGGAGTCCAGGAATTGACTTAGTGAAAGGTTTTGGTAAAGATTTTGTTTTCTATAAAGCGCTTGTTTATGAAGAAAATGTTTGAGCTTGTGCTAGCTTTAATAATATATTTAATACTTCATTAAATTCCTGGTTGCTTATCTCGCCTACTACGCTTAATTCGCTTAATCCCGAAGTTTCTGTAAAGTCTTAAGCATAGGGCAACTATGCGTTGTAATTTATGCAAAGTTGAGTATCGACTAAAAATATCGAAATCATCGTGTGCACTGATGAGAGCTATTTTGGTTCTACGTCGTTCGGGAATGCGATTTAAGAGTGTTGGCGCTTCAGGGCACTCAGAAATCAATACTTAACCAGCGAGAGTTGCTTCACCATAGTTCGCATTCAACTGCTCAGGATTAATACCGTGAGATACCAAATCGCCAGGATTGCATGTGTTTCCATTGCCCACTTTCGGTCAGTGTTTGAATTTCTAAGACACGATTTGCTTCGAATAATTTCCATGTGTTCGTTGAGTGTGTTCGGAGGCGCATTTAACCGAGATAATACGATAGTGTTGTGAGTTCAGAAGTAACCGTTTCGGAATTTGAACTTGATACTCTCCTTAACCTTTGCTTAATAGTCGTGCTAATAGAAGAGATGTGCTTAACTCGAGTCGCGGTAATGCTAACGCTAATTTAGAGTTTAGAGCATAATAATTCAAAGCGAAGTTGATCTTTGACGTTTAATTATTTCAAATAAATACATGCTCCATACGCTTTCTGTAATGCATCGGTATGATGCAATAATTATCGTTAGTATAATTGTGATCTATCGAGAACACGTACGTCATTGGATATCCACTGACCTCGTGATCAGATCTTCCACATAGAAATCGTGGAGGAATGTGTCAGTACATCCGAGTCAGTACATCCGAGAAGGTTGATTCTTGCTCAATAGCTGCTTGATGCAAATGAAATGAATGATTCATTCGGTCTACGGTTGAAAATGAGAATCGACGTATACTCGGAACAGCCGTCAAACTTGTGTAATGTGGAGTGTGCCGATACTTTTGTCTTGTTTGCCATACTATCCCACCGTCCTTGCTACTAACCTTAGTTCACCAATTAAATTTTAAGCTCTACTTCCAGGGAAAGCCTATTTTGTACTTGGCTTCAATATAGATCAGTTAGTGGTTTTACTAAAACTGTTTTTTTCCGCGTAGCTTTTCCAAAACATTAATTACTTCCTTCCTATTCGCAGAGTTGTATACGGAACCTTCCCTTATTTATGATATTTATTTTTCTCTAGTCGGTTCTTCAACTTCGTTCTTTGCGTTAGTTAGGCCTAAATAAGCATTATTTTCAGTTTCTCTCTTTATGCTGCCAATTATCTGAATTCATAAAATGTAGAAGAGGCCAAATTATACGAGCACCTAGCAAGACACGGTAATTTCATTCCACGTGTAATTGATGTGGGAGCCCCGTAAAAATAACCGTATTGATTAAACTGTGTCAGCTCTCTATTGTTTGTTCTACCTCATAATTCTATTGTTTTATCAATTTTTCGTATGGTAACAGCAGATGAATGTTAAATAGGTTAAAAATATAGTGCGTCGCGTCGGTTATAGGAGTGTGGCGGCTGGATTGATGGAAAGTGTCACGCTATGAACATGTCGCGTCGGAAAATGTGATATTTACGTGACGATACTTCATCCGATTTTCGAATAAACTTGCCTAGTTTTCCAATCAGCGATTTGTCGTTGATGTTAGACCGAACTCAGATGATACAGTATCCGCGGAAGTGTCCACCATATCAGATTTTTTTTATCTCTTTAGTTTTAAAGTAGGCGTGTTTGTAAAAAACGAAAATGTTCCAAAATTTTGATTCACCTTGGTAGTAAACCATGTACACTGTGCCAGCTTTGGCATTCCTTCATTAAACGTTATGATTACAAATATTTTGCCTGCTTGCTGAGTTCTTGTTCTAACTCGATAAATAGGTAAACTTATATTCACGTGTAAAAAGATAAAAACGATTTATTTTCTATAAGTAGATTTCCCATAAAAGATGAATCGATCGAAAATTCAGTCGAACAAGCACTAATGTAAATAGGAACATTTATCGAGAAACTGATCTTTTTCCTTCAAAATTAAAAACACTATCTCGAATAAAGATAACGGCTTAAGCTTGTTGAACGAAGAATAGGATCTTTCCTAACCTTTTGTGCGTCTATAGATTTTATCTCAGTCTACATTCTTTATCATTCTTTTATTCGAGTTACGTATCTTGATAAGCCTTAAGATTTGTAGTAGGTGGCTTTGTTGTTCTGACCTGGGTACGTATTGTTGTTACCCGCACGGAAAAGTTTACGGTCAATTCTACGGGGAAACCGAAACAGCGCTAAATAAGATGACAGCACACTAAAAAATCGATAATTTTAAACCTGAAACACGTGCTGTAATTTGAGAGAAATGCAACTGTATAGTTTGTTCTATTTGCTGTGCAATACATGGATAATATACAATGGGCGAGAAAATTATGGAATAAATTCAGTAACTTTGAAGCAATTTGTTTGGTGAAGAAATGCTCGGGCAGCTCAAGGTTAATTCTTTTTACATAAATATTTTTGCATCAGTTTTAAATTTTCCCCGTTTCTGGTTTTGAAATAATGCCGTTATCGGCAATTTTTGTACATGACACTGTATTTCTTTTTACTTTGCCAATGGGTTTCAAACCTTACCATAAACGCCCTAGCGAAAGAACTGAACAATATATTAAATAAGTTATTGCAAGTAGCGAGATGGGAGGTGCGGCAAGATTTCGTTCCAGTTTAAACCTCCCTAGATACGGCGTAAAAATCGCTTATTGCTATTTATTTTAACTTTCATAATAATGAAAATAGGTTATTTTATTTTATATTAAACCTTCTGTGGGCCCCCAACGTTGTTGACGCACCCCTAAATTGATTTTAATTTGCTACAGGTTCCTCACAAGGATCACCAGAGATCCATAGGAACCACTGGTCTAAATTATACCATCAAAATTTGTATAAATATTTTCGCAAAAAAATTATTTAAACACTGGAAAACAGAGAAGAGGGTTTGGCGGATTACTTCGTTGATGACCGAATAAAATCACACCAATTGCTGATGGTTTTAAAAGCGTGTGATTAACATTTGCATTACAAGGATTTTAGAAGCCTTTCCTTTCAAAATTTAGAAATTTGAATCAAGTGAAAAATCCAAGCATTAAGCGTCAAATGTTGACCTGTTTTGTGGGGAGAGTTCCCCTTAACATGGAAATTTATTCATATAAGCTTTCGATGTTTCTTTAACGAATTGACAATGGAGTAGCCATATTTTTTATCATTTTTCGGGTCGTTAAGCTAATCGTAGCTAAAATTGATTCGCTTTTCGTATTCCATACGCTATAATGTGCGTCGCAACTGGATCGATAGAATGCAAATACATCTTCACGATGGTTTGGTAGATAAATAAATTTAGAAGGTTTGTCTACAAAATTGAGGATAACATAGTGTTATATAAATTTCGCAAGGACATTACAGTCTGGCGGTGACGAGGGTTGACATTTTCTGTATAAGGTTTAGGCGTGGAACTATGTACACACAGGTATTTGGAGATTTTAAAGCAAACTCAGTGCTGCCTTTGTAATTATTTTCAAAAATAATATTATATTTATGGGAAAAAGATTGACCTTGACCGTGTACTAAAGACAAATGAAAATCCTCAAGTAGTATGCCGGATGTAGGCTAAGTTGAATCTATGACCCGCTTACGTACTATGAATTAGTTGACGTTTTACAAGAATTATTTTGTCTGGCAAATTATATTCAATTATTTTTACTACTTTTTTGTACTAAATTAAATATCGAAATGTAAACACATCTTATATATACAGGGTGTGGCGTTTAAATTAATTATTATTACTAGCTGAATGCAGCAAATTAAAAAATACAAGGAAATCAGATTTACTCGGGAGAAGTGGGAGCTTCAAAAAAGAGCACTACGTTGACATCAAATATATATGAATAAATAAATAAGCAAAACAATGCGATCAGTTTATTAGCGGGAAGCCGTGGTGCCTTGCGCAGCGGCGTCTTATTTTTCTCGTGGATATGATGAGGTCATTGGCTCGTGGCTCTCCTGGCGATGGTGACCTGTTATACGTTGAACTGTGATAGCACTCACTTGGCTCTGGTTAACGCTCTTTTGTCGTGGGGCTCCTAGCGTACTTGTATACGTTAGCACTCTCTTTCTTTCGTGGCTCCTCTGGCCAGAACAGAACCCCAATACATATCTTTTTCAAAAGGTAAAGGAGATTAATTACCCTTTGCTCCTCTTTTTTAGGTAGTTGGGATGCTTAGACGTTGGTCATACGTCCGGTCACTTTGGTCGCTATCAGAAGCCAAAAACATTACACTATTGAATACTCTGTATACTAGACAGGGATGTATCCCAAACCGTTTGAGAAATTATTATCTGATTTAACGATAATCCAAACTTGGAACTTTCACTTTAATTGTTGACTGAGATATAAATTTTTTAATGATGCAATGACACTAAAAAAAAGCATGAAATGATAAAAAGTATATCATTCCATTTAAAAATGCCAAATTGATGTCGATTTCCAACAAACTAGATATGACATTTTGATAAAAATATCTTGTTTTAATAGATCCGATTAGTCAGTTAATAGGTAAATAGTAGAACGTCAATGAAGCATTTACGTTACATGCCCTGTATTACTTGTCACTGTAAAGTCGAGAGAAAAAAAAACACAATCTATGAAAGGGCACAATAAATAAAAATTAAGGGGTCAGAGCTTAAAAGATCACCAATTTTTCGAACATATTTTACGTGTGCGATATGAGCTGGAAGATTTTGGTATGATATATCGGCGAATACATATCCCCTCCGTACAACAATGATGAATTTCGAGAACGCGGAGATTAGCGAGATTTTGAAATATTGGTAAAGTTAATCGCCGCTATAAATGTCAGGTAAGACACTGAATTTATCGCGTTTAGTTTTATCCTTATCTTCTCGTGCTATGCCCGCTCCTAACTTCGAGTGTAAGGGGCGTTTTTGTCACGCCCTTTTTTTGAGTATCCGATTACGCGAATAGAAATTGAAGACAGTTTCTAAATGACCCGAACCCAATAATTTGAAACGGACTGGTTCGGCGAAATTGCTCGCATATTTTTGTTCGATAAGGGTTAGGATTTAATTACATTTTTTCGTGGGGTCTCGATTTTAGGTCAACAAAAAGTAATTACTATGACAAACATTTCGGGCTTCCTCTGTAAATTTATTTGAACAATTATGCGTTTGTTTCAGCTTCTTTGTTTTATTTTGTAATCGTATTAGAATCACTACTGTAGTGAAAGTAAACAAGGAAAAGTCTTTGTTTATAGTGTTATCGTCTTCTATTGGCTTTTATCGATTTTTATATTACAACACGAATTAACCTAAGTTAGCATGTGAGCGGAGGCTGTGTGCAAACATTTGAATAGCAACAACCGAAGTATATGAGTTACATAAGCATAAATTAATAAAATGTAAACTCAGCAATAATTATCATATATAAGCAGCGCTAACGCTAGTGCAAGGGAGTCGTCGTGGTTCACAGTTCTAATGCGTCTTGTAGGATAAAATAAGTATTATTCCACGAATACTTAAGCAAACGAATCCCATCAGTGTTTAACTAATTTTAAATTGAAATAAAATGTTTGTAAAAACATTATTATCGGCCGCGACTTGGTAACTTGGACGGACATGTTTCTTGCTAAAAGGGTTTCTGTAATTTTTGTTTTGCTTCAAATAAGTTTGGCTTTTTACGCAGATTCCAAGTTAAAAATTCAAATGAATTCATTAATAAAATTATTGAAATTCATATTACGTTATTATCAGGAAAATACAGTTAAAGTATCCAGCGGCTATTGATTTCCGAAAAATCCGAATTTCGTGAATTATTTAAGAAATTAATCAATTTTTCTGCTAACTTAGATCTGAGGCTTCGAGAACAATTAAATAACGCTAGTGCTTTTAAACGAACATCAAATACAATGCAAGACGAAACTACAGATGTAACAGATTGATGTCAGATGGTAATTTTATTTAGATGTATTTCTAATTGCAGAATTTATAGGCACTTTTGGAGCTTTTGGAGGCGTTGGGACAGACATTAAAAATAAATATCATACTCACTGCTATGCCTACCAGTGCAATGTGCGTGTTTTTTTAATAATCTGTCAGCAATAGTTGCGTCTTTTACAAAGATCATTGTACACTAAAAGTTTTATCGTGTCAAAAAAACCTCAACTTAATTACACACAGATACAGAATACGTAATCAGATCTGGCACCGTTTTAACACCCTGTGGTTGTTTCCTCACGTCCGTACAAGTGGCGAGAGCCAACGGACTTAAAATGTTACAGTTTTGCTTTAACACCGCCGTGTGGTAAGCGGAATTGAATAGAAGCACAAACATTGAGTGTTACGTATGATCCCTTTCGGTGAAAAGCTTCTCCATTTCAGTGTTAAGAGTTTTCCCCTGCGGTGAAAAAATTCTACAACTGGATGTTAAGATTTCGAAAATCATTGAAGATAGGCATATGATTTGATGAAAAATACCTAAGATTCAAAAAGTGTAAAAATATACAGTGTTTCATTAAGAAAAAATTGAAGTTAAGGCGCTTAGCATTGTTACTTAATAGATCTATCGCGTCCTACCCTACCTTATATATTTTAATAAAATTAATTGCAAACTGAAGCCTTCGAATAAAGCCGATTCTCCAACGCGTTCATATTCAATATCGCTTAACACTGTAGGTGTATGGCGGCACTTCTATTCAAGCGCATTGTCATAGCTTTCGTACGCACTTACGCCGTTATGCTTCCGTATGAAATTATCTAATTTAAATTGCTATCGTCCGTTTATACTGCCTATCGCTGCAATATTATTTAATCGTTTGCTGTGGTTGACGTTGTGGTGAGAATATCAAGTGGAATATCCTCGACTGCTATACAATTTAACAGCTGATGCGTTTTGTATTTTAGTTTATAATGTCGGATGTAGCTAGTGTACGCGCTCGGAGCATTGTCAGGTGCGGCCAGATCCTGGATGAATTTACAATTGGCTCCTCTTCGTTTAAAATGACGTCGAACGTTTATTGGTTTAGCTACACCGCAATATAAATATCAATATCGGAATAGCTCAACGCACCTCGATTCCCATTTAGCGGCCATTTAAAAATAAAGCAATTAAATCCGGATGGAAGATTTTCACAGCTTTAGTGATACAAATATTCAACAGAGCATTCTAGGTAGAACACGTGTTGTTATATTGAAGTAAAGAATTGGTTTAGTAAAATCATAAGTATATTTTAAGGTATTTTGTTGATATTTTATTTACTACAAATCCTCTCTGTGGACAATTCTTACAAGCGGACAACCCTCACGACCGGATACTTCTGGAACAAATTTTTTGGTTGTATATTTCTATGTAAAATTCGTCCTGATGAGTGGACGCTCTATCGGACGGACGCGAACTGGCTAATTTTGTCTGATAGACATAAAACGACCCCAGAAGCCTACACGAAGTTTCAAAAATGAACGGGAAAAGGATATAAAAACACGTTAAAAAAGTGTGGTTTGTTTGCTAGCCGTGGTATTTCACCCAAGACCGGGGTTAGTTGGTCTGTGAAAGTCCTAGCGCCTAAAACAAAAAGCTGTTTGTCTTTAAGACAAAAAAATGGAAGTGATTAATGTTACTGAGCAAGAACATTTGAATGTTCACCGGTTGGGTCAAAGATATGTTTATTATAAAAAGAACAGTAAATTTTCAAAGCATCAGCTTAGGTTCCAATGAACCATTTTTGTATTTTTGTTGCTTGAAAGCTTAGCATTCCCGAAGTTTCTAAGAACTAATCATTTTACTTTCAAAATTTTTGATTCGACATAGGCAAAACTCAGACCACCGAAATTATAAAACACAAGAAAAGCATTTAGGCAATCAGGTCAAAATTTGGATGGGTTTCATTCGTGCTAGAAGCCAGCATATTCCCATGTCAGGACCACTAACACGTGCCAAAGTCCAACAGGTAGCTACAGAACCACAGCATGAAAAGTTTAGCGCATCTTTTGGGTATCTGCGAAGATGGAAACAATTCTTAGCGTTTTAGAGGCTCTTTATTTTATTAGAGAAGCCTAGAGCATGGTTACTCCAGACAACATTCAAAACTGTTATTCCGAAGTTGGTTTTAAAAATTCTCCAAAAGAAGGTAATCTTAACAACATAGAATTTGATGCAAAAGACGATTTGCCGTTGACAACCTTAGCCGAATTTTGCAGAAATTTTAATAACATCACCCAAGTTGAAAACCAAAACGACTTCATTTTGATGAAAAGGTGCTTATAGAAGAACGCTAAACAGGATAGAGTAAGCAGCTTAAATGAGATTAAAGAGTTATAAATTCCTATGCTTATGGTAGAAATGTCTTTCGGGTGATGTCGTGTAGTTCATATTTTACTTGACGTTTCGCTGACCATCCTGTCAGCTTCTTCAGAAGATTTCTAAAGACTGCTATACTTATGCATTAAAAGCGAATACTTGAAAAGCACAGAATCACATTTGCAAAACTGCTTTCTAGGAATATATAAAAAAAGAAAACAGGCGGAAATATCTGACTTCTTTTAAAAATAAAACATGTATTTTATGCAGACGCAGTTTTTTCAATTTTTTGATTAAAAGTTTAAAAAAGAAAAAAAGATATATACATATCGTATAACGAGCCGTGTAACGGTGTAAAACGTGCGTCTTTTTCATGGTGGATGTTGGTAGCTTGTACTATTATTAACAATTCAAGTAAACGTAGATTTAATGATTATGAAACGTTTAGTGAAAATCAATCAAACCTTTCACGTGAACGGAATGGAACTTTTCACATCAACGTGTAACTCGTATTTTTCAAAACTGCCGATTATAGACACTTCATTGCGTATAGGCCTGTTATTTACGGAGAAAAGGCGTATCTGCACATCTACAACGTTAATTCATGAATATCAAACACAAAAGGATATAAAACGACAATAAACAATGCCGACGAAATTCGTTTCGGACGGACGACGACGACGACAAAGTCGGTACTTTGTATTCGCATCACGCTCATTATTCTAATTTCGTTCGGAACGGCACCGACGTTGACGTGTCATATTCTTTTGTACATGCATCTCGTTGTGACGTCTTGCTCCGAAATCCTAGAATTTCAGCCAATCCTTCAACGAGCAAACTATTGATTTCACATTACGATAAAACGCTTGTCCTTTCATATTGCCACGGCTTAGTCCCCGAAATTCAATTCGAACGATAAAATATATTTCAGATTCACTTTTCCGATAGATATTTATATACCTATACACGTCTGAATACACCGAACGCGCACAACACAACATATAGGTATAGATATATACATATATGCAATATGTATACGTGTATCTCAATTTAATATTTATCGCTTTTGGAATATATGAAATCATCTATATGCGGTATACATTTTATTTAATCTCCTTTTGGAAAAATTAAACGCCGATCGTAAAATGTATTTCGTTTTGCATTTTGTGTGCATTAATACTATACGACCATATTTATAATGCAGTTAAAGTCCTGATTTCATCCAATAAACATGGATTTATGACCAAACGTTCTACAGTTACGAATTTAAGCTGTTTTACTCAATTTGTATCGGAAGCCCTTGGCAAACAGAACCAAGTTAATACAGTTTACACTGATTTTCAAAAAGAATTTGACCAAGTAGACCACTATGTACTACCTTGGAAATTAGAAGCAATTGGTTTTTCACCTTTATTGCTGGCGCTAC
>LR737384.1:2109250-2192563 GCA_902655005.2 Marronus borbonicus | reverse complement strand
TTTACACTGATTTTCAAAAAGCATTTGACCAAGTAGACCACTATGTACTACTTTGGAAATTAGAAACAATTGGTCTTTCACCTTCATTGCTTGCGCTACTTAGATCATCCTTAATTGGGGAATTCTGCCAAGTGAGATCAGACACATTTTATCCGTCCTCTGGATTACAACAAGGATCCAATCTTGGTCCAGTTTTGTTTCTACTATTTATAAATGACATTACTGACGTTATTAATAGTGAGCATTTAATTTTTGTTGATGATTTGAAAATATTTAGAGAAGTGAGATCCTTTGAAGATTGCATTAAACGACAAAAAGATATATCAGCAATTAATGATTGGTGTGGCTATAATCATTCGAAATTCAACGTTAATAAGTGTAAAACTGCGTCATATACGAGAAGTAACAACTTTATAGATATTACGGATAAGTTAAACGGTGAAGATCTTCAACGATTTCAAACTATTAAAAATTTGGGCGTAACCTTCGACAATAAACTTACTTTTGTTAATCATATAAACGCAACAATTGAGAGCGCATACCGGACATTTGGTTTTATCTGTAGAAGTTGCCGTGATTTTAATGACATCAGATGCCTAACACTGCCTTATTATAGTTATATTAGATCTAAATTGGTTTGGTCTCTAATTTACCAAACTCACGTAAATAATATTGAATTCGTACAAAGGCGCTTCTTAAAGTACTTGTTACTCAAAATTGATGGAGTTTACCCAGAAAGTGGCCTAGACTATGATATTATGTTATCCAGACTAGGTTTTGTCTCGTTGTGTAAAAGGCGTAGTGTATTAAGTGTAAAGTTTTTATTTGGGTTATTACATAACAATATTGATTGTCCGTGGTTATTAAGTAGAATTAATTTTAATGTTCCTAGACTAGAAACACGTTATGAATGGATGTTTAAATGTCCAAGGATTAGAACAAATGTTTTAGTTAAGTCACCAGTTTTTGTAATGTGCAACAATTATAACAACATTTCTGAGTTCTGTGATGTACACTTTAATTCTTTTAAAACAATAGCTGAAGCTATCATTAATCTATAGGCTGTTTACTTTATTTTTTCCTTTATCGCATTTGATCTGCACTTAGCGTATTTTATTTTTCTTATATCTGTGTGTTCGTAAAGTGTAATGTTTAGTTAGACATTTCCTGTACTTGGGTTTTACCTGCAAGAAATAAATGATTATTATTATTAATATGATTAATGCACACAAAATGCAATATATATGATTTCTGGACCTTTAAGCATGAAGCATGTGTTTAAAATTATCTTTATAGAAGCACATTAAACTGGAGAGATTAATTGGAGCAGTCGGCATAATTAATATAATTATACATTCATCGTAGAGGAAATTATCTCTAATGTTTTCATATAACGATACAGTTATTTCATGTTGATCGAAAAAGGGGTACAATTAAGTCCTGCATTTAGATATTGCACCCAAGTGGTTTCTGATGGTATTGTTTAGTTACTATGATAACAATAAACAAAACATACACTTCTTAACCGCTGCTTCTAAAACATTGACCTGCAGTCAAAGGTGCGTCTTGCATTTGAAAATTACACTCAAAGGTTTTTGGTGTTAATATAGTATGGCTACCGTGGCAATAGTAAACAAAGCATATTGACATTAACGATTTTGAGCCTAAGGAAGAGTTAGGCAGCGGGTGTAATTTATGTATTAAGAAAGAGTGAAAGAAGTGGTGTATTTTTATACATAAGATGCGCTACCCTACGCCAACGGGTTAATTTTGGTACCATCAGAATGTCTAATTCTTGAGAAGTAAGAAATCGGCACCTGTGTATGATTGAATTAATTAGCTAGACTTAGTGAAATTAGCAATTTATTTCGAAGTCGATTGTTGCGTCCGTTAATGTCTCTATCGAAAGCAGCTAAACTGTCCAGAGTGCGTGGGATAAATCAGGTAACAAGTTCACTAACACAAAGAAAGGAAAACAATGTTTTAGTTCAAAATAAACAAATAAACGGAAATAACGAACTCTTAAAATATAGTAACTTGTAATTCGGTGTAAAATTTATAAAATGATAAATTATATTTCTATTTAGTTCAAAGTTCAAAGGCAGGAAATTTAGCGGTGTTGCGGAGCGTATCTTTGGCGGGCTATTGGTGGAACTTATAAAATTAAACGCGGGTCGGTAATACGGTGTAACTCCAACATACGCTGAGACTCGGATTCAAACAACTGAAAGCGCAGTACACTCCTAGAGCTTAGATCATAGACTCCATTAGTTCGAATAAAGTGATCGACAAGAAGTACCTTGTTCAGCGAGAGATTCTTGGTCGGCTCGCCTGTTACTAAGTGGTAGCGGACAAAGCTTGTCTAAAACGGAGATCTGAGCGGTTTATACAGTAGATTTAGCCATGACGTTTATACTTCTTACCTTCTGACGTGTATCAAACGAACAACAACAAAATTTAAAGAATTAACTGTAAATAATAATTATGATTTATTTACACTTGGTTTCAGCATGGAAATGTCTTTAAATTTGTACGAACCGCACATGGTTTTTCACGTTATTTATCTATCTACGGTGAACGCTCGAAATTTCTTCCTTCCTCGTTGATTTAGGCAATCATTTATAAAAGTTGATCTGCAACTTTCTTAGCGTATTAAGCAGGAACAGGCATATAAAATGCATATATACGTGTATGTACATTGGTTTATTTCTAGATGAAGAAGCAGTATACGTAAAGATATACAGGACGCTCAATTTAAAATAACAAAGTAAATGTCTGAACCTCTGCATATGAATGCCGCAGTAAAAATACTTTGAAGTTACTTTACTCACACTGCGAAAACCAGACACTAATGAATGTATAGCCGTATACTGCGGGAAAATAACAAAAATACGTTCGAGAGTATCATCATGTAGCATTGTGCAAGCCATAATTCGATTTATTCAGGAAAATTACTATTTGTATGCCATGCATGGATACACCAGAAATTTGCTTGAAGCACACAAAGTCAATCCTGCTAATTAGGTTGCAATACGTTCTCTTCCTTTGCTAACATATTTTCCTTGCCTTGCCTAGGCTCAAAGGCGGTCATCGCTAATGGTCCTACGTAAATATATCTGTACACGTTTCCAGCATCTCCTCTGTACGATATAACGAACCAATTTATAGAGATTGCGAGTGCTGCTTCTTATAGACATGGTTGGAACTTTCTTTTCTGTTTGGTAGAGAGAAATAATTTCTTCCGATAGTTGTATCATAAATCATAAATGAAATATAATAGGAGAAGCAACCGTAGTATTGGAAAGCAGTGTATGTAGTATCGAATATAGACGATTGCAGCACAAAAGTCAGGCTAGTTCACCTATACGTAACAAGCCCTTTTTCCATTTTCTGATTATTTTTGTTTGTATACGTTGTAGTTAAGGAGTATTATGAGTAAATAACCCTTTTTTTTCATTATTTCTGTTTTCTTTTTTATGTATAGATATTGCATTTTGTCTTTGTACTTACTGTTACTGGAGTGTATACTTTGTTGGGCATTGAAAATTTATTATTATTTCTATTATTATTAAGACGTGCTCCGTCTATTATCTTTGCTGCTACGAAAGGTGTACCAACACAGTGCTATCAACTAATATTAGCCCTGCCTCCAACGCACCTCCTGAGACACCACCGCAAGTTTTAAATTTTGCTTTTTTTTTACAAAATACAGACAGAGGCCAATAACAATAATAAAGCTAATAATAAAGCCTACAAGTCAGTTAAAAATTATTAATGAATTAAAGATTTTGCTGTTAATTTTTTTTTGTGGTAAATGACTTCCAAACTGCTTCGCACTTCGGCCATGGTGTCATCCGGCATTACATAGTAAAAGCTTGCAGAGTGGCTTCCTAAAAATGGCCATTGAGACTTGTGCTCCCTCAGTATGTGCATCGATCCGTGGATTACCTGTTTTTGCATGGCTCCCGCTAAGAACCAGCATTGTCCATTGCAGTACAGTATTCGATGCAGCAATGATTCGATGTTGGCCCGCATGTTCCTAAGATTTCTATTTATTAAAGGAATTATCGTAATGTTGTGTCCTGGATCAGTTTCAAATTTCAGGTCACGGTGTTTTTCAATCTTTTGCTAGGTGGAAAAGATGTTATATTCGACTCATCAGGATAAGAAAAGAATTCAGTGATGGATATTGTTTTTTTATTTTTATCAAATAACACCAAGTCCGGCTTGTTGGCTTTAATTTGGCACGTTGTTGCGAAGCCGTGGTTCCAAAAAAGTGCACGGTACACGTGTATTTATGGCTGTAGGTTCAGATGATAATTTATGTCGGATTTTTCTTCCATTACCAGCTTTACAATTTTCTTACAATCACGCAATATTGTTTCTATTCTACAGAAATATACAAATTTTTATACTTAAAATAAGCATAACTATTCCGTAAACAACTCAGAAGTATAAACTTAAACAAAGTGCATTATAATCAAAAGTTTTGTACAGCAATAGCGGAAATGTCGTCTACAAAGACCTTGTAAGTACTTTTATCGCTTCGTGTGTTGATAACAAAGGTCTGAATAAATATCCAACAAACAAAATAACTATTGGAACCATTCTACCTAACTAGGGAATGGAATTGGAAGCATAATACCGGAACGAGTATACATCGTCGCAAAAAACAACTGAGATACGGTTCCGGTGCGTTCCGCTCCATTTCGAGATATTATTAGAAAGTATATCCACGCTCTCTTGTACAAATAAAGTAGCCGAAGGAAAGAAAAATGCTGTGATTTATGGTGGCCGAAAATAGATTTACCAGGCGGGGGTTAATGATATCCGAATGGATGAAATATAAGACGGATTTATCTATAACATGAATACGTAATAAGGAGCTATGCAGAATACCGTCGTAAATTATCTACATTCAGCATAGTCGTCATCTATAGATCGTGTTAGACACGTTTCTAAATAGAATACGTGTTTCATTTTACATAAAAGAGATACTCCTTGAAATTGTTATGTAAACAAAGGAACTAACTAACTGTCGAGCCACCATTCGCAGTTGAAAAACAATTAACTGCGCTTCAACTTTTACGGCGAGGGGGGTCATAGTAACACATAACTTAGACACTGAAAGCTCCTGAAGATTATGCCAAGGTTATATATCCCGCTGGGCCATTACCTCACAAAGAAAATGCACCGACGTATAATTTACCGAAGTTACAAGACATTGAAGTGGTAGCTAGTTAAATTGTAATATTGTTATTATTATCCACTTTTCTTCATACTTTATCAAGGCTTGGGATTGTCAGAAAGATTCTGGTGGGGCAATTATTATTTTCATTGTCATATTTTCTCGCGAAAAAACATATTTTTTTGGGTGATTTTACATTTTGTTTACAAGACACTAAACTTAATCCGGAAAATTCACCCCTTGTCACGTTTGCCATTTTCAGGTTAGTATCGTTCCTGTTTGCTTCGTAACTTAAATTGCATGGGGCGTTCATAACGTACTTGTGAACTAGTTGAATTGACCTTGTCACACAATCCATATACTTCGTTAACGGATGGGTGAACATTCATTTAAACTTCATTCTCGCCGATTGGCTTCGATAAATCATCATGTGATAATCTGGCTGAAGATTGAAGGTCTGGCGCGGAAAATTGTCATTCTATTTTCGTTAGGCCCAGAATCAATGTAAAACAATGCTCCGGCGATGAATAGGTAACATACTTCGATGGATTGTTGTTCTCGGTGATTTTCCTACTCGGTGAATTACAATTTCTGTGAATTGGTTTTAGGTGAACTTTCTTAAACCTCAAATGTATAGTTATCCTTGAGCCAACGTGTGGTTGAATACGATCGTTTACCAAGGCAAATTTGAGAAGCCTTCCTTCATTATTTATTTTCTTGTTACACGGAAAATAATGTTGTAAGGAATTGCAGAACAATTCTCTGTCATTTATCTGTGAAGATAAGACTAGTTACAGCTCGCGTAAATCCTACTCGATTTTAGATAATTATTTGGTTAATGATTTGTTACAAAAGTTGTTGCAATAATGTACACGTTTTAATGACCAAAGATGCCGCAATATTCTTCTAAAGCTTGCATGTTAATAGTAAACAGCACCTGTTAAATGCGAAGCCTGATCTATCCTATTATAAATTTCTATATGACTTTATTTTTACGTCAAGCATGTGCAACATTTACATTCCACAAAGTATTATAGACAATGAAGAATTTCGAAAGTTTTGCAGGAAATACATTCCGGAATGGAGATTGCCAATAAGACTTTAATTTACCGCGGGTGAAAAACAAGATTACGGATAAAATCAAGGTAGAGATAAAAAAAAATATATATATATAGCTGACGGTGACTGAAACAACGGATGCAAGAAAGCAAAAACGCATCCGTGAATTTAAACAGGCTTGTCAGGGCATTCCTCAGCCGGTGTTCACGAGATGGAGAACGTGACTTGAAGCTGTTTTGTATTATGAGAAATTTTTGCATATTATTAAACCTTGTATCTTAAATTTAGATCCGCAAGAACGCTATACTTTTCGGTGATAGTGGTCCAGGCTTGTAAAACTGACCGAATCAAATCTTCTTTATTTCGTGGTGCTGCTCGTTCTACTTCAATTTTCATTAGTCCCCATATGTTTTCGATGGGATTAAGATCTGGGGAAGCTGCTGGCCATGGAGTTGTTGCCAAGTTTTGTTCTAGAATCCAAGTTTTAGTGTATTCAGAAGTGTGGCATCTTGCATTATCCTGTTGAAAACGCCACCCTTCGGGATATAAAGCACGAGCCGTTTCAAGAAGAAAGCCATTAAGAATTTCACAATACTTGCATTATTAACGGTGCCATCAAGTATACAAAGAGGTGTAGCACCACGCTGGGAAATTGCTCCCCAAACCATTATTTTTGTGGGAAATTTGGAAATTTGAACGGTAACATTTTCTCTTGATAGGATTTTTAAATGATCTGCACCAAGCTGAAAATAACTTTCGTCAGATATAAAAACATCACTAAAATTATCGTCTCGAAATCGTTGGCAAAAATCTATTCTTCGTTGCTTTTGTAGAGGTGTCCTTGCAGGGATTTTTTTGGTTTCCTTGATAAGCAACCTTGTCTTCTCAGTGAAATGCGGACAGTTTCTGGACACACTCTTATTTGATGTTGATTTCCAAATCGGTTAGCCAGGTTTCGAAACCCTAGGCGCGGGTTTTGTCGTCGTAAAGTCACTAAAGCGTTTAGATTGTTTCCTCTAATCTTACGCGGTCTTCCAGAAACTGATCCATGTCTCATATCTCTCCTATTTTTTATCCTCTTTATTGCCTCATATACTGCATTTTTCCGAGTTCAGTCAATTGCACTAATTTTTGAATGATTTGAACACCTTTTCTATATAAATATTCCACCAACTTTCTTCTTTCTACTTGCGACATTATGAAATATTCGCAAAATGATTCAAAGAGTGAATAGAAAGTCATGAAACTAATAATAAATTATCTCTTTCTTTTAGTAAATCTGCGACCATTAGCGTCATAATAGGTAGATGAAGTATGCATTAGCTATTGATATTAAAATATTTGCGATTTTTTGATTAAAAGAATATATTTGCAACGAAATCACTTTTGCCTAACAGTGCCAAATTGGGCGACATAAAAAATTAGTTTGGCACCCCAGTTTACGTATTTGCGCGAAATAATTTTAGCTGAAGCGACGCTTCATATCATTCTTTGATGTAGATAAATTAAAAAGTATTCACGCTCACGCTCCTATTTAATTTCCAATTCTGCGTCGGAAGTAAATCTACATGGCGGCAATTTGCATCATTTCTAAATGTATACACTTAAATTCGTCTTACGCAGCGTTCGTGGGATATTCCTGTTAATTAGGAAGTGGTGTGTTGACTTCGTAGGTTTATTAATGTAAATTTGTAGGTTATTCAGCGTATATGTCGCTTTGCAACTATTCAAAGCGGAATAACTGTGACCGAATTGTCCGTAAAATTAGGATCCAAGGAGTCAAATTGAATAAACGAAGTTGGCTTGAAGGCGGTGACCGCATTAATAGACATCGCCATCCTTGCTGGGGTTCAGGTTCAATGGTGCTAAATTAACGAAGCTAACATATATATTACGCGTATTTTTCTCTAGATATTGAACCTTCTAATATAAAGTAATGGAAATTGAAGTGAAATCTAATTCAAACGGAATTATTAAAATCTTTGGTCGATTTACCAGTAACATAGCAATCTTACGAAAAATTATTTATAAATGGTAAATTTGACCATTAATATGATATTGATCCCATAATTACATTGACATTTCCTCTACGAATGGATGTCGGTCCCTCATTTCCATTATTGTCAATATCATAACTGCACGAGTACTATTACATATTTTTAATTCTTCTTATTAACTTTGCACCATAAGGATAGCACAGATAGAAAAATAAAGTTAAAGATTTGTTCCTAAATACAATACTAAAGTTCGTTACTTTTGTGCGCTTCACAGGCATCAGCATGGGAGTGGTCGTTCGGGTGACTGATTCGTAATATATGTCCAAATTTATGCATTTTGGACTATGCGATGGACAGGGGACGCGAGACGACCTGGTTACCGATGTAATGTATAGAAGTAGGGATTTATTCTATGATTGACTTTAGCTCGTTATTTGGTGTTTATTTTTTTTTACAAAAGTTGCAATTGAAACCACACAAAATATAAATTTCAATTTCAAATCAATAGGTTTCATTAAATCATATTCCTTATAACTTGAGCCCGGATTTCTATCCAATTGCGTATTAAATTGTATAAAGCATATTTTTGCATAATTGGTAAATGCTGCATAATGCTGCGTATTTGAATTTAATCGACTAAAGGAAGTTTCGTTTTCTGAAGGTGAAATTCCGAAATAAAATTAATAGGTCCACAAATTTTAAACACAGAAAGACCATTAAAAAACAATGCAATTATCTCTAAGCTACAACAATTTGCATGAATTTTTAAAATTACCCTTATATATTATTTCCTTCCAAACATAAAAACGCGGGTAGTTTTGCATCCGTAGAAATCATGATTTACATTCAATTAGAAACCATTTACTTGATATCTTTGCCATGTATATTGCATATTTTGCTGCACGTTTTATTACTGTTTACTGCATATTATACGGTAAATTTAGGCGTTTTTTACTGCATATAAATCCGGACCTTACTTATCATCTAGAGTGGCGACTTACTTTCCACAGATACAGCTGTGCAAATTTTTGAGTTCGTGTATTGCAGAAATTAAAATATTTTGCAGAATTAATTTTTAATAATTTCTGGAAAACTTTCTGTTAAAATTTAACATGCTCCTCGGGATCGCGGTTGTTCGCCAATCGCATATACCGTTGTAAATAGAAAATAGCTGATTGTTTATGGGTTAATGCCATATTCGTTAAAGGATATGAAGAATGGGTTTCATTGGCTTTCACTGCCGATCGATTTTACTGCGGTTGATGGTACTAGCTAGCAAACCAAATTATAACCTACAATTTTGATATTATCAATATTAAGTAAAAACTATATAATGGCATGGTATAGCAGAACAAATTTTGTTAAACAATTAAATTGTAAGTTTGCTAAAGATAATAAATTCTGAAAGCAAAAACTGTAAGATAAAACCTATCGAACCGCAAAAAATTTGTAAGAAAAGTTCGCGCAAAGGAGGTGAAAATCGCGGATTTTGTTGAGTTCAGTTTAATTTAAATTTTGTGGTTTTTGTTTAGCAAATGATATGATAGTACTTATTGGCTGACAACCAAAATAGTTAAGCATCCAGCAAAGAAAAGGATATTATTGCGGGGACACTGGATGTTATCGCCTAACGTGTGATGTGAGAGGGATGTTTCCAAAGTTTTGGGAATTGTGTTTTAATTGAATTACGCAGAACAACACTATTGATGATACACAAGTCTTGACATGTTTATGCCGCTATCCAGAAATACAGACACGTTTTCGTAGCACTGTTTTTGCAACCATGGAAGACTCGAAGAGCAATAATTTTCTTTTTGTGGAAAAAGCATTTGAAAACTGCGGAATCTGAAAGTGGTGTATATCGGTGGATCGAAAGAAACATTACTGCCGTGGTGGACCTACCGAAAGAGGACAGGAGAATTATTATAATTATTATTATAAAACTGTTGGCAGCGGAACAGAAACTCAATATTTTTGGCAGAATTTTGGCAACGGATAGTAACAACTGACGAAACGTGGATTCCTTATTTCAATCTTGCAATCAAAAGTCAATCCAAAGAATGGCGTAAACAGGAAGTACCACTTAAGGCTCGTGCAGTTTCGTTTGTTGGAAAGGTAATCCTTATTGTATTCTGGCTTACCTCTCCGCTTCGACCGACCTAAAAAGATATTTATTGCGGGTGGACAGTGGTTTCGTTTCAATATATACCTCCGAATACGCTTGTAGTTATTAATTATAAAACCGTTATTTATAAAAACATATTCTAACATTGCGTTATTAATTAATTATTGAAGAAGCTTCACTAATGCAACAACAATCTTCTCGACATGTTTGAGAGATTCGAATAACAATTTTAAGACCGGATATTGCAACGTATAGCTTTACGTACACCTCATATAAATACTAATAATAATGTATGCAGTGTACATTTCGAAAGAGATTAGCGCCGGAAAAGGTGATTAATTAGGAAAATGATAAAGTTAATTTCTATAACAATTTTACCGCATTTTTCAACTTAATTAATATATAATGAAACTTTCCTATGCAATTGCTCCATCAAGCTCCGGCTTAGATTTAATACATAATACTGGGGCGTATCTCCGTTGCAATCCCGTGCACCACGTACTATATACATTTTTTGTGTTCGTATGCATAATAACAAGGAGATAAGGGTGTTTTATGTGTATCCATTTTACGTGAATAATGCATAAGTTAATTTAAAACTTCCAGCGTCGCGAGAATTTATAGATACCAAGGAGTTGCACGTAAGTGTTTTAGGAAGGTATTATTGTGGACAATGTTATGTAAATGGGTTGTAAGCAGTGTGCACCTTATCGATGACGGGTGGTTCGTTAAGCACGACTCCTTTGCGCGAACCTGGGAACGTTTTTGTTAATGGTAAATTGGATTAGATATCAGATTTAGATAATTGCATTTAATTCTACACGTGTATTTAATTCAACATACACAATTACATAGAAGTATGATTATGGAATAATCTATGCAGAAACTGTTCGCGGTTCGTTCTTTTACATGAAATTCTTGCGTAGAGGATTTAGGTTAGATTACTTCCAATTGCCTTGAATGGCCAATCTCTTATAATCAAATCACATGGTGCAAACTATCAGAAACTGTTAAAGAAACTCAAGGCGGGGCCAGTAACCGGTGTTCCTAGTGATGCTAATAGTCCCAAATACAACTTCGAGAATTGCTATAAAATGGTAATACTAGATAGAGACAAGTGGAAGGTCATTCCAGGTCAAAGATAGGCTGATTGAACACAGGCCTATATTTACAGCGGACCTACTAAGCAGAGACAGGAAGTCTGTTAGAACCTGCTAACAGGATACTACTGTATGCTCAAGAACCACACGAGTAATTTGGGCTTAACAGAGGAAACAGCATGTAGATTCTGTCAGGTGGAAGAAGAGACTCCCGTCCATGTGCTGTGCTAGCAAAGGAAGCAGCACTAACATAATTGATCTAATGAGAGAGGAACCACAATAGATCTGAAAAGGTCGCAGTGGGATAGGGCAAGAACCACATTGGGAAGTAATCTGCGTATAGGATAATCTACAGTAAAGCATAAATTTAAACAAAGTTCGCCGCATTTTTCTTATGGGTTATCCTACAGCGTTTATTATTTGTTTACTTATGTTGTTTTTATTTGTAATTTTTGTAATATTAAATATTTATTTTCTGGCCTTCATTTTTAAAATCATGCGACCCGAATTCTAAGCACTAATTACGTTTTACCTGATTTCTTCAAGATTTACCGGTACTTTTAAAAACGCAGTAATATTGAGGATATTGTATTTAAGAAAACGAAAGTGAAGACTGTACCGAGGTTACGAAATTATGTACTTAGTCTTTAATGTGGTGTGTGCTGTCTTCAGCGATACAACATGCCAAAGCTGGGCGTAAATGTGTGTGAAAATTGAATTTCGTCCGAATCTTTAATGAAATGTGGTGTGGCGTATTGTAGTGGTGGCCAGTTTCGGACAAGCTGTAAATCTGTTTGTCTTCAGGTCTTTGTTCGCTTCGACTAAATCGTAGGTCAAGCGCAGTAATCCCTACAAAGCCGGGAGGTATCTTGTTTGCAAATGGCAGCTAGTTTCCCAAACTTCTAGCGGCTTCCGTTGTAATTTCATAGCTATCAGTCGTGTCCGCGAGTGAGTATTTTGTTGCAGTAATTTTCTGAATCGTAAACGTTTTATAACTTCCGTTGTTGTCAAAGAGACGTTTTGATATAATTAGTACTGCTCTACCTATCTAAGTGGTCACTAAAAGTTATAGCGCTGTATTCGTAAATAGTTTAGCATTTGAGCGCAGCTGTGATTAGCTCTAAAACTCAGGAAACTGAAAACTAACGAGTAACATAAAATTAAGTTCGCGTAAATTAAGTTACTTATAGTATTCAAAAAATCTAGTTTTCTCTTGAAGTTAAAAATAGAGGCAATGCCATCCTTGTTATGTTCTTTTTTTTACTCAAATAGTAGATAAAAACTAGAAGCAAACGTATTACGTATTTTTTGAACAATTTTTTTAATACGACACCGTCTAGACGGCAGAAGTAACGTTTCTTGCTCTTTTAATAATTAACGCAATCCGCCTGACGGTGAAATTCGCATTATCTTATTTTTGGAGTTAGGCAACATCAAGATAGACGCGATTAAATTGTTTACTGCATTTTTTTTAACCCTCAGGTGCTATCGTGGGGTGTTTCGGAACCCCAGAGGTCATTTTTTTTAAATTTTTTCTAAAACTATTTTTGTCACATTTCTAAGGTTCCAGGTATTCGCCTATGCAAATGAGATATGTAATATAGTGTAATTTATTATTTACCATATTCTACAGTTTTAGCAAAAAATAGCTTTTGGGGTGTCTCAACACCCCACGATAGCAATTACGTTTGTTTTTTTCAAAAATAGCGTAGTGTATTCTAACCAATGATTTAGAATTTTATAGTGATAATAGCCCTCGTCCTCTTTTGGGGAAATCACAGATGTTGTGCATGTAAGTATAGGGGATTCACTTATATACGTTCCAATTCGGCGATTTGTCAAAAGGTGTCACATCTGCGGGCGAAATAGAGACAAGAAAATAAAAACCACGTGTCATAGATGTCATCAGCATGTCTGCAAGGAACATTCTGAGCAACTTGTAAAATGCGCAGAATGCTTACAAAGGTAAATTGTAAGAAATTTATAAAAATCTGATTACATGAAATAACACATTACATGTTTTTTGTCAAATAAAATGTACGCCTCACAACGTCATTGTCAGAATTTTTATGTGAAATGCTAATGGCATTTTCTTTTACAGGGAGTAAGACCATAGTTTCCAGTAACAGAAAAAACCAAGACATCTTAACAATACAGAACACAATTTTGTAAAAAGAAAAAATTGTACGAAGAAATACTTTTTACATAATTTTTATGAATGTAACATTTCCTCCTAATTTTCTGTTTTGCTTTAAATAAAGATTTGTTTTTCCTTACAACAATCGCAAGATAAAGGTCTAGTTATTACACTGTGGGTTTAAAAGTGAAAAAAAAAAGATAACTAACAAAAAAAGCTAAATTTAAAGAGTGGGGTGTAAAACACCCCACGATAGCAGTTGTGTTACCTGAACACACGATAGTACTTGAGGGTTAAACATCTTTAACGAGCTCTCATTTGATATGCCAGTAATATATTAACAACAGAAAGTGCTCATATCGTTTATTTTATTCAGTTCTTTACTTTCATCAACTTCTGCTAGATCATTTAAAAATTACTGCCACCAGCTCCCTAACTATAACTTCTTCGGGCTTTCATACTCGCCTGTACATGCTTGAGCACTGCACCTATCATACTTTTTCCGGACTTTTATTTTGACTTCAACCAATGTTGAGTGTTGAAGAGTGTTTGCGAGCCTTTCGTTGAGTTTTCGCAAAAAACCCTAAATGTTCGATTGGATTTGAGTCTGGAGATTGGGCAGGCCAATTCCGAAAATAGAATTCATTTTCATACATTTAATCTGCAATTCTCCCAATTCTGAACTGGGACGCAGAGGACTTCAAAAATCTCAATCAAAGACAAAGCTTCTTCCTTACACACCCATAGTGTTTACCAAATCCCTTTTTCTGGTGGCAGTTTACATATCGAGGAAACAAAGCAGTCGGTTAGCGCGCGTATGGCGGAACACAAGCGCTGCACTAGGTTGCTGCGGATATTCGAAACAGCATTGGCCAAGCACAAGCTGGAAACCAGCCACCAGATTTTATTTAATGATACCAAACTTCTGTCTCGAGAATCCTACTATTATTCTAGAAAAATCCGAGAAGCTATTGAAATCTACAAACATTCCAACAATCGCAATAGAGACGATGGTTACGTGTTACATCTTCAATGGAAATCTCTCCTATCCGAATCCTCCGATCACAACTTCTTTGGTAAACCGCGCTTTCCTACTCAATCTTATAAAAAACCTTCCCAGACCGACCACAATCATTCTTCTCACAGCACCGACACAACATGCAGCAGCCCAGAAGAAGCTCCATGCAGCTGAGAGCAAAACATCGGCAGACCCGTGCAATTACGACGCGCTTCCAACCCGGGAACCTAATTCTTTAGGAGCAACGACCGCGAAAGTCTACAGTTACATATATTGAAGCAACACAGTCTTTGGCTAACGCTAAACCAGCGAGTACCTTCTATTTCTATATATTTGTGAATATCTGCGGCTGCTCCGTTTTATCGGTCAAAGCTGTGTTTCGTATTTTATGGAATTTTAAGGAAGTAGACTTACTTGCAATTACTGATTGCAAACGAATTGTACATTGTACAATACAAAATTAAATGTAAAAACACGTTTGGATCGATTATATTTAATTACCGTCTCAGGATTCTGTGGTTCTTCAAGCACCGTTGCTTCTGCATGGGAGGCTACTGTGAAGGGTGACTAGTGTGTTGTCGTTTTTCTCATATTCCTTGAACACAAATCAAAACTTATAGGTAGTAATCGAAATCAAACAAACTCAATTAAGGAATAAAGGTTCAAGCCAGTTCGAGCTGGAATACTTCACATACGGACGAGATTACGTTCCTTAAAAGTGGGACAGCCCTCAACTTTGCATCAAAAAGGTCGTTGTAAATTCTGTTAATAGTGCATAATAGTACGGGGGCCGTCAGATCATCGGCCCTTCCGTCCTTGCGGGGTTTGCGCCATTGTTCTGGCCTCGAAATTGTACACGATTCAAAACCAAATTTTCCTTTCTTCAGATCTTGCTGCGTGAATAATAATTTTAGCGTTAGAAGGTCAACATGGATTTGCTTAGTGAAACTTTTGAGTTTTTCGTTGAAATTGCTTCATGTTCACTTGAAGCTCTCTTTTGTAAAAAGAATTTTGAAAATAAGTCTTCTTGTCAAAACTTGTTTATACCATCTCCGTTGCTTTTTTAAGTCAGATCCCCAATTCACTATTTGAACTAAATCAACTTCATGTTTCTGAAATTCATTAAAAATCCTTTTCGCTTCTGAATAGTAGTATGCTTGTCCATAATAGGATTTCCCGTTGGGGAAATTCGTTTCTCGCACTAAAAGTTGTTTACTGGGCTCTTTTTCCTTTTTTTAAAGAAAAATACTTCTTATCTGCATGTGAAAAACTAATCTAAGAGAAATTACAGGGAAGGGGCCATCAACACTGCTTCGCCTCGTAATTTAATGGAACTAAATTAAATTACAAAATAAAACACTTTCTAACGTGAGTAAATAAATACCATAACAATATATTATCTTCTTTAGAAAATATCTTGCGGTTCCTCAGTGTTATTACTTTGGCTTCTTCCTTAATTAATGTTTTGAAAAGCTTCCGTTATTTTCCGGAACGTAATTCTTCTACTACCCATGTTTTCAACCAGGATGTCTTTCAGTCAGTTAACCTACTTTTTTTCCCTTTCATTTACGGCTACAGAAAAAAAAAACGCGAAGTGCTCATCTCTAATTATATTTATTTAAAACTGTAAATCGTAGAACCAATAAAGATCTCGTATTTATTACGTCCTCTTAGCTAAATGCTCGGTTCAACACTTAACTAGTAAATCATAAAGTTGTACGAATGCCTCCTTTCTGCAATTTATTTGCGCAGAATTACGCGATGTCGATGTTAGCATAAGAAGAGTACTGCGATATACAAATGAAAGGAATTTATTTAAACTGCGTCCTTAAGGACATCTTCATCTTTCAGGAATACAAAATTCATCTCAAAGCGGGGACGTAAGCAAGACAGAAATATAGTCGTAACCTTTGTAGAACCGTTTTATGCAATTTCGTCTTATGCAGTTTGATACAGAGACATAGAACGTTTAAGATAGACGTATATATTCAAAAGGTAGCGGCGCATTAATCCTCGTTTTTAATTTTATTGCGAAATTTTACTAAGAAATTTATATGAAATATCATCTCTGCATGAAACGGATTAACAAAAGGTCGTCCGTATTTAGTTAGAGTACAGCTTGATGGACTTGTGAGAAATTACATTAAATGTATAATAAAGATTCAGTTTTCCGCGAAACACTCATTGTTGCTGCTTCCAAATTGAATCCCAACACTCGTTTGTTACTGAAAATTGTATTAATCGGCAGTAACTTGGCGTTATATGTAGTTTTATTAACTATTCCGTTGTAAATCGTCTATAAATCGCTTCCTCTGATCCTGTATTTACAAAACCTCGTGCATGCTGGTCGGTATATCTTGCAGCAGGTTTTTTGCGCTTCAAAACAGTGGATTATGGTACTTTATTTACCGCCTAGTATGCATGCAAATAAGTTCAGCAAACGTGGGGAAGAATTTCAGTGTTGTGTTAATTTTAATCCGAAAATTCAGTGGTATCGAAACGGCTTTCAACTTAATTTTGGCTGGAAATTCAAATACTAGATGTGCAATGGCATAAATCACATAATAATGTAATTACTAACAGCCTAATTAGAATAGCTCTGGTGCTAGATCACGGGCGTGTAAAGAGGTACGTGGTATTCCAGTAATATTTATACTTAAAAGAGGAGAAAATTAACATTCGCACAAAAATATCAGTCAGCAGATATAGTTTCGGTTCGTTCGACGTTATCGCGCTTTAGCAGCAAATAAGGGCGAGTAAGTGAGTATTCAAATATAAGATTTGAATTTGGATTAAATGAAAGGGAAGAACTTGCAAAGAAACGATTATATAAAAAGAACGAATCTTCTTGGAAAACTTGAATAAGTGTAAAGAAACAGTTACATAAGAAGGTGTAAAGTCCAAAGAAACTACGAAAAAAACAAGTAACATAGAGTTAATCGGATTAGCCTTTAACATCTACTGAAAAAATCCGTTGTCCAGCATGCGATGAAGAATCTAATGTTGCTCCCGTAAAGATTGGCGGCATGAAGACTGAAAAAATATTTGTTTGTTATTTATGCTAATAACAGCCCTCCGCTTTTGACAATAGCGAGTTAGTGCCAATTTTATACTATTTTTTCCGCGTGAATAAATTCTTTACTAAATTTCAAACTGCTGGTGTTTGCTCTAAAGACGTGCAACCCTCACTTATGGGATAAGAGTTCGAATTTTGCATTTTTTTTGTAAGAAATATATTTATGGCTATATCTCAGAAACCGTTGAAAAATTGATGCTAAGAAAGATCGTAAGTAAAGCAAAGCTATGAGACACTTTACGCACACAATTTACGCACTAAAGACGGCTGAGGGCATGAGAAGCTTATATATTCCGTTGGGCCGTCACCACACTTACTTAAACAAAGTTACGTATTTCTCAATCGAGCGCCCCTGATTAAGAACAGTGATTTGCGTATTGTTAAACAAGTTAGAGTTAGTTATATAAATTTAATTTAGACAGACTGGTGTTTGGCCCGCTCCTTTATTTAATTATAAACTGAGTACAATGCGGGTACGTCGTAGCTTACAATGATTTGGGCACGTTATAGATTATAGATGACTTTACCTTGTAACTTTGGTTCTTATCAAATTGTAAAGTTTAGCCAGCCTTGCAAGTAAAAAAAAAAAACGATATTCCCTGAAACATCATCGGCATAAGTTCCTTAACTTTGATAATCAATAAGGCAGCTCCTAAAGATGATGTAGGTTGACATGCTTTCAAGGGTCTGTGGGAATTGAGTTGTCTGTGTCACATCGTCAGCACGTCACATGCTAATTGGCCATTACAGAGTATAAAGGTATATCTGTTACATAAATTCGCGATACATCCATCGAAATTTGCCAATATGATCACAAATTAATTAAATGTGCTTCTGAAGTATTGACATAGAAATAATACTGAGAAATGGCAAGATTTTATGTTAATCGTTATTGTTCATTCTGGAGCGTTGTTCTGTAGCGAACTTGAGTTTCCTACTGTCGATGGCATCAAGAAAGTCGTTAATGAATAGAATAAATTATAATTTTTCTTGCAAAATTAAATGTAAAAACATTTTATCTTTCTGTTTTTAAAATCGAAAATGATATGTTACTAGAGCTCTGCAGTTTTAGGTATATATTGCCTAAACAATGTTAATGGGTATGGGCAGTGGACCGGTTCTATATGAGGATACGCCGGGAGGCAAATCCCAAAATTCCCAAGCACTAGGAGAGCACTTACACGGTTATCTACATTATATCAGTAAACAACTTGTTCATGTTCATTGGGCAGGCCTTCGCTCATCAGAGGAACGGCGATTTTCCACAGTTACAAGGGAGAACTTCTGTGTGCCGGCTCACATGTCAGCAGGGTTCGAAAATTGTTCAGCATACTCCTGTTTGTCTGTGTTTAGTAGTATGTAGAACTCTATAAAGCAAAGTGTCCATGTCTATATAAATGCTATGGTTAAATAAATGTTACTATTATTGTTTATGGAAGAATTTTTGATGCCAGGGGAACACTGCTGAACATAGGGAGTGTGATTTTTTCCAACAGCATGGAATCGGCAAAGTACGCGTCCAGTAACTACCTCTACCTCTAATTGAAAGCGTACTGTTATTAATTCTTGTACAAGGATTCTATTTCCGTAATCGCATCCGTAAGCGGTATAAAAGGTACCGTATGAAGTAAGCCAATGGATTTCATCAAGGACAGCCACGTTTGATCTAACAAGAAACATGCTGTCCGACTTTGTAAGTTTCCGTCAACGGGGATGAAGTCCATCAAATCGGGATGTTCACATTTTTTAATGCATTAACAAGAACGCATAAATAATTGCCTGTTTTCTATTTACAATAATATAGCCGATTGACAAACAACTGTGATGTTGACAAGCCAGACATCTCTTGCCTAACGTGCCTGCCGTTTAGGAAGCAGCGACATATACCGTGTGCTATTCCCCAAGCCATCGCTCGAGCACTCTTGGACTGCTTACCATGAGATGTCTGGCTTGTCGTTTCGAATGTTGTGACATTAACTGTGAGGTGAACAGCGATACAAAGTGAAGTGAAAACACTCTCAGGACCACGTTGATGACGACGGGTAGGCGGAAACATGTACGTGGGTAGTTTATTTTTTCTCCCCTTGCATTGCTTTTGCCGTGGTTATTGTCTCTAGGGATTTTCTAATGTGTTTCACTATATGGATGCCATGAAAATATGTAAAGAGAACGCTCAGAATCATGTCAGCAGGGTTCGACATAACGCACCCAGAATGTAAAAATTGGACTATATAAAACTTATTAATCTTTAGGTTTCATTTTCCATTCTTTTTTGTACGCACTCTCGCATTCACACAGAAAAATAAGTTTATTGGACACAAGCTACAGAGTCACCGCATGTTTACATGTGCCCTAAAATTTTACCTCTGCGACGTGGTCCTAGCTCATTGCCAGACAATAAAATAACAGACAACTGTAAACTCTTGGCATTAACAAATTGCAAATCTTATGTTCTATTTTATTATTAAATCTTACGCGCAGGTAAACGTCCTTTAAAATTTACATTCTAATACCTTTTAAACAGATTTATACTTCATAGTGAGAGATGGATATCGGCGTGAATATAAAACGAACGAGCAAAAAAACGCATTGGCAGCGTTCTTTTGCTTATCTTACTTAATTACACGTAATTTCCTCCTTTTCTGTTTTAAAAAGCAATTCAAATCTGGGCGAAGTATCCGCCGATATATATATACGAAAGAATGCCAGCGAGTAATGATAATTAGTAGCTAGTGTTGAAACGGCAGGGGACTTCCGACATTTTTATCCTTTGCGGATTGGGACACCCCGGTCCGGCTAAATTAGTATCCTGTTAATTCAATGAGGTTGGTAATTCCGTTGGAAATGCTGATATTAAAAAAAATTCTGAGTGAAGATGAAAAGGGTATATCTCAAAGGAATTTGTTCATTTTATTTAGGCACCGTGTATAGTTATTTTCAAACAAATTAAAGAAAAAAAATGGTTTCTTAAATTAGCAGGTGGAAAATGGTGCAGAATATGCCCGGTAGTGTAAATATTGTACACAATCTGTCAGGAATTGTATTTTATCCCATTTAAATTTAGCAGAAAGAATATAATAAGAAAGAATAGAATAGTTGCACTACAGATTAGGCAGAATAAATATCGAAACTAGATAAGCATTGCGTAGTACTGACAATGCACATCATTGCAGGCAATAATGGCTTATACAGGGTGATTAGCGTCGGTGAAAAGTATATAGGGAATTGAGTAAAACAGAAATTTGAAAACTTACATACACAAGTTATCCTTAAGTTTAAGCCAGCACACCCAAAATATTTTCAACTACTGGTATCTCTCTCTTATGCGCACGCCTTAGGCATATTGAAAAATCTGCAGCAGCAGAACACCTGCACCAACAAGGAGACCACCGCATAAGCTACAGCGACGTTAAGGTATTAGCCAGGACCAGCCGCTACTACCCGAAGATAATACGCGAATCTATAGAAATAATGAAGAACACCAACAACTTCAATCGCGAAGACGGATACAAGATCAGCAACACGTGGAAGTTAGCACTACAAAGTCGTTATACAACGAACGATGCCATTCAGCGGAACGGAACGGTTATGGATCAGCAAAGCGGAACAGAAATGGGATATATAACGAGGAGCAAGAGACAACAACAGCAGTCTTTAGAAATCTTCTGAAGAAGCTGACAGGATGGTCAGCGAAACGTCAAGTAAAATATTAACTTCACGACATCACCCGAAAGACATTTCTACTATGGATTACGGTCATGAAAGCCTACACTCAACTATCTCTCTCTTATATCGGAGGTAGTCGTCAATTTCCGTATTTTATACGGAACCGTACTGTTTTTGTGTTAGATTTGGATCCTGTGTTAAATTTTAAAATTACTGGATGCGTCATACCCTATCGCTCAAATTCTTTTTTACAGAGATATTGCATCTTTTCGAAAAAGCTTGACCGACGTGGTGCGTTACAGGCTTTTAAATAAGTTATAATTGTAATACGCCAAAAAATTGTTCCGTTTGCTGGTAATGTTCATGTTCTCCATAGTAACAGAAGAATTTGCTAAATTATATAGGGTGTGGAACAATGTCATTTAAATAGCTTCTGCATAAAAGAATAAACCAAAAATGTATAACAAGCGCTACGCTAAAGTTAGTAGTTTAGAAGATATTTTGTGAAAACCATAAATATTGCATTGCTTACTCTCAGTTTGCTATGGTTAAATAATTGAAGGTACTACCAACAGTAATGAAGACAGTAGTGGTCTTCAGCAAGCAGTAATTAGTCAGCGTAATTAGCTCTCAATTCAAAAGAAGGAAAGATATATGCATTTTTAATTGCAGCCAATGTATTAACTTTAGCGATAGCACTTGCGATATATTTTTGGTTTCCCAGTTTCAGTATTATCAGTTTCATACTGGCACACCCTGTATAATTTAGGACATTTATCTGTTACTATGGGCACATATATCCAGCGGAATAACCGAACATGACTGAACGGGAATCCTCACTACAAATGTGCAAAAGAACTACTAGATATCTCACAGTTTACTGCATTCTTTTTGATCGAGCGAACATTTTAGTTGTCCTATTAGTTATATGCTAAAAGTATCTGAATATAACAAATGCAATTCTATGTCTTTTCAGGGTACAAGGTACAGCTTCGATCCCAGGATCTCTTGAAATATTTTCACTTTAAGGAAACTTATTATCTACGAGAAAGCTTTCGCATCGCGAAGGGTGGAACTGTAGACTAACAGGTGATCACAACTATCGAAAAGGTCCGCTTACACGCTATTTTTCAAGAGGAAATTTTCTACCTGCAGTAAATGCAGCTCCAATTAGAGTAATGTTTTTAGTTTGCGTTTCCTCTTGTTGTTACCTTTCCATCAGTGACTTTTATTATCAACAAATTTATAATAAAAGTCACTTAATAACCTTTATCACCAAATTAATAAGCTCTATCTCATCATATTGTACGTGCTTTTTAGTATATTTTATCTCTCATTAAAAGAACTTGCTGTCCCTAGATAATGAAAGGTATCATCAATTATGTTAAAAGATATTTTTTATTTGTCCTGCCTGACATTATTTATCTTTTGGGGGTATGTACATATATACCTAACTAGATTATTACAAACTTGTTTTTAATGTGGAGTTAGCACTGTATGATCTTATAATTAATATAATTATAACGGGGTTACATCAACATTCATGCAACTCCAGTATTTGCGCTTCTTTCGAAATATTAAAATAAGTGAATTTCCCCGTACATATTGTGCGGCTACTGTTTGCAAAAGCCGTAATAAACAACTCAGGGCTTGAACTGACATATCCCTGCGTCGCTGTTCAGTGAAAAATAAGAACTGCCAAGCATATGGATTCAAAGATGTCACGGAAAAGATAAGTTTATTTCGGAAGTAAGCTTACATTTGCCCATAAAGCTTCTAAATCTATCTTTAAAAAAGAAGTTAAACCCAACAGGTAAATTAAAAATTAACACTTAACTTGACCGAACCTAGACATTGCTGTGCAAATCAATTTGTTAAGGCAAGACATTTTACACATGGGAGTGTAAAACAATCTCTTTCAAGATTCTATTCAAAAAAGAAGAGACTATCGATGCCTGCGTGTAAGTCAGAGATTCAATTGTTCAATTCTTCTAAACCTGTTGACGTTAAGCATGCTTTTCGCATCTACTTACTTTAGTAGGGTTTTTACAGAGTAGACAATTGTCAAACAAACTTTTAAGTACAGTTTTTATTTAGATCTTCCAAATATATGTATATTAATGCTATTGTTCGGAAACGGGTAATCAGCCCTAGAATGGAGTATTTGAATATCCAGTTTCGAGTACCAAAAACGGTTCTAGAACCGAACCGAAAAACTGAATTCAGTTCTAGAACCGGTTACTCTGGTAACCCGGAAGTGGATATCTTGTACCTGAAAGTGCCTGCCCAATAATATTGATCTTCTGTAGACAGAATTGAGTGGTTATACAACATATTGTGCGAACCAAAGAAACAATACGGAAAATATTGTGCCGTGTTTCGTGGAAAATTAAGCGATTGCGCAATATTGTAAGATTTGTCTTCGGACCATTGTTGAACGAACTTTCCGTTTTCGAGTTTTGTTACTATTCGATTTTTTATCGGTGCGTTTAGTGATTCCCTGAAAAAAAATCAATTCTTCTGAAAATCTTTCGTAAAGAACTCAAGCGCATTAAAGATTGTGAAAGAAGTACTATTGGTGCCCAAGACGCCGAGCCCACGTCATGATATTTTGATGAAATTAAGTTTCTTATCCCTCAAGAAGAACCAAGTAGTTCGATAAATACTATGGAGATTGATGTAGAGATACAGGGAAAAAAAGGCAAAGATGACGTAATAAATTGGAAGAGAGCTTCAACAAGCAATGTAAATATTTTTTTTTATTCGTAAGCACTACAACGAATATTGAATTAATTTGCATCGTTATACTTGTCATTCTATAGTATTCTTTAATTATTGATTGTTTAATTTATGTTATCCAAGTATCCTGCCATGAATGATTATTATCCATTGAGCCCTGATAAATGTACATTAAGTAATTGTGGTAATAATAACATGCCAAGATAATTACTAGCTTTTTCTGAAAACACCGCAATAAGTTTTTGGAATTCATCGAATCTGCTAATTAAAATACCAACTGCTTTTTTCAACCACACGACGTGTACGACTTAGTTAACAATTGAAAATTTTCAGTTCGGTTTCATAAAATTGTCACTGTTTGCCAATGTGGTAAGTTCAGGTTTGCAAATGCTCTTCCAAAAGCTGAGTAACTGAGGGCACTCTCATATTCACTAATTCACCCTGTATCCCGCCATAGTACATTTGAATTGATGAAAGTGAAAAACCTTTTATTATAATAAAATTACCCCAGACAGCTTGGAAAATTCCGCACATTAATGAATGCACTCCTACAGCAATATTGCACAAAAATTGAGCATTACTTCTAGACAACGAAATCATTCAACCTTCAACCCAGTATCATCCACAAATCATTAATATTATTGCGCTATACGATAGCCTAGCGTCCACTTAACAATAAGCCTAAAGCGGTGTCGTTATTAAACCGACCACTTTTCATTAGGTATTACTATATTCCATTTAATATACATATAAGTGTCTTGCTTAACCAGTTTCTTGGCGCTATTAATAATCCACTCCACCTGTATGGAAGCTAATTAAGGTAATTGGCGTTAATAGTAGGGCAATAAAAAACGCGCGGTTATTAAATATCATTCAATGAAATGCAAGCTTATCACCACCACTTCCGAGATCATTAACGAAATGAAATAATCAATCAAAAAAAAATATATACCTAAGTGGTGTACGGGTGAAAAGGCAACATTGCTTACACTTCATAATAGACAATTAAAACGCGATAGCACTATGGCAAATTGAAAGAGATCGCTATTAACTTTCGCTTCGCACTCAACACCTGATCATATCAGTTTACTTTACGGAAAGCTTTTTCGTAACGAACCACTCCGCCTTTGTGTAAATATTAAGTCGGGCTTTCAATAATATTACTGAAATTGCCGAGAACATTGATGCAATAGGCGTTATTGACATACGTAAAATTTGAATAACTTTGAGAATCAAGTATGCGCCAGAGATCTTAGAAATCGGTAGTAAAATCGCGATTTTCCACGCAATCCGTTCAGTAAAACTTTTTCGTTGTTAGTATCTTGGCCTAGTTCTGAAAATCGGTAGCACGCAATAATCGCATCCTCTTTTTTATAACGAATTGTTTTTAGACTCGTATTACTTCCGGTTATGCAGGAAGTAAGAACTAACATTCATATTACGTATGAATATGTAACATAAGGAAAGGAGGAAACAGAATGGAAAGTACATAATATGATATGAAAGATAAATTTAAAGTTTCAAGTGTTCGAGACACTGCAAACATATCTTCTTGGCTTCTCTTCCTATAATTCTTCGAACTTGATCGTTTATATGATTCCATAAATAGCAGTCAAGAGGACTCAGGTCCGGAGATCTAGGTGACTAAAGCCAAGATCCATTACAGCCGATCTATCGATCTTTGTTATTTCCCGAAATACGACGTGTGACGGATGTGCAGGGGCCCCATCTATATAAGATCAAAATGTGTATTTTGTGTTGCTTTATGTGTAATTTCCACTTGTTCACAAAATTCCTTTCCCTGTAAACAAACTACCCAGCCGATTTATGCTCTGTCGCTGCTTCAAGTCAAATTTCATGAATTGTAGTGTTAAATCTCATTAGGAGCATCCAGTGGTCTTTTTTAAAAGAAATTAAGACGCTATCCTCGTATATTTATAACTTCTTAAATACTTCTTGACGGATGTTAACTAATTTATGTTCTGTGTTGAAAAGTGTGAAGGAAGAAAGTAATACATACACTAAGTGTCGAAATCGTGTTAATTTCCTTCAGATTTTAGTGTCAGCTTTCACAGTTTTCGATACCTGAACATATATTAACATGTTTCAAATTCATTTGAATTCAATAGTCATAATTCGAAACATTTTTGTGAACGATTGACATAGTCGTATTAAATACGTATAGCAGAAAGTAGGTATTTCCTTCACTACAAAAGAAGCAGGAATAAAATATCGCAAGGAGGGATTATTTTAGGATTGTAAAATGAGAAAAGTTTTAACTTGCCGTGAGTGAAATGAATATATAGTACACCGGAATAACTTTACAGGAACTTTAAAGTACATTCCCGCCGTTTTAACTCGGGGAAATCAACCTTCGAAAATTGAAAGCTTAGACGATATTTAGTTTTAGTTATTTATTAAAATTTTGTACCTGGAAGATTAATTAACTTAAATACTATGTACCGATATGATTGAAAATGTTTTCAATACTATACATTGTAATGTTTTTAACGAGAAAAATTGATTTTGACGTACACTGCCGTTCAATGAAGTTCGGTCATAGAATAAAAATCTATTATATCACACTGTATACAATTATTAATACATAAAATTATAAAAATATTAAGCATACACTCTTTTCTAAGGGATTAAAGCCATAAATTATTATGTAAAGTAGAAATATTGCGACAACCACAATAATGTCTCTTTTATTATCATTCCAAGAATTTCTCGGAAGTACCGATCTTTTGAAACGGGTCGTTTGGGGATTATTAACGAACAATACAATTAGGAAATATATCGCAGTATCATTCTTGTTTATTTATCACAGACGTAAAGATATAAATTTGCTTCATTTTACTGTTAAACGTGTGCTGGTGTGCATCTGTCGTTTTTGCGCGAAACTTTTAAGAAAATTTACTTCAAAATGGCACGTGGCAAGCCTACCAGTGTAGAAAAACGTTCACGCATTATTATGCTGTTTGAAGAAGGATATTTGGGGCGACAAATTGCTGAAAAAATAAATATGAGAAGTTCAACAGTAAATGACATCATAAAGCAATATCGGACAACTGGAACTATAGAAAACCGTATTCGTCCTGGAGCATCTAGGAAAACAACAAAAGCTGAAGATTTGAGAATTGTATTATTAAGCAAACGCAATAGAAAATTAACAGCGCCACAAATAGCAGCCGAAGTCAATCGCGGCCGCGAAGAACAAGTTTCGGCGAGTACGGTAAAACGTCGACTTCAACAAGCGGACCTTCATGGACGCATTGCCATTCGAAGACCCTTATTACATCAGGGCAACAGAGCAAAACGGCTACAGTGGGCCCGATTGGTCGTTAGATGATTGGAAACACGTGCTTTGGAGTGACTTGTCAAAGTTTGAGGTTTTTGGGCAGAATCGACGAGTTTATGTCCGAAGATCTAAAACCGAAAAGTGATCCCGAACTGCATTGTGCCTACAGTGAAGCAAGGGCGTAGTTCTGTGTTAGTGTGGGGATGTTTCTCCTTTGCTGGGACGGGAGATTTATGCAGAGTGCAGGGTGTAATGAGGAAGGAAAATTATTTTGCAATACTCCAGAATTATGCAATGCCATCAGGATTGCGTATAATAGGCCGTAACTTTACATTCATGCATGTCAACGACCCAAAACACACTGCGTTAGTGTGTAAGAACTATCTAGAGGAGCAAGAAGAACAGCATACCCTGAAAGTAATGACGTGGCCCCCACAAAGTCCAGATTTGAAGCCTATAGAGTTGTTGTGGGATGAACTGGACAGGAGGATCCGAAAAATATGCCCAACTTCACAAGAACATTTACGGAATATTCTGCAACATGAATGGATTAATATTCCACAATCCGTTTTAACAAAACTTTTCGAAAGAATGCCTAGAATAGTTCGGGCCGTGATTAACAGCAAAGGAGGTTTTTTCGATGAAAAAAAAATAATGTTCAGTATGTTATATTAGGCCAGAATAACTTTCTATTTATTTTTGTCTTTTTTACCTGTACATACAATAAAATTGCATTTTGTTTTTAGTTTCGTTTGTTTCTGTAATGTCATGTTTTTTAATAACCGACCGAACGTCTCTGAACGGCAGTGTATATGTTCCGTACCAGGACCCTGCGTATTCTTTTAATTAGTATTTTTTTAATTAATTAATTTAATTAGGGTGTCTTCACTTCTTTATCATCTTTCGAAATACAATATAGAAATAATATAGAAATTTGCATCGAATATTCTTATTTGTAGAAATAGCATAATGCATGCCATGCAGGGGCGCAACAAAAAGATTAATTCTATGCTATTCTGTGATATTTAACACCACCAACAACTACACAATAATAACATTTACTGACAAACAAGACAAATTAATTGACAACATTACAACTAAGATACGACTGAAATTGCTTTTTTGGAATTGTTATAGTTAAATATTACATTAAATTGGAAGATTTAGGGCGTGAAGAAATTAAATAGAAAACCAGTTATTCACCCGTTCCACCAAGACCGTCGGCGGCTGGTCCTATAATATTCTGCCAACTCCCTCCCTACCAAGAATGGCGAAGATAAAAGGAGTTGGAGCTACTGAGGTAAATATGTAATAGCTTAAAAGGTACTCACCTTTACCACTTTTGGCACAATTACTTCGCACAATAACCTGTAAATAAAATAAACTGATTTAGGTTTATGGAAAATGTTTAATTAACTGCGAATTGCCAATGTACCGTTTAATTAATACACTACTTACTAAGGCACCCCGAGAATCCCTTACTGAATTGTAGATTCTATTTCGACAGGTCACTCATTGCGACCACTTAATGCACTGCTAAATGTATTAGGAATTTAGCAATCACTTTCTGCGACATTCATTAAATTGCGACTCACATCTAGTTGAAGAGTTAATTAGGGTCTATGATGAATGTTGCATGCGCTTTTAAGTGACTAATCGAAATGCAAAGCTTTCAAGGCTATAATAAAATATTTTCAACCCGAAAATGCTTACTGAAGCTTCAGGGTATTCAGATAATTTAAGTGTAAGGCGCGCAAGTAGGTTGTAGATGCCGTACAGACTATAATTACTTACTAATGTCATAATCACGTTGTGATTATTACTTCTTGAAGTTTACAATTCTCAGAAACGATTATTAATAAGTATTCTATCATTTATATATTTATATGCATGTTATCTAAGATCAAAAAAGGTCACAGGCGTTATTCTTTTTTTATGCCCAGCTACTTATCTCATTATTGTATAATTATAATTGGTAATAAATTTAACTCAAGTTATTTGAAAGTCAATAGTAAAGACTAAGATATTTTTTAAAGGAAAGATTGTATATAATAAAAAAGCAATTGGAAAATAAGATTAATTCGCTCGACGTTTCGCCGTTACGCTGACGGCTTCTTCAGGAGAACTGAACTGATTCTCCGTTGTCCGACATTCTTTTTATAACGTCCTTGGTGCATTCGGCCGTGAAGGTTCCTCTCCACTGAGCGTGACGTTTCTGCGTAGTAGACTCTTCCACGTGTCGCTAAGGTGGTACCCTTCTGCTCTGTTGGCGGTCTTTTCTTTTCTATTTCTATGGCTTTCCTGATGAGTCCTTTTCCCTAGTTCTTGGTGGTGGCTATCAGTTTTACGTTGTTCAAGTCCATTTTATGTCCAGTCTCGTGTATACGTTCTACCACCGCTCATTGCTTCCTTTAATCTTACCGCGGTAGCTCTTCCCGTTTGTCCGATGTGGAACTGCTCGCATTATTATGTTATCTTGTACATACCTTCTGTGCGATTTTTATCTCTCCTGTCCTTAGTGGCCAGTAGATGCTGCTGGATTTGCAGTCCCAAAACGCGCTTATATGTTGTGTTTCCTCAGGATTCGTCCTACTTCTTCGATGACTTCGATGACTCTTATGGTAAACACGCCATCCCTCTCTGTGGTTCTACAGTCGTCTTTAGAGGCATCCTTTTTCTAGCGACTCTTTTTATATAAATGTCAATATAACCATTCTTCTTCAGTGGTTTTTCCAGTTGTATCTTCTCACTGGCTAGATGTAGCTCATCGCTGATGGTTTCGGCTCTAGATACTAACGTTTTTATTACTGTCGTCTTCTCCATGGGATGATGGTAAGATTTCGCATGTCGATATCTATCGGTGCGCGTCTTTTTTCTAAATACTGCATGTTGTAGTATTCCCTCTTCTCTCTTTACCATTACATCCAGGAACGGCAGATTTCCATTTTCTTCTTCCTCCATGGTGAATTTAATGGCTGCGTGCTGCGAGTTGCGGTGTTTCAAGAATTATTATAATTTCTCTTCTCCGTGTTGCCATATAGTCGACATATCGTAGCCAGCACTTCAGTTTCGTATCGTTCGAGCTTAGGGCCTCTTCTTCAAATGCTTCCATAAACAAATTGGCTATTACGGGAGATAGAGGGCTTCCCATCGCTGTTCCACTCTTCTGGTCGTAGTACTTTCCGTTGTACAAAAAATATATCGTAGATAAATTTATATTTTGGTTAAGTTCATCATCCCCATACTCCCAATATGGGGTTGGATTACGTTGTACTGGGTGTTGAAAAAGTTATGGTCAATTTTATTCTAAAAACGTTACAAACTTAGTAACTTTACTATGGTACAACGGATTTAGGAGCGTGCTCTTACTTTGGTATCAACTGTAATTTGTTTCCACGAGCGTTGCAGAAAAAATGGAAATACAATTCTTCTTCATTCTTTTAAATATATACTAATGTATGTTATGTCGAAATTAGGAGCGGTACATTACGTACTCTCATTTCTATTAAGCGTTCTCTATACCTAATTTCTATAGTTGAGATATTTAAATTATTAGAAGAAAATGGGATTTATGGAAATTATTTCAATCTGATGTTATTGGAGGGTTTCCATACATTCAGTTTTTAAATAACCCCACGCGAAGAAGTATATTTTTGTTAAAGCTGGTAAAATGCTGGCCATCTGGTTCTCCTTTTCCTATCCATCTATCAAGAAAGTTGGTATTAAGGTGGTTATAAACGAATCCAGTGTGATGTACTGGAACTTCATCGTGGGATTACCCCATTCCTTGAAGAATATTTAAAGGCATAATATATTCCTTAAAAAATTGGTCCATTGACGTGATTTCCAAACTATATTACCACAAACACTTAAAAACTACTTAGTTTGGCCTTTAGTCTTCGGTATATAGGGCTTATTTATAGAATAGCAATAGAAGTTAGGTCTAGTCACCGTCACATTTACATACAAAATAAAAGAAATCTTCCCGATCATGGATTTGTTATCGAGCCCACTAACGAGAGGCAACTGTACGGGAAAAGCCATCTTTGACTAACTCCTGGTGTAATTGAATTTTGTAGGGATGAAATTTATACTTATGTACGTAGTATTCTTTGTACACATGCACCCTACTATTAATACTTTGTTGGCGTGAAATTTCACATTGGACAATATGTGGACTGTCTGTAGCAGCTGCATTAAATTAATTTTGTTCTTTCATAATTCTCATATACTGCTGAGCCTGGGCGACTAAAACGCTCCATCAATCTTTGTAACACTTTTCCTTCGTGTAGGATATCTCTCTTGGCAAATTCTTTTTGCAAACAAGCAACTTTTCATTCATTCATCAAAGATAGTTAATTTTGGAAAATATTTGCTGTTTTAAAAATAAATACAAGTCAAATAATGGACATTTATCAACTGTGTCTAACAATTAGCTACTTAAGACTACTTGATGTCTTGAAATAATTTCTATAAATCCCAATTTTTCATATAATATACATTGCTGTGCCCATTTGAAAAAACTGAGAAAATAGTAAATCTCCATTTTGTTAGACACGACTTTAAAAAACAACAGTGAACAAATTTCTAATTGATTGGCGAATAGGGAAGACGAAGGGACCACTCCATCTTGCCTAAAATGATACTTTCAATTGCGTCTTTTAAAATTTGCAGGTATCCAGTAACGACCACGTCATTCTGTATTTTCTCGAGAATATACCGACTAATGATGAAATTGGCCGTGAAACCACACCAAACGGTGACTCTCGATACGTAGCCTCATTTTGTTTCACTCGATAGCTCGCTGTTCTCATCTCTCTCTCTCTCTTGTAAATCATTTCGAGTTTCTATCTTTTACTATTTTTAAATAGATTCGCAGCCGTAGCGGTGAAATCCATATCCAAAATGAGGCGTTGTCCATTTATGTTTAATAAATTCTATGATACGACTAACAATGTTGCAAAAATATGGGCAAATAGGCCAGATTGATAGATTTGTGATTTTTATCTCGATTTCAGTGTTGGTTGATCGTCGGTGTTTTATTTTTAAAATAACTAAAACCTCGTTTTTTCTATTTTCTCATTTTATACCCTCATCTATATTGTTTTTAGTATTAAGCTTATTATTATCTACATTTATGTGTTAAATTAACCAGCATTATTTTTAAATGCTATTGTTTATAACAATTGGAAAGTCAAATACAGCACCAGTAACTAGAGTAAATTATTGCAAACTACTTCGTTAATTCATATCTGGGGAGATGTTTGATTTAGACCAAAATTAAAATGATTTCTTTGTAGTCAGTCAACGCTCTTATTTCTACAAAATCCATGGTGACTGTGTGAGTAACTCATAATTAAGAAAGGTAGAAGAGTGTTGTGAGAGCAGACCACTATTTCTACCTTCCTTAAACCTTGTTTCTTTAGCTATTTTTGTTCGTCTGACACTAACCGCTAAATGAGGTGTTAAGTGAACAAGCGGCTTTGTTAATCTAAATATTTCTATTAAGCGTCGCATAGGTATATCAAAGGCACTACAGTTATATCGCAATTGTTTTACGTTGCTTCTATATGGGGTACTTCATGAAACTCGATAGTTAGAAGTTTTAATGATGTTATTATGACTGGAATGCTGAAATTTTGGAATTAACATCGGACCGAGTAATTTAAAACATTTTCGTGTACAAGACACTTTCAGTTAAATCGGATGTGGTTACCAACTTTGCCTCTAAAGTCAACTGTTTTCGAAATATTTATGATCATGCTGAAATTTTAACATTGGCACCATTCTCGTTGAAATAAAATATTTGAGAATGTAACGGAGATTAAGGTATTTACTTTTGTGGAACGAAATGGTACCATGCCTTATCATTATTGTAACTGAATTTTATACAGGTGTTCATAAACTGCTCCCAAATATAGATATGTTTCAACCGAAGAAACTCCTCATTCTTAAATAGGTCGTGCTATCTTTGACTAGATTAGACTGGATAGGTAATTCTGCTTTCTAGCAGCATAAGACGAAAGCTTGAAAATCTCATAATATTCTTTCTATCTTAATTTTTTTTCGTTATTTTTGATCCGAATGGTTTTTGCAGTTATCAACACTTTTTGGAACTACTTATTTTGCACCCAATAAATGCTGTTAATTATTTATCGAAGAAATGTCATGTGACTGGTTATGTTCATAATTTATCTACTCATGTTCCCCTTCAAATTAGTAGAGATATCTCGATAAAGTCACCGTCTCCACTACGTCCTACTAGACTCCAATGTTTTGTCTAATTTAATTAACGCATTAATTTAGAATAATTAAGCAACTTTAACAATGTTCCCGCTAAAATTCGCTCCATCGCGTATTTATCTACGTTCCGCAGATAAAGCCGCCACGCGAAAAGTAATTTGAAAGTACAAAAAAGGGCGAAGAAGACCTTAGGCCGGGGGCCATTACCTCCGTCGATAAATTAATGCGGCGTAATACCGCTATCTGGCGCGAGATCTAGCCGCGCGCTCTGTTTTCGAATTCTGCGCTGCCCTTATTACAAACAATCAGCATAAAAACCGTTAATGATGATTTATTGTCCGCCAGGACTAGAATGCAATGATGCTTATCGATCGGACGCGCGAACGACGTGATGCGGAAAAGCGTCGAACTGCCGGTTACGCCTTCGCTTTACACGAGGGGAAACCGTACATGATAAATCGACGTATTCGAATTGAGTTGTATATTCGAACAACTAACTTAAACTATACCTGCACCTATGTATATACATATATATATATAAACCGGCCTGTTGGTTCAACAACGTCTAAACATGCAACACGCTTGAATGGAGCGTAAATTAAGTCGTATATACAGGAAAAGATGGGCGGGGTATGGATATTCTACGGAGAATGTTAATACAAAACTTCTGCCGTAATGGACTACATTATTTTACCATTTACTTGCTCTGAAACCAAATCAAAATCTACGTCAAGCTAAAGTATGTCTGTGTTAATTACATCTAACTGTTATAACTTTCCTTCCGCGTATGTATAGTGCACTTATACACCTTGTCCCAAAAGTATTGCACTAAATTTGATTTGCTTTTATGCTTAACTAACAAGGAAACGTGAAAATAGATCAAATTACACATATTGATGTGTTTAATAACATGTTTTCTGTTTCTTACGTTCAATGATCCACATATGTTAATTTTGACTTACTTATAGTAAAGCGTTGTGTGTTTTAGTGTTTCCTCTGAAATTCTTCTTTTAAATCCTGTTTCCATCCTTCTAAGCTAATATTCCAGATCCCTTTCTTATAGATCCTTCCAGTCGTTTTTCTTAGCTTTCTGAGTTCATTTTCTTGCTATGATGCTGCAATTGTTGATAGAACGCGAGAACACAAGAATCTCGTAACTGATAGAAACGCCTTTGTGAGTGATTTAAAATTACTTTAGAACCGCAAATTATAAAACATAAAAACTTCGTTTAAGACTTCTTTCAGAAACATCAACCTTTTCTTTTGATGTTTTGATGTTAGGTGGTGTTACGTAAGAAAGTGGTGACGAAACTGGATAGCATGCAACTGTTAACTTATTTACTTAGTTTGAAAAGTACCTTAAATAGCTAAAAGCTAAGAGGAAGAATAATTCCTTAGAAAGCGATGAATCATGCGCATTTTTTATGGTATTAAATTACTTTCGGTAAAGTAGGCATATATATGCAACTATTTTATTTGCACGTTATGATGTAATCGATAACTAAATATCAAGAAAGTGGTAAATGGAGATATTCCTATTGGTGCTTTAACCGAAAGTGTTCTTGGTTTCTGCGGCACAGTGAAGAAATCAATGCTTTCTCAAAGGAGGGTCACAGGGGTCTAGTTTAACTTTGTTGTAGAAGAAGATGACTCTTACGGTTATGGTTATGGTTATGGACGCTGAGGAGGTGAGTTACATTCGACAGCATTTAGACATCCTCTCTATGTCGGGGATCCCCGTAGATCGTCTGTCCTACTGCCTTGGTACAAGGTTCGGCGTTACTCAGAGAGAATCACCCTAATGCAACGACGGCAACAAAGTAGCCAAACCTCACCTAGTATGGTTCTTTTAATTGACTCCGGTGCAGGACACTTGTAACGAGGGGTTGCACTGTTTCGTTTTCAACTTGGCAGCCCTTGCATACCAGATTTTCGACTAATCTCATCCTTTAGAGGTACCTCTTTCGCCAGCAATGTTCAATCAGAATCCTAACAACCATGCGAAGGTTCCTTCTTTCGTATCTTAATGTTCGTTTTTCCGGATACGTTAAAGTGATTCAACGGTATAGCAGGAATTAGTTTCATGTCATGTCTTCAAGAAGTCTTCATGGATTATAGTTCTTATGTTTTCATAAAGTGCAGACATAGGAGAGCACTGGGCTGCACACCACCGTGCCCGACCCACCTTGACTTGTCTGCCCGCTTCTTCGTGATTGGATTGTTTGCTTCAGAAACCAAGTTTAGAGCTCTGTGACAGTCTAATAATAGGCTCGATGTTATTTTTGTAAAATTTAGAGCATTAATAAAACAGTGAAACAGTTGTCTAAGGTATTTTAAAAATACTTTCCGTGCTTTCAGGGATATTAACGCAAATAGCGAGTATTACGTTTAGAGTGACCACTCTTCGTTAACATTAAATTGGTTTATAAACCAATAATTTTTCATCTAAATTGGTCAGCGTCAATTACTCTAGTTAGTTGAACTCTTGAAAATACAATCTCAACAAAAGATATGCTTCTCCTATTTCAGATTTCCTAAAAATGGTAATGTGAAAACGTTAGTACTTAAATTCAACCACTTAGTACTTAGCAAATATTCTTAATCATCTTGCCATGTAGAAATGGATCGAATGGATGTGAATATTTGCATATTCCGTATAAGGTTACTTTTCGTATAAAAGGAATTTAAAACCGTAGCGCGTTCCTTCGTTTGCGAACGCCATCCAAAAGCGGAGATGCGTATAAAGCGAGCGTCCAAAAGAAACTTTTTTCGCTGACAAATCTTTGCTTAAGTCGCCCGTCTTAATGTAGTGCCGCTGAGCGGACGGTATTTTCCCATTCAATCCAATCAATCTACGGCGAAAGGCTAAATATCTTGACGCTCTCTCGTTTGGGTATTCGGTCCATCGATTTAGTGGGCTCAAAACGCAGATATAAAAGTAAATTGATTCGGTATCAATCTAATTTATTCCATTTATTCCGTGTAATTAAGTATATGGGGTGCACTTCGAATCGTTGACCTTTGCCTTATCGACTTTGTTCCACAAAGTTATATTTTTTTCTTTCATCTTGGGTTTATGGATATTGCTTTGAAAATATAAAACTGGATATTTTCAGCTTACACTCTTTATTCATACAGAACATGTTCCGCAATGTATAATCACGAACGATTTGCAAAATATGTATTTGGTTGGTTTTAATTTTTCGCTTTATTGGTCGTAGATGTAGATATTTAAAAGTTATTAATTCTTTTATTAAATAAACTCAGATTTTCGCTGTTATGTGAGTTATAAGAGCAAATATTTTGTTGGATCTCGATATACACGATATACTTTGTGAATTCTCATTGGTTGAAAGCAGATTCAAATGCCACTGCACCAATCCAATGTTATATAATTCATTTATGCAGTAATGAAGAAGTAAAAATTGTCAATCATCACCTTCAGGAACCTCTAAACAGCAGATACTTTCTAGTTCCCCGCTCTTTTAGTTCTATAATCAAACTAGGTGCTATGCGTATATATAATCTACATATAGTTAACGATTTAGTAGTCGGAATAACATATTATTAAACCCGGAAGGAACTAATAAATCACAAGTATAATCAGGAACTGGTGATATTGAATGCTTCCACTTGATATTCATATTAGGCATTCCCAAAGGAATACAACCCGTCTCTCTTTCAATTTAAATGAATATGGAGACAGAATTTTCCGCTGCATATTGATTTAAGAAGTACAATAAAATGCAGACGAATAGAACGCAATCCAATGTTACATCGGTAGGCCGCCGTGGAAGTACGAAGGCAGAATGTCGAATTTATAACGCCTAAGAAGAAACTAGCAAGAATATATGAATTTTCAAATATTCGGGTAACACGTACCTGGAATTTCAATAAGTCGTGTCGGTAATACGGAAAGTTGGAAATCTCAGAAACCAGAGAGCGAATCCAAGCGGAACACAAAGCACGTCATCTTTAAATATGCAATTCTAACATGTTTTGGAAGGGGATGTTTTTGGGAGCGCAGGTATCGAATTTCTTACGCTTCTTCCTTAAAGAAAAGTAGGCGCTTCCCCCTCAAGAATCCGATGCATATTTAATTGAAACGCGAGCGGAAGGTAACCTGCGTAACGTGCATAATACGTGTAAGTTCGCATACGGTTCAACGTGCTCTGTTATGCAAAAGAAAATGTTTTAAAAGGTTATAATTTCGAATATATTGCCTTAAAAATGTTAGAGGAGCCTCTTAGATAATTTCCTTTCCCTTCGTTATACTATTTAACGGTTTCAGCAAACTTGCCTGTCAAATTGTTATTTGTTTTCCTTTGTTTATAGATGTATAATTTCCTCTATAAATTCGTTCAATATCCACTGAAGGCGAAGTAAGGTAGCTAATAGGAAAGAGAAACGATTAACGTTAACGAAAACAAAGAAACTGCACCACCATATGGTGGCTCAACGTAGGAAACATGTTCGAAGTCAAAAGACTAATTAGGATATAAAGAGCTGGTAGCTTGTAAAACTTGGTGGGACTTTGTGGAAACGCTTGAAATGAATTGACGAACCTGGAGGCGCGAGTCACCTCTCTTTGTTTGTAACAAACCGTACAAATCCTTGCTATGTGCATACCTCAAGATACTGCGGGCGCTTACATTTGTAAGCGGATCTAAAGTCAAGGAACTGGAACAGCATAAATGTGCACTACTTGACCGACTTTAAGATGAAACAAGCACTAACTTGTTTACTGACACCATTAAAGTAGTACCAGAACTGAGTCACCCAATACGTTAAACCTGCTACTAGACAAACAGCATCAACGCAATGTGGCTGAAGAGTCACAATGATACAACTCCCCATCCGACTGCTTGCATTTGTGTTTTAAACATTTCTTAAAGGCATGGGATGGAATTAACTTCTGCGGCCCTGCAGTCAGCCGACTTATCTAAACAAGCGGAAACATTAAAATGCCTGATATTATCCAGAAGTAACTTTCGTACGTTTCTAGAAATTTCGAGTAGGCATTGTTAAGTAAAGAAGCACCTTTTCGAGATGGGGTTAACAGAAAATGGGGAAGGGTTTGCATAGCTGAAGACGAGACATCTTCATACAGCCACTACAAGCACGGTCTAGGCCTAAGATTCTCGTATATAATATAAGAATTGTGGCCCAAATGGCGTGAGATTTATCACCGTCGCACTATCCATTACATAACATGTAGATCAACATCTTTGCAAAAATCTAAATTTGATAGAATAATTTTTCACGAATTATATATAAAATAAAATAAAATTATATATGTACTGCCGTAATCTTTTTTAACACTGACTATGCAACCATTTATTTTAAATCTTGGTAACAAGGTTATTTAATTTCAGGAATATCATTAAGTAAAGGCGTTTCTTTTACAACGACGACAGAAACGTTTCAGTTATTTACTTTTTTTAACGTTTGGGAAGCACAACAAAAGTTTTAGGCAAATGTTATTATCCTCTGACCTAATATGCGCAGCGTTTGCATGCTACGGGCATTGTGGAGACCCTTAGACCTTTTTATTTGTAAATTAAGGAAGCTTTTGCATGCAAATTCTGTTACGTCGTTCTTTTCTTATTTTTTCAGAGGATAAACAAACGAAATTTTAGCAGCTACAACTTCACGGTGCACGTACTCTCTATCAAACTAAAGTTTTTGGTAGATAGAGTTTACCGGATCCGAATGTTTTTGTTATGCACACGTGTGGTATCATTCGTAGAAATAATACAATGAATGCATAATTGAAGATATATCCGTTTAATTGCATTTTAGCTTACAATTAGTGACCTTGATCCTTCTTCATTTTTATCAACGATATTATAATACACCTTCTCAATACAAATTTTCTTCTATTTGCCTACAATCTTCAATCTATAGGTGCGCCCAATGGGAACCTGGACAGATTTGCTGATTATTGTTACGAAAATAATATAACTTACTTTAACAGAATAATTTCCTGTTGAACTAACTAAATGTATTTGATCATCTTACCTTCGTACCTTTTTCTTGTAAAGTGTATTCTTTAAAATAAGTAGAGGCCAAGTACAATGAACAATAGGGTACGGGTAATATAGGGTATGGCAATGGGCAATCTCTTGCCTCCGTTCAATTCAAAATTCGAAACTAATAAATTCACAGTAGAAGAAGTGAACAATTAACTTCCATTGCTGGATAGTTTAGTAATTGGAAACAATCAATAACTGGAAATAGAATCGAATAGAATAGTCTGTAGAAAGAAAACAAACATTAGGGGTGAATATACGAACTAATGTTTCAATTCGCGAAGTACTCTTAAAAACCTCATTGGCAATACGAAAGATAAACCGAAAATGGAAGAAAGGTCGGCAATTTATAAAATTGCAGGTAGTGATTGTGACAAAGCGTATATTGGTCAAACGATAAGAGCGACAGGCACCGGATTAAAGGAGCATATCAGATCTTATCATTTTGGTAGATTAGAATCGTCGAGTGTAGCGCAAGACATAAACGAAACCGGGCACAATATTAAATTAGAGAAACTAAAACTTCGCCTCGGGAATTAGACGCCTACGAAACTATCTACATAAAAGGCACCACAAATTTGAGGAATGAAGAAACTCTTCCGTTTATCTTGTCAAATTTTTCGCAAGCCTTAGTTCTAGGGTGTGTAGGCGACAAAACTAGGTACTTGTGTCATATCAATCGATATACGGTTGAAAATCAGGATCGACGCATCGAATCAGCTACCCGGATGGGTTAATTAAACTTGCGTGGCACGGAGTGTGCCGATACTCTAGTGTTGTTTGTTCATTTCATTAAAATTAAATAACTAATTTTATATAAGGTTGAATAGTTGTGTTTGTCCTTACCACCCTCTTTTCTCCTCGCGAGATTGGTTGTTTGTAGTAATGAATCAACTTGTAGAGAAGGAAGAGCCGCCGGTGATCTCGACTATTACGTTCCGAAGTTTCCTAATCCTGACCCTGGTGGGTTGGTCTTCGGTGAGTATGAAGATGAATCCCATGCTGACGTTAGTTGACGCTCTGGTCCTCTATTAGGTTGCCCCGGCAGTCGAAATGGCTAACATTCCTCCTTAACGTTTGGCAGATTCAGATCTGTTCTGAATCTTTGATAATACATAATAATAATAATTTCCAAGGACCCTATGTTTGCGCCACTACGTACCAGATCACCACGCCGTAGATCATTTGAGGGCGTAGAATAGAGATGCAATTATGCCGTTTTTGCCGGATGTCTAGACTGCTACCCAGCGGTATAGTAGACTATGCAATAGGGCGATGTTCTTCAGTAGCACCTTTCCTACTGAATAGGGTAATGTACGGTATTTTTGTATTATTAGGCGAAGCATTAGATTACGGAATGTAACTCGCACTTCTAGGCATCGATTACTAGAATTATTAGCCCAACTTACTAGAATTTTTCCGCACCCATACGTATTGGCAAGAATTTCTAACGTGTCGAACGTATTGATACGTGACATGGAGCCTGCGAGAAGAAGGCATACTTCGATTTTTATCCGCAAGTAAAAGCCAAGCGTTCCATCCGCAATATGAACCCATACCTACTGTAATGCTGGTAGATCGATCTCCTTGTAAGTTTCAACTAACTCAAAGTAAACTCGCCAATGTTATAGTACAGAAGTTTTAGATTTTACAGTCGAGGCTCAAGAAAATATGATAAGATGTATTATTCAAGCACGTGTTTGTTTTGTATCGTTAAACTTCAAAACTCCTACTAAACATTAACTAGAACGATTTTGACATTGTGTAAAATAATTTACTAGAAAGAAATTAACACGGAGAGATAATATCGGTATGTCTATCGTGGGATTGTATTTTGGCCGTGGAATGTTGGTCATATATGTGTACTGTAAGCTATTAATGAATGTCTGACAATTACACTTGTGGGAAATTTACCGAGAATATATATTACCGTGACATCGCTGAAAAATTTAGAATACGGCATTCCGTGTGGTGTAGTTCTCGTTAATTTTGAAGAATATTTTATTAAAGCTGCGGGTTAGGGTTGGCATCGCGCACGCCGAACGCAATTGGATGGCATAGAGAGACACCAGCTTAGAGACAAAAAGGGGGCCGTAATCCGAGCGTAGGTCGTTCCCGCTTTATGATTATTTTCGGGGATGAAAGAAATTTATTAAGGTCTTTCTTTCATGTTTGCTTATTTTTTCAATTTGTAATTTAATGCGACGGGAACCCTTTCCAATATTATTAGCAAAAAAAGTTCTCTACAATAAACAGAATAAGTGGGTGTGTAAACAGAAAGCTAAATTTTAGGTTCCGTCTTTTCCTAATAACGTTTAAAATGTACACAGGGTGAATATTCTACGCGAGCGTGGAAAATTCTCAAAGATTTCTCAAAAGGTTGTTTTCTTGTTATGAGGCTCCGATGTTGCGCGTATACATATTTATTATTTATGGAATACGCGTTTTCTGCCGTAGCAATCGATTTTGGTCCACGAAATTCATCTCTGACGGAAGCACTACCACGACGAACTTCTGCAAACAGTTTTGCAATGTTCCAATGAGTGAAGCCCAAATAATTGAATGGTAGATTAGATTTATGTCGTTGTCCAACCGATAATCTATACGCTTATCACTTGCCTTAAAATAGATTTTTTCGGGCGTCCGAGTAGTGCAATGGAGAGCGGGAATAAAGGGAAATATTGGTTTTATGTTGGAATTTATTAAAAATTTCAAAATTATTAATTTTGCCTAGAAATCATCTGATTGTATATAAGCATGATTTTTTTTTCACTTGAACCATGGCGTACTTTAAAAAAAATTCCAATCTAGGCTTAAACATTTTTATTAGGATGATAAAAAGATCATAAGTCATCAGCGCCACTCTCAGATCTCTTCTTGGCATTTTACATTGTCCACCTATCAAGTATAAGGGTCCATCCAGTAGTGGAAAGCCCGATTCCTATTAGAAAATTCATGCTTTTAGAGTTTCGGTCCTCCGTGTTAAAAATAGCTTTCAATAAACATTTTTGCTTGCCCCCCATATACAAATATTAAAAGAAATTATAGAATATATAACAGAATAGTAGATTTGCAGAAGTTCTTGCAAGTCCAGCATATTTGTTCAAGGTTAGCATCACATAAAGACTCTTACTAAGTCTTCACCATACAGAGTTTATAGCATACCTATGTTACAAGAGAACGGTCTAAACTTGAAATAGACGAGTGCCTTATTTTTTGCGGGATTTTGTTCGATTGTGATCAAAATGTTTCTAGCACATCCACTATCGGGTCAATAAACTATATATCCTATCCAAATAAATGCTTATGTAATACATTTTTGTTCGAAATTTTTAATTTCTTTATATGGGCTTCTCAACGCATAATTGTGAAGTAAAGTGTTTAACAGTATTTCTGCTATATTAAAAATACCTAAAAGTCCCGCTCGCAATAAAATTACGAACTTTTTCTTGAACGAAATCGGTAGTAATTCTGTCAAGTTAATCAATTCGCCCACCTCTCTGAGACTGCCATTCATAAATGAAGTCGTCATTTAAAATTGTATACCTTGGCATAACAGAACGGGGGTATTCAAAATCGCCTTTGCAAAATTTGAAATGAATAATTTAGACGCTGTGGAATTTTCAATGCGGTAGAAAGACATGACGAATAACTCTTTATTATACAAAATTATGCAGAAAGGGAATAGGCTCGGTGCTATAAACGTCGGTGAGAGAAGACGTTTAAAGAGTATTTGGGAAGGTTTTATATGAGATATAGTTTGGTACCCATTTAGGTTTTTTTTTTGTTTTGTAAGTTTTTCCTATAAATTTCACATTTACCTTAAGCATAATTGCAAGGATAACTCAATTTATTGTAATTTTTTTATCCTTCCGCCATATTTAGACGTATTCAAATTAGAAATGAATTGCTTTACATTTTTATTTGCTTGTTTACAACGCATTTAAGCAGTGTGAGAACGGGGTAACTCAGGAAATGATGGATTATTTTACGGCAGTGTTCAGCTCGGTTCTGTTTGCCTCGGGCTGTCTCGTTTTGGCTCTAGTTCAGTGAAGCTCTTCGATTTCATTGGGTTGCATTTGACCATCTTCGATTCCGTTCAACTATATTCGATTTTCTTCAATTCCGTTCCGCTGTATTCGGTTCTTTTGTGCCACATTCCCTTATACTAGAATCAATAGAGGTCCATTTGTTTTCATTAGCCAGCATTCGGTTATATTCCATTAGGTTCAGTTCCGTTCAGTTGTGTTCGACTAAATTCGCCTCAATTTGGTCCCATTTAGAAACATTCGGCTATATGAGGTTCTTCTCAGTTCTCCTTGACTATAATCGTTTTTACTTGGTTCCATTCTATTACGTTCATCCATATTTGATTCTGTATGATTCTATTCGGCTGCATTCAGCTGCATTTTGTTCTGTTCGGTTCTATTCGGCCATATTCCATTTCCTTTGATGGTGCTCAATTATGTTCAGCGTCAATTAATCTCATTGATTTTATTCGATTCTTTTCGGCTATTTCCGGTTTCGCCTAGTCTCATTCGAACTTGATCGGATCCGATCAGTGTGGTTCAGCTTTGTTCGGGGTCATCTGTTCTATTTTAGAATGCGGCATCGGCCCATCTAATTTCTATATGGGCAGTGTATCCCAGCCACGGATTTTTGTTGAAATTATAGATTATAAACTAATAATTAATGTACTACATCCAATCTTCTGTTTGAAATTTAAAATTGTGTCACAGCAGTTGCAACTGTTTTGACACAATATACAATCCAAGGAAAGTAAGCAATATTTTAATATGTTATTCCTATTTTCCGTAGTTTCTCTCATAATTATTTATTCCCCTTGTAGCACGGTTGGTTGGCTGACGGTTGGCCTTCATTTGGTACAACCTGGTGTTGTCTGCGCAATATCCGTGACTGTCAGCCACGGTCGGTAGAGTATCAATAATGTTTACAAAACCAACGGTATTTTTCTAACGTTGGGTATTGATTGGCTCTAGATCGGCAAAATCAGTTAAGCGTAGGTTGACAATCGAGAAATGAAAATTAAACTACGCTTGGCAGTAAACGCTTGGTCGATATTGAACACAACAATTCAGTCGATGCGGCGTCGGTTGAAGATCAGTTGCGAAGCGTTATAAGCATGTAAATCACGGTCGGTAGACACTAGTGAGCCAGGTTTCAGGGAATGTTAAAGGCCGGTGCACGACTAAAGTAGATAGTTCGCCTAAAGATCAGATAAGTGTGCGAGAACGTTGTGAGCCAACGTTGATATTTGATGTGATATTTACTTGCACTATATTCAAGCTTCATTTACATTAATTAGGCTCTACAATATTAAACAAGTAGCTCCTGTTCTTGGCGGAAAATATTTTTTTTCTATTTGAAAATTCTATTTGACTATTCAAACTTATTTCCTACGTCGATCAACGTTGCGTTAGAGTTTTATAACACAACGCCCTCGATCCTTCTACTGAAAACAATAAATATGTACCAAATAGGTTTGAATAATCAGATAGACTTCTAAAATGAAGAGAAAACACAATTATTTTCCATCAACAAAGAGTGCTTCTGACGAAGATGTCATGTCAACCAAATTGTAAACTTTGATAATTAAAAAAGTCGATGCTCACCAGGGAAACCAACCTTGTTTTATAATTTTAGGTTGTCTTAGACTTACCTCCGAACATTTTTTTTATATGAAACCTTTCTCGAAATTGCTACGGGCGGAATCATACTTCACCCACGCATTATGTATTGTACAAATGCGAGCAAGTAAAAATAACTAATATTTTCTTCGAATAAATTATGTAAAACATGATTTTTTGATCGTAGCATTTTTAGTATCCTGAAGGTAGTGCAAAATTTAAAAAAACGCAAAGACATAGAGGGCTAAGAAACGACTGAGTTCTTCGGTAACATATATCTAGAACGGTTAAAATTTAATAAAAGTTCCAGTTCTTTATTTTTATAGTTTTGTAATTGTAGCTTTCTTTGAAAGGAAGGTTTATGTTACTTACATTGCTTGCAAGTATATTTAAATCTTTGCTTTAGGAGAGGTTTCAATTACTTATGTACATAACTGAGACACTATTTCAGATTGAATTCAGTAATTATTTTCTACGCTGTAGAAAGAGTATTTGTTATATGGTGTAACCTATTCAATGTAGTTCATTTTGCATAACTTCTTTGCCGTATAGTATCCTTTTACCAGAACGATTACAATTTGTCCAAAACTTGTTTGTGTGTGCACGTTTTCTACTATATTGTGTTCGAGGCAATTTTGTAGGTTTTGGAAGAATTCTTAACAGGCGTACAGATTATCCAATAGATTTATAAACAGAAAAGCAAAGCGTTGGAAATCCTCATTTTTGTAAATCGTCTGCTGTTTCATCAATCTTGTGAATTGTATATTTTTCTTGTTTTTTATAAACATCCCTCAAGGAATAATGTAGTAATTTTTTATATCGTTGATTTTGGCATGAGATCCTCCGAGAACAAAGGAAAGAATAAAGCGTTCCTTGCTATTTTCAATGCGCATTTCTTATGAAAGCTTTTATACGCAGACGTTCGTGTATACACACGCACATCCACACATCACAGAGGCAAGAGATAAACGTCGGCCTAGCGATTTGTGTTTTCAATAATGTTCCGACTTCGAGACGTGCGAATGCTACTCAGTCACATGTGCTTTCGAAGGATGCCGCGCCAAATTCACGCGCGAGAACTGCTTGCTTATGAGTCAAATATGGAAATGGATACAGGGCGTGTATACGTTTCTACGGTTATGAAGTCGAAGCTTCTAAATTGATTTAGAGTTTCAATTCCTTTAGAGCAGATTTCACCGTTTCCTGCTATTTGCGCACGAAGTGATGAAATATATTTTCATCAATCTGGAAGACTATACAGCCATCCCCGCGGGCTCAGATTGTACATTTGCGAACGTACATTTTTAGAAACGGTCGTTTTCTTGTTATGGGGTTTGATTGTGGGCATGATTTAAAATTATCTTGAAATCTAGGTTACTTCGTCAGTTCGTAGCTACCCAAAGATGTATTTTGTTAATGGAATATTTCTTATACACAGGATGTTTTTTTCTGCTTAGATTTAGATAGAACTTACGAAACTTACTTCACTGGCTTAACGAGCCCTCGTACTGAGTTCATTTTTTGACATTTATGATCAGATTCACGCTTCAACAACGCTACCACTTTATTCAAATTAATTTTCAATGTAAGTCGTAGATGCGCGAAACTTACAGACGACTTCGTGGTTTTTATGGCCCAAATAATTATGTTTTCTGAGCAACCCATCCATCAAGTTGTGCATGAATTTCTTGCCTACCACATACTCTCTACATGTTACAATAACACCAATGCTTCGAAGGAATATGCATACCGAAGAGAATATCGGTGCTATAAATGAAAGCCTGGAAGGAGATTCCACACAGATATTGGGGATCTGTCCGTACGTGAAAAATTTTGCGTAAAGATCTTGGTTTACATCTGTGTCGTTACCTTACTTTTGGCTTAACGGGTTTGTGAATAAACATAATTGTCACATATGGAGCGGGACCAATCCATAAAAGATCTTACAAACTCTATTACATTCAGAAAAATGCGTCGTTTCATGAGGTTTATACGCCGGTTGGTCCTTATTTCTTATTCAAAGAGACCCCGGAACTCGCGTTACCGTCAATGGAAATCGTTACCGTACCATAATTAATGATTTTTTGTTTGAAAATACGGGAGATATTGATTTAGACGAGGTTTCAATAGAATGGTGTCACGTACTATACAGCTACGAGAACCGTCGATTTATTGAAATCAAAATTTGGCGTCCGAGTTCTTGTGATTTGATACTCCTGGATTATTTCCAGCGGGGCTACTTAAAATCAATGATTTATGTCAATAAGCCAAAATGTAATAAGCCTAGAACTATGGGTGTCATAGCTATTACGGTTTCTTTGAAAAAGTTAACATTTACGGAGACTATCATTTGCGCACTAGACAGATGCAGTACTTGGTATCTCGATAAAAGAGCCTAATATACATGTGTTTACGGGATTCTGCATTATTTACGAGGTACGCGTAACATTGTGTTAAGATGTGACAATTTTTTTATGCAACACCTTGTATATTATTTTAGTTTTGAATTAACACTGTGCGTAGGCTTTCATGGCTGGTACAATTGTTACTGTTATTAACTTCTTCTGGGTTTCGCCGTGTGCCAAAACTATCGCCCGACGTTTTGCCGTTTATGCTGATGGCTTCTTCAGGATAAGTGAACCAGTTCAGTGATTAGTTTTTGAATTGTTGGTTGAATTATAAATTAGTAACAAGCTTAAAGCCAGCCATTTCTTATAGCGATTTTTGTAACTTAACCATCGTCAATAAACGCAATTTGGTCATTATTTTCAGGCACTTTTTGATGTGTATTGCCAATATTTACTTTAACGATGTGCCCTGAGTTGCCAAAGGTAATTGTATTCACAACAAAAGTACATCTTTTTTATTTCCGAAGTGTTTAAAGAAAGGTCCTTTGGAACAGACATTATTTTTCATCTCTCCTTATACTTAGATTTTGTCACGGTAGCGTTAGACCGCCGAGAGGAATTTTCATTTTGATGCTTAGTGTAATTAAACGAATGATTTACAGCATTAAAATGAGCATCTATTACTTTAAGTATGAAAGTAACATTAGGTTACAGCTGCATTTCATTAAGTACGCGATGAGAAAACAAATTTAATTTTTCCGAATTAATTTCCTCGGTGCAGCTCGAAAGTTTTTAATTAACTTGTGGTGAATATTTAAAAGTGATCCGTCCGAGTTTTAAATCAAAGGGAAGAATAAGAAAAGAATTGAAAATAGCGCTGAATACGGTGATTAATGACGGCGTGCGACATGAGTTATTAATTCGCCCTATCTCTTCGAAACATGGTTGGAACCGGCGGCACTTTAATTTTATTGAAACGAAGACACACACTTCGCAGCGGGAACACATATTATTTCCTCCGAAAGAAAGAGGAAAACGGACTGATTTCTAAGGTGAATTATGTGAATGGAGAAACAGCATTTTAAATCGTTTAACTACATTTCCTCGCGCAGATAAATAAATGGCTTTAACATTCACAGGATGTAATTCTTACTGACTTTAGGCAAGCGTATCTTATACCTAAAGCAATATAAGATATAATTGTTTGAAATATGTATTTCTTAAACAAAGCTTTGAACATCGTCTACTAAGCGTAGCTACTACTTAAGTCTCATCGAAAAGATATGGTTTATTGATTGGCTTGATCTGTGTGGCATATGTTAATGTTAAACATTTGTTTCCGTACTTAATTCTTCATTTTTTTTTCTCTTACTCCTCTAAGATCTTTAACATCTAATTGGTAGACTCAATGATCATTGATGGATTGTTTTTCACAAATCAAATAACTCTTTCAGCTTACAACAAAATTATAAACAAATAACACTGAAGCGACACTGACTATAGGTACACGGTAGAATGTGTTATAAATACACTCAATTTTTAAGGTGATAAAGAGGCGGCTGGTTTCTGCGTTAAAGTTTAATAGAGGGAGATTAGAGTACCCTGAACTATTTAGAAGCAACTAATAATTGGGGGAAGTAGCAAGAAGGAAGAAGCGGTAACAGAGCCATCGAATCACCGACCGTTTATTATGTCTATTATTATTATTATTATTATTATTATTACTAGAACAGTTGGACGCTTTTAATAAACCTTAGTAGTTACTTTAGCATCCTCAGTTTAATAGATGTGAGAAATGCCCTACTGAAATGTTAAATGCTGTTCTGTTGTCTGTAGATTTTCTTGGCATAGATGATCTGATCTTTAGCTTTTTCTAGTTTATTTTAGGGCCACATAATCTGTCAAAAATCGTGCCAGCAATCGAGTGTCCCTTTTGCTGAACGATAGCGCTACTTTTGCTGTCTTTGGGGAGGTCGATACTAGCGCTTTCGGCTGTCTTCGCCCAGGAACACTTTCCTAGTGTGAAGGCTTTTGATTATCCTCCCATGTATTGATCGTCTTTTTTATGTGACCCTGTTGAAGCCCACAAAATGGGTGAGGACCAATGAAAGGCATGTTCGCTACATCTTATACCTACCGCCAATAACGGGGTTATTGGGCCGCAATTGCTTTAGATTCGTGTATTGGGCCAGATTCATATGTGTAGGCCTTAGTAGCCTTTGGAGTTGCTTGACTACCGCTGAATATATTTGTAGTCGTGTCTCGTATCCCTTTGTCGAGGTTCACGGTGTACAGGTTGAAAGCGGAAATTTCTGTTTGGAATACGTTGGCGTGAAGTCCCGCATACATGTTTAGATGCTGCACTCTTTCTATTTTCGGGCTGTTCGTGTACTTCTTGTGCTTTGAGGCTCTCTGAATTACCACCCAATGATCACTTTATAGATTTGACCAAAATTATGTTCCATTGGGATGGTGTCCTTTGCATTGTATATTAGATAATTTATGTTGGGATCTTTTAAGATGACCTGCATCTGAATATGGATGTGAAACCATGTTTTCCCAGAAGGAGTTTTGGCGTTGCTGCAATGTCGGGAGATGAATATATTGAAGGTGCTGCTGTATAGTTTCCTAAGTTGTTTCTAGCCATTAAACCAAAGAGGCGTGGGTAGTTTTAAGTCTCATCTACTTGAATGAAACATTTTGCATTTTGCAATGACTTATTATCTTTAACATATTAAAAGTCTTTCTCAAACAGCCATTTATTGACACTATCGCATTCAAAATTGCAAGTATCTGTTCTGTAGTCGGAGTGCATCAGAACGAACAATTTTGGAAAGAAACAATCGTTCAAACTTTAATCCGTGTTTTAATAAAAACGCAGTTTGTTCCAGTGTATTCTCTGTAAACGAGTTTGCCAAAGTAACCAAGGTAAATTTCAACATTTGCGAACTAGAAATAGGGTATGTTTACTTTAGAAGGACCCGGTCATCAAAATTGTAGGCCGCGAAGGTTTAGAATCTGCTAAATTAAAGCGAACATTGCGGTTCCAACAAAATTATAACGCGACTAGAGCGGAGGAACAAAGTTACCTTCAGCAAACACAATTAACAGAGCCAGTTACATGGGTGGATGTACCTCTATATACCTCTATCTGGTCGTATTTCTAACCAAGAAACATGACATGATATTGTTGGGAGGTGATTTTCTTAAGAAATATATGGCTAACGTCATGTCGGGTTCCCCAACGGTAGTCCGTTATAATAATTGCCAATCCCAATAAATCCTCGCGTTCGAAAGAAGAAACAGATTGTTAATCTTTTCGATTCCATTTTTCATACTAGAGACATAAGTGCACGTTTATTTAAAGTTTACTTATTTACTATGAACATTATCTAAAATTTGTTACAATTGAACTGTAATTCAATTTTTGGGTACAAGAAATTTGATAGCAGCGGAAATTCATCGTCAGATGTGTGAAGTTTACGATGATAATGCTGTCAGTGACAGCAAAGTTCGAAAGTGGACGAAAATGTTCAAAGACAGACGAGTTAATGTGCTTGATGAACAACGCCCTGGCCGACCTTCCTTGAAATTTTGTTCGCGATGTGGACAATAAAATTCGAGAGGATCGACGATTCCCAATTTCAAAGTTATCGATTGATTTTCAACGAGCTACAAGACTGAAAAACTGAAAAATCGGAAATTGTGTTGTCGGTGCGTCGTCTAATGATCACAAAACTAAGACATTGGGCTGTGCTTTATCGTTCGATGCGATCAGGAAGGAGATGAATTTTTGGACCACATCGCTACAGGTTTTTAATTCGATCCAGATGTATCGATTTGTTTCATACGGACAAAAATTAACGACGTAGATCAAAAGTAAAAATAGAAAATGCTGTAGATGCAACAATTCAACAAAACTGCATTTCTACTCATAATTTGCCTGAAAATTTGATACGAGCCCATGGCAAATTTCTCTGACGGTGCAATAATCATAACAATTAAAACCATAAGTAAATAAATGTACCTAACTAGCACAAGTTAAGTTTTTATTCTTTTATTTGTAAGTACGTCCGTGTATTTCAGATTTACATTCATTTAAAAAGATGTCCAACCTAGTTGTAGTATAATAAAACAGAAATACCAACATTAAACAATAACATGTTGCGTGTTGCAATAAAGTTCATTTTAACACGTGTTTGCATGTTAAATTGTAATGAATATTTTTCGATTTTTTTTTAAGTACATTACGGGTCTTGCGCTACGTACTCGAGAAGGGTTACTAGACCCTCTTTAAATTCTCTGCAAAACATTCACTATTTTCAATAGACCCAATACTTCTTGTGTAAAACACGACATCTAAAATAATCTTCTAAATAATATATAACAAACATCCCCGAATGTATTCTCTTTGTTCTTTTAACGAAAATGTTCCCTGTTTTTCTTTTTTTTCGTTTTCTGATCGCTTCACCGAAAACAATTTCTACGCTTGTATTTTTTTATGGAAGAATATTTCCAGGAATTTGAACAGGATTAATTCTGTATGCCGTCTTCATTTTGATTTATTCGGACAGGGGCCTACTGATGCTTGCTGATGGGTTGTTTCCACGTTATTTCAAGACAATATTAAAGCAGGTAGTTGAAGTAAACAGGATGATATGGGCTTTTTTTTTCTAATAGGATTAAAGATTTACATAACGTTACAAAACGTTTTGAGGTTGAAGGGTTCGACAATGGCAGTCTCCGCTGTCCTTTATTTTAAAAAAGGAAAAAATCCCACTTATTGGATTGCGAATGTTTATCTGCAAGACCCTTAATCAGCTTACTGCCATTAAGTAGATATTTGTACAATGAATGATGCAGTACACACGGAAATATTTACAATATTTATTATTAAGAAAATTATATGTAATTCTTTGGTAGTCCTTATACAATGTTGTTTTGTAGTATGTCTGGTGAAGACTAATTATAGCTGTAAGTATAATAAATATGAAGTTAATCCTTACATATTCTGATGATTAGAAAATATTTAGCAGTGACCATTTAACATAAAGCCCCCTTCTATGTTGGTTTGGTTATGTTTCTGATGTGTAGCGTTTCGAAATAAACATAAATGAAATTCTCTCAATACCTCGCAGGATCCATAATATGTGTTAATTTGTTGTATAACTGCTGCCTTTGTTACGTTGAATGCGAAATGTCTAGATAGGAACTGGGAGACAAATGTTGTGCTATGAAGAACTTATGGGAGAAATAGAATTTTCTGCAGCTGTATTTTGCTGGATCACACCGTCCTGTTTTCAGGTTGGTTCTCACTGTTTCTTGAACGACGTCTCCTCAATATCTTTTAAGGAACGATGCCTGAAAATCGTGAAAGGAATGTCAAACTGTGAGAGTGTATTGTGTATCCTGTAGATGTGGAAGGAGCATTTTCAGGAACTACCTTAAATATTTAACAGGATTCTCAGATAACCCATTGAATTTTGGAACGATATTTTCCACCTTCAGGTTAGTCTTTTGTTGGTTTATTGCTAGAGCCATGCGAATTATTGCTGTTCGCCACGTGTTTAATGCAATCTAACCTGTCGTGTCGATTTTGCGGGTTAAACTTAATGTGGAAAGTGTGTCGATCTGAACTTCTAAATCGTTTGAACTTGACGAAGCAATGTCGATGGTGTTCGACTCTCCAATCACCTTCATTTGAGTACGAGAACGTTTTTATTGCCTTTGCTGTAAATATTTTTGTTGGTATCTCCTTTGCCTATAGTATTAGCGCGGATCTGTTTCATTGGTGCCCACTTCGCCTATGAGATTAAAACTTCAGGTACGTTGGTGGCCAGTTTAATATGGCTGATGAACTCCGAACTCGAGATGAAGTTAATCACCTCGTAACCAGTGACCAATTGGCAGCCTAAACGAAGTTATATTTTTAACAAGTTAACAAGTTTTTCAGTTACCTGAAAAGCCCGCTCGATGGTACTCTTGCTTGTTTTAGAATCGCCGGACCATACAATAATTGATTAATTTATGATCAACCAAACAAAACGTTTACGAAAGAACCATGTTGGGCCGGAACATTCACTTTTTATTTAAATCGTTACAAGGCAATATTGTGTTTACCGTTCCCAGAATTGTCGGAGCAAAGTATCGAGATACATCTCCGTATACCTACCTCTATCCATACATGCGTCCCGGAATTAATCGCTAGAATGAAATCCCGCGCAACAGCTTTTTCCAACTGCGGTCAACTAATAAAATATGCGTGCGGTTTAAATTGCGGCGAGACACTCGGTCGCGTCCAGGGAGACGGAAGCGGAACGTACGCCGACTAGTCCGGCTACGTTAGCAAACATCGTTAAATAGTAATACAGGAACTAATTATGTTTACATTTAGAGAGCCTCTCTTCTTTGTACGTAAAGCTTACGCGTTGGATATAAAAGATGATGAGGGCGATTTTCGGGAGGAAAAGGTAAAGTGGTTGTGTTAGAGACTCGTCCAGCATTTAACGTTGGTATTATTGTAAATAGAGCTTTAATGATTAATGTACCCGAACCAGCCTTCCGCTTGAATTAAGACTATAATATGTTATTTTACAATTCGTAAAGATGCGGTTAGCGGTAATATCCTACGGTAAAATTTTACATTTTCCTTCTACTCCAAATTACAAACCAAGGCTCGTTTATACGGTTTTAAGTTACGTATGATACGTATCAATGGTAATCGTACCTTTCTAATTACCAACACGCACTACTCAAGGGATCATTGCCAATCCGAAAATTAGAAAGAAATTGAGATGGAAGTAGCGTTAACAGTTCCTCTAGGAATGATTCCTTTGATGATTTTTTTTTTCTATTAAAATTCCATATACTTCTGGACATTTTTGAGATTATAATTTGATCATAACATTGATCAATGAATAATTTGATTCTAACTTAAATTGCTACAGGTTGAAACTTAACTAAGGATCTATTTACTCACTAGTTCACCTCACGTTCTGATAATTGAAGTACGCTAATTTTTGCGTGTAACTACCGCACAAATACTCTGCTTTTCACTCATTTCACTATACTAGTTCGAAGGGTTTAATCCTCTTCAATCTCCTTGTCAAGTTGGTGTTGTCGAGGAGCTGGAGTGCCTCAGCATTCACGTATTGATGAAGTCGTTGCTCGTGACGTCTTGCGATTTTGGAAATGGTTTGATTAACTGTCTCTATTTCAAGGTCCTTATGCAGGTCACAGTTGGGGAAGTACCAAGGTGCATCAACCATGTCTCTCAGTACTTTGTTTTGTAATCGTTGAATGATTTGGATATTACTTTTGCTAGCACAGCCCCAAAGTTGTAGGCCATATGTCCACACTGGTTTTAAAACTTGCTTATAAAGAAGCAATTTATTGTGAATGGATAACTTGGAGTTCCTTCCTAGTAACCAATGCATTTTTCTATACTTTAGACTAAACTCTTCTTTTTTCTTTTTCACATGGGCTTTCCAGCGTAGCCTTGCATCTAGGGTCATGCCCAAGTATTTCGCCGAGTCAGCATGTGGTATCTGGGCATTGTTTATTCTGATAGGTATATGCTGTTTTAATTTATCGGTGAAGTCTACATGTACAGACTTACTTTCGTTAAGCTTTATACGCCAAGTGGTGGTCCAGGTGTTTACTCTATCTATGGAGGATTGTAGGTTTTCAGCAGCCTCTTCATGATTTTTTCCTATTGCCATAATGGCTGTGTTGTCTGCAAACGTTGCAGTGATGTTCTGTTCAAGATTAGAAATGTCTCTAGTGTATAGCAGGTAGAGTACTGGTCCGAGTACGCTACCTTGCGGCACTCCAGCCTGAATTTCCCTTAAATTAGAACAGGCTTCCTCCTGCTTTATTCTAAAATATCTTCCCGAATGGTATGATTTTAACAACTGACAGTGTCGGCGTGGCAAGGTTTTGTTCAGCTTATGAAATAAGCCTTCGTGCCAGACTTTATCGAAGGCCTGGGCTACATCTAGGAATATTGTAGAGTAGACTTTCTTTTCCTCTAAGGACTTTTCAGTGTGATTCGTGATTCTGTGTACCTGATCTATTGTTGAATGGCTTTCTCTGAACCCAAACTGGTGCGGAGGGATTAGGTTCTTTTCCTCTATTATTCCTTTAATGATGATAATGTATTTAATGTAGATGGTAAAGATGGCTTCTTTTCATTTTGGGATGAATAGCGTTCGATTAAATGCATTTACGTAAATATCGTGTATTACCTAGTATCAATATATACAGGGCGTTCAAATGTATATCAAAGCATAATTGTTAACTTTATTACTAGCGTATTTCTAATACCAATTGCAATGGCAAAAACAAAAACTGTGGAGTTTGTTTTCGACATTTGTTATGCAATAAAATATTTCCGGCAAGAGAAAATCGTATGCCGTAAACATATTAAATCGCACGAGTTGCCACCAGCATCAAGGCTTTTTATACTGCTTTATTATTTGGAGTTATTAGCATATTGCTGATACTACAAACTTGTTTACAGCGCCACTGTACAGATTGGTAGTTTTGCTCCATTCCAGTGAACTCCGCGAGGAGTTTGTTTACTACGTCATCCCCGAAACGTTTTTGCTAGTTTTCCTCTACAAAATTTCCGATTTTCCACACGGTTTCCTTCTTAAATACGTCCCATGCTCGTGCAATATAGGCCTCACAAAGGACCCCCAATCCTCGTTTGTCGTCTCATTATTGCTCTATGAAAGGTATTGATTGATGCAGTGCCTGAATACAGCGCACGGGCCTCGGGATTCAAACTCCCGTAGTTGTTTATTTAGGAAAAGCGTTTCTGTCCTGTTTTCACTAATAGTAGCAGGTGCATTCCGTCGGTAAACAGCTCGTGCCCAAGGGATAGAACTTTCGAACGCAAAATAAACATTATAAACCCGTGACAATTCCCAAACATCTATGCAACATTTTTAGGTCAACGTTCTAGTTATAGTTATGTATGTGCGATGAAAAGAATGATTTTTGTGAGAGAAGCATATTTTAAGCAGGTACATACAGATACTCACATTGCACGGAGGCGTTAAACCTATTAATGGATACGCAATAGCATGTATTGCATTAATACTGAAATGTGCTAATTTAATATAATTTTAATAAATATAAAAAAATTATTTTTTGTCAACCAAAGTTATTCTTTTAAACCAATCTATATTCATTTTTAAGTTAATAAGTGACTACCAAGTGTAGTATTTGGTTCGTAGTTTATGTAAAAATAAAAAATTCGGGGGCCTGTCAAGATACGTTTAATTTTGAAAATTTGAAAGAAGTGGGTCAACGCTCCTGATTTTATCCTAACTAAAACCTAGTTTCTTTTTTTCAGTTACCATTTCGGACTAGTAAGCTCCCTCCTGTTTACTACTACCTTATCGTTGTTAACGATACATTCGGACGTGCGATGGACTTTCAAAAATTCGAACAAACGAATAACATGTAGCAGTAGCAAATCTCTTACAGAATTTCCACTTTGGAGTGGATGAACAAATTATATTAAGCAGCCGCGGCGTAGCTAGTGTAAGATAATGCATTTAATTTATCACGTACAAAGGGCGTCGGAGTGTATTTAGGCGGTCGCACAATTGCATTATGTTGGTCTGCACAGCGTGCGTACGGTTGCAGAAAATAATTAAAATTTATCGTATTTCTTCTGCCAGCAGCCCATTGTGCGCTAACTTATTTGCTCGTTTCGGAAATTCCCAAAATTACAGCCGTTTTGCTAATAATATTCCAATGGATTGTCGATATTTATATGGCAACCCCCCTGAAAGCGAAATGAGCGAATGGTCGGCTAAAATTCCCTTAAATAAAATCAATAGCGTGTAATTCCAATAAAACTCTATGGCTCAGATAATGCTAAAATGCCGCGCCGTTTCTTTCGGGAAATAACCGTTCAAAAATTCAACTTCTTATAAGTGGATATTGGATATTCCGATTTAATACAGTAAATGGATTACGAAATTATATGTATAATGCACACCTTAGATGGAAGATACTACGTATTTTTATCGACTTTAAGATGGGAACAACGATATTTTAAAATTAGTTTAAGGTATTCACTATAATTCCTTTAGAAAAGTTGGCAGCACCGGAAAGAAGTTAAGTGAAGTGTTCATTGCCGTCCTAATCCGATTGACTAAATTATGCCAAATGAAGCCACCAAACGCTCTAAATGTCTTATCCCGGCGTTATAGTAAGTTGGACAATGTATAGTTGTTCTTCTCTATTTAATCACTTTATTTCCATTTCTTTGGAACGTTAACAAAGGATAGCGGGAGAGAGCATGTCTATTACTTCCAATTGATAAATGTATTGAGTCAGAAGACATCTGATCTATAGCATGTTTTATAACGATTAGGGTCGATCCATAAGGCCGCAAGGCCGCGCGACCTACATAATTCAAATTCTGTAACTATAATTAATGCAGTTCCACGTATTTTACTCTAATATCCCGCTACGTTATACACAGTGAGCTTTTTATCATGAGACAATGCAATATATCGAAAACTACGTACTGGATCACTATTACTCTAGAAAATTCCGAAATCCACAAACATCTCAACAATTTCAATAGAGACGATGGTTACATGTTACTTTTTCAGCGAAAGTTTGTCCTATGCGAATCCTTCAATTACAATCCGTCTCACCGCCTGAGCTCTCTTCTCTATGAATATTATTCTTTGATAAGATCTTGGGTATACAGGTTACGAGAAGTAAAGAGAAGGAGCAAACTAGAAGAAATTAAATATCTAAGAATAATTATTGATGAAAATTTAAATTTTAAAACACATGCTACGAATACATTGAATGTGATGAATTGATGAAAAGATCTTGTATTATTTCACGATGATCCGAAGATTAAATGAATAGTCTACCATTGCGTTCAATTGGAGAATTAGAAATAGAAATATAGATAGGCACTACTCTACTTATTTATTCAAGCTTAGCCATATATATTGTCCGTCTAGAAAATATCCCGAATTTATTATTTCTCTTAATTTTAATATATTTCTTTTTTGTTACATCCTAAGACAAAAGTAATGCATCAAGTAGGTTGTGCCGACTGTAGGCCATGGCAAAAATCATATAAAACACCAGGTGTCAAATATTGTCGAGGCTTAATATTTGTGAAATAATGTCGCAAGTAGAAAGAAGAAAGCTGGTGGAATATTTGTATAGAAAAGGTGTTCAAAACGTTAAAAAATTAGTGCAATTGACTGAACTCTGGAAAGGTGCAGTATATGAGACAATAAAGAGGATAAAAAATAGGAGAGACATGAGCCATGGACCAGTTCTGGAAGACCGCGTAAGATTAGCGGAAACGATCTAAACGCTTTAGTGACTTTAGGACGACAAAACCCGCGCCTAGGGTTTCGAAAACTGGCTAACAGATTTGGAAGTCAACGTCAAATAAGAGTATGTCCAGAAACTGTCCGCATTTCAATGAGAAGGCAAGGTTACTTATCAAGGAAACCAAAAAAAAATCCCTGCAATGACACCTCTACAAAGGCAACGAAGAATAGATTTTTGCCAACGATTTCGAGACGATAATTTTAGTGATGTTTTTATATCTGACGAAAGTTGTTTTCAGCTTGATGCAAATCATTTGAAAATCATATCAAGAGAAAATGTTCCCGTTCAAATTTCCAAATTTTTCACAAAATTAATGGTTTGGGGAGCAATTTCTCAGCGTGGTTGCTACACGTCTCTGTATAATTGATAGCACCGTTATAGTGCAAAGTATTGTGAAATTCTTAATGGCTTTCTTCTTGAAACAGCTCGTGCTTTATATCCCGAAGGGTGGCGTTTTCAACAGGATAATGCAAGATGCCATACTTCTGCCTACACTAAAGCTTGGATGCTAGAACAAAACTCGGCAACAATTCCATGGCCAGCGGCTTCCCCAGATCTTAGTCCCATCGAAAACATATGGCGGTTAATGAAAATTGAAGTAGAACGAGCAGCACCATGAAATAAAGAAGATTTGATTCGGTTAGTTTTACAAGCCTGGACCACTATCACTGAAAAGTATAGCGTTGACCTTGTTTCGGGATTACCTGAACGTTTAGTTAAGTGTTTACAGTTAAATGGAGATTGTATCAGTAAATGAGATGAATTATTTGTTGTGATTTTAGTATTCAAGTAATAAAAATATATATCGTCAAATTATGGCTGTGCTTTTTGTTTTCCGGATACTTTCTAGACGGACTATATTATTGTACTGCAAATTACTGCATTTTTTGTAGATACACGACTGGTTTGCTTATTGTGTTGTTGTTTGTTCCTTTTGTATTAAAGTTTACAAACAGTATCGACCATCTACGACGTATAGGTCGTGGCAGCATCACAACATGGCACTGAAAACTTCTACATAATAGATATCACTATTCGTGGGCAAATTACGCTCGGATATAAATTCCGAATCGAAACACTCGGTCACAGACCAAAGACAATCGAAATTTGAGCAGAGAGGATACATACAATCGCAGCATGTTGACCCCTTTCGGGTTAATTGTCGGACATTGAATAAGAGATTGGCCCTTCACCGAAATGTCAGGATTAATAATTACAGTTCTGAGGTTATCCTACGAATACAAGCCGTATTAGAGGCGTTCCGGAATAGTAATTAGTGTAAATACACCTAAAGTCTTATTAATTATATAACTTCAAAAGGAATAATTTACATAAATTGATTGGGCCAGAGGTTTCATTAAAAATTGAAAGTAGCGCCATCTATGCCTCTTCCCCTTCGTAGCTCTTATTCCACCGGCGTACTAACTGGCAAGTATTTCAAGGAATATAATTAATATATTTCAGCGTCTTTTGTTCTTAATTGAAAATACGTGTAGCTAGCACGAAATTCGTTCGCCGATTCGCCACTTCGTTCATTTTGTACGAATTGAATAATTAAAATTTCAAAAGAGTTAGGGTGTAGTTTTTTCATAATGCTATTCGTCCTTGCTAATTACGTCCCGTGTCGTAATGAACGAAGAAGACACCTTGGGACGCATAAATTTTCAAATAATAGAGTCTGACGGAAGTGTATTCCTATGCCGCGGAGGCTAGATGATGCGGGGTTCCTCCTTGAGAGTTGTAGAGATTGTATTGTCGCAGCCATCATAGAGAGTAGAGCTATGTATGGGAGACAAAGCATGTTCCGAAAAGGTAATGTACGGTTAACAAATCTAACCTGAGGACATTTTAATTAATAGTATTAGGTTCTGCTCGATTTTCAAACGAGAGCTCATTAAATTAGTTGATACCTACTTGACTCGCAATGGTTTTTTTATGTAAATGTAATCATTGAATTTTGGAATGTCTGCCCTGTTGGTGCTTCCAAAACTGCTTCAAAATTGAAGTTGTTGCTTAGATCTTCCTTGTTTTCAGATAAATTAGTTCCAAGACATTCCAATTTAATACAGTTAAATAATTATGGTCTTGCTGTAGCAGTAGCTCCATGATAAATTTAGACAACCTTCTTTCAGTCAAATCTCTTCTCTTGTTTTTGTTCTCAAAACGTGTTCGTTTACTTCATGTATTGCAATGAAAATAAGGTAACTGCCTTTAAGTAACGTTCGCATAAAGTAGCGCGAAATCAGCGCAACGCGAAACATTATTTTCTGCATTTTTTTTTGAATTTGTACGTTATGATTACCGCAGAAACTGTTCAATTCTGTGCATTACAAAAGCAATTATTAATATTAGCAAATATATTTAGGTTAGATTGTTACGACAAAGCAAATAGTTATTTTCAGTTATCAAATTCTCATATTTATTTTGCGCTAGCCTGTGTCGACGCAGTGCTATAATTATGTTTTCCGTTGGGGAGTTTTAATTTACCCGATGATTGTTGATAACTGGACAAAAGGATAAAATCAACGCGAAAGACCGAGACACGAACATAACTTAGGGTAAGAGGCAGGGAAGAGGCCACCAACACTAATTCAACTTGCAAACTATGTGCAAAGTAAAATGTCAAGAAATAATAATAATACCACCGCATCATATAAAAAAGGTATAAAGCAGTTTTGTGTAGGAAAGAAGACGTCATCAAAGGTGATTTGTGAATACTTACGGAATTACTAGTAGCTCTACACAAACTAGGAAAAGCTGAAGATTAACTCCGCTGTCTAGATCAAAAAAAATGTAGTGATCACGAAATAACTTTTTCCTTTATTTGGTGTCGAGAATGTGTCTAATGTGCTGATTTTAACACTGTATCAAATAATTTAATCCAAGTGTGTAATCCTTTTGCTTACTTGGGAGCATACACTGAGCGCTACTTTTAAACAGAGCACCCTTTGCGGTCTCTCGTCATTGCTTATTTCTACTGCAGTAAGGCCGAAATTCCAATCGTTATCATCGCATTTACGATATTCCCATTTCTTTGCTACCCCACCACTTGTCGACGCTAGTTGCACTGTCGAGTTGCTTATTCAATGAGAACTTTTCCATTTTTCTACGACTCCACTGAAACAAAGCGGGCTCTCCTCAGGTAGCGGGCGCTTTAAAACCGTTTACGTTTCTTCTCAGCCGTTTACTTTTCGATTGTTATTTAGGAAGTGAACTGGTTCGTCGAACTTATATAGTGCTATATAGGTTCTCTGGAAGGTTCTATAAAGCTCACGAAAGTTCCATACTTTTCTGAAATATTCTATATGTTTCGAGAGTCTTCCATATCATTCTATAAAGTTCTACAAGGGAACAATCTAGTCTAATTGTTCTAGAAAGATCTGTTTGTTTCGAAGCAATTTCAAAATATTTATTCTTGGTAATTTCAGACCAGTATGCCTGCCAGGTTTCACAAGAGTGCCTTGCGGTGCCTCTGTTCACAATCTACGGTGCCCCGAGGTGCCTCGCCGCACTCTTAGGGAACCCCCGACAAAAGCATTAAAATTAGGTCGCACTCAACCTCTAGTAAAATAAAAAGGTCTGAGGTTGCCATTCTTATGGCTAGGAAGTCTTTATTTGTCGCCCTTATATTAATAAAAAGCATTTCTCTGCTCTTTCTCAGAGATATTTGATTTCTCCCCGGACACCTATAGAATATTGACCGTTGACTTATTCTTTTACTAAGCATATTGTCTATTACATACCAGTTATCCATAATAATACAGTACCAGGTCATCCATAATAGTCGAGATAAAATAATTTTCGCAAAAACTATTACATATTTAACCATCAATGCGATTGGTTCCGAAATATAATATTTATTACCGGAATTTACCATGAACGGCGAAGCGAATTTGAAATTGCAGGAAAATGTGCTAATGTTGCGTAATTTGATCGTGTGTATGGAAATATGAAGTTATTTTATGTGAAAATTTAGATATAGGAACTGTTTAAATTCTTGCGCAGATCAAATTAGTGCAGGTGAATGCTGAGAGGATAGTATAGAAAAAATGAATTTTGCTTTAATAAATTCCATTTACGCTTATGCAGGATTAAAATATCATCCTTTATTTTCGTTTTAAATTAAAAATTCCCTTTTTCATGTAAAGCTTTGGCATTAAATTGTTGGTTAGTTATTTTTTGCGGTAATTTATATGAAACATCTGTGTATATCTACAACGCTTGAATAGTAACAGTTTCCGCGCATATTGGGTTATATGACGTAAATTACATGAACCGAAATTTTACCAATCAATCAAATGGTTTGCAATATGTAAAGAAATATCGAGAAGCTGGTTTGATGATATTAGGTCATATCACGTAAAAAGGCTCCTTGTCCTCACAAACGTCATACAAAGCTGGCTATATAAACCCCCAAAATTTCGTTTCAAGAGACTCCTGGTCGGCACGTTTATTATTGTCCGTTCGGACCGATGTGGGATAATTTCCAAGTGCAGGGAATATTTTACCTTCGCCAATCTTCAGCTGTTTGAATCAGAACCGCCGTGTATGTTTAAGCCTGCAGGCTAGAAATCTGTTATAACTTTTGGGATCATTAATTTCATCTATTTCATATATTAAGCAGATTTCAATTACAGATTACATTTTAATAATAGCTTTACCACCAAAATTGCACGACCTTTACCATTATGTTCATTTATGGTTAAAGATGTATAAATTTTATAGATTATACGACCGTTTTATTTATTTTGCATTAAAGTGTATGTATAGCGTAAAGTTCTCTTTGAATATTTCTACCTTAAATTTCGTTTTCTTTTTTAATTTTCAATTATATCCAAATCAGTTTAACACTTGTTTCATAATTTTAATGATGCTTAAATTTAGTTAAAGTTAAAAGTTAATTTTAGGATGATTTTCTTGAAAACGTTCAAAATTAGAATATTTCTTCGTTTACGTATTTGTTTATAAATTTCTGCAGGGATCCCAAACTAAGCACTTTGATATTTAAACGTTTTGACTTTACACAGGAGACGTTATAGACTTTGGTAACTTAATTGTTTCAATATTAACAACGTGTTTGGTGTGTTCTTGAAAAAGACTGTTATGCAGATGATCGTCGGAAACAACCCCCAGAATTTGTTTAATCAAGACGTTGAGCAATTAATTTTAGTAAGTATCCAAATATATTGTTACCTACAGGTTGCACTCCGCCTTGTTATTATTATATTTTACAAAAAAATAATCATGTTTTGGTTGATGTGAGGTTGATGTATTTTCGAATACCATCAACTAAGTTGTCTTTACGTGCAAAAATGTTCTTATTTATGACTACGATTCCCATCCCACATTTGTTTTTGTATTTGAAATAGTCATTAAAACAATGACTACTACAATGCATCTCAATCAGTTCCGTTCTTCTACGAGCACCGGCAACTCCATTAGTTACTGACACCTAAAATAATCAACAAAATAAAAACTTCCTATCATCAACAGCCTCTCCAATAAAAGTTTTAAGACTTGCTCTTCGAAAAATCACAGATCCTTTGGAGTAAAAACCAGCAAGTGTTCGTTTCAAAAATGCTAATAATAGTATTTTTGGATGTACATTTTTCTTTGACATTTAATTCTGCCTTCAATTTTGAGTAGGTAGTCCATAGTGTGTGTTTTACAGTTTTCCATTGCTCGAAGTACGCTAACAGACGCTTTTCGCTTGAACCTTTCTCTTGAAATAATTTTCAAATTTCTTATATACTGCTTCTTGATTTGCTGTCGATTATTGAATTTATTGCTAAATTAGCCAATTCTTCTGTACTATAAGGCATATCTATATCAGAATAAATAATAATATTCCTTATATTGCATCCATAGCAAGTAACGCGATATAATTGAATTTATTTTTACGGCTGGAAGCGTTGTTACATTTGGAGTCGCACATTTCTTTATTTCAAGGCGAAGTTAGTTACAAAGTTCCATCTTAATCACCCTGGACCATTGTGAAGCACGCGCGGTAAGTTTTCCTTAATTCATTAATTGCGTATAATGATACGCAATTAAGAATATTTAATTTTCATTTTAACCAAAACGACATGACGCGGGTCAAACCCGGATTACGATTAGTTTCAGCTGACTCTGGCCGTGGAAGCCTACGTTTTTATTTTATACTTAATTTTTACTCGAGCTGCCACAAATGTATCAAGTTGCCACTCCCAAGTTTACAGAAAATCTTCGCGATAACGGCGAGAAAATAAACGTATTTTGCCCTTTAAATTTCCAATTCATAATATAATATATTTCAAACGTTGACGAAGGTAGCATATTATTCTTTTCCTATTTATGTTAAGTTGGAGTCATTCCGTACAATTTCAAAGGAAAGAGTAACACGCATACGTTGATAAGCTGCTTTACATTTTTTTGGATGACGCTAAAAGGGTTCGACATTTCCAATTAAACACTCGCTGCCCACGTTACAAGCGCTGTTTTATCACCACTTGACGTACCTTGCGTGGTGACCATTGATAGCTCCCGCCAGCGATACGATTTGACATATGTCCCTGTATGCGTATGTACAATTTGCCTTGAAAATGAAAAAAAAAGCCGCAACCGTTCCGTATCGATTCGATGCGAGTCGGTTAAATGTATTTGCTTCATCAGCTGCGGTTTCAAAGCGTCATAATCTGAAATTAACTCGCGAATATGTTCCGAATAGCACTTGATATTCGTGCATGCGTTAAAATACGTTCACCGTGAAGCTCAAAAATGTTAATACGAAATTTCCGCTTATGAGGTACGCAGTAAGAAAGGCAACGTTATTAGTATGGTTAGGATTTCTGTTTGTTGATACAAAATTGAATCAGTATCGAATTCTTATAATTTACATAACCATTTTGAGCTAATGGAATTTGTGATTATAGTTAAACATGCATTAAGGTTGGTTTACACGGTGGCGTAATTCTGTGCACAAAAAAATTATGCATGTAAATCACTAAACCAACACCGGCCAAAGTTATTTACACTGAGATGAGAAGGGCGGTTGATGAATCAATAAAATTAACAAGTGGTTTCGTTTGTATAGGGCGAAACAATTTTTGTTGTTCTTTTAACAAAATCCAGTGACTGAAGTACTTTTTGTTGATTTAATTCCGATAAAACAACAAAAAATATCGTAGAAAACATATAGTAACGCCAGGGATAAGTTCGAAATTACAGCGTACAAGTATATAGTATATATATACAAGTATATACCGTAGATAAAACAAGGATATGGGCGTGAGAATGACAGAAGTACATACTTTGCACCTGTACTCTGTAGTTTCAGCCGTTCTTTCAACAGTCGCGTTAACAAAAACATCAAAATTAAATTTATGTTACGGTAACCGAATTGCAATTGTTAATTGTTGCTCATCGAAGCAAAAAATCTCAATAAAAAAGTTTCTGTTGATTTAACAAGCGACCTTTTCTGTGCATAGGTGTTATATAGGCATTTACACAGGATTTCTGCATGACGCCATAGATATACTGTGTGTCCCGCTAAGAGTGAGGCCCGGCGATGTTTTGGAAACTGCAACTGTTCTCAACTAAACTTAATTAAAGTGGCATATAGGGAGATTTAATGAAAATATGTTTAAATTCTAAACGTGACCGCCAATGGGCGTATTTGTAGGCTCAGCAGCAAATTTTAAATAAGTTGGTAAAAGTTCTAAAAATAATTATGTTTCATTAAAAAGCTTACTTAATTAGGCACCATTTTGGTTACAGAGTAAGACATTTTGTCGCATTGTGAATAATAAATGCGGTATAACTCCTGCAGTTTTTAGTTGAATTAAAGGAACTCGGACATGTTTGAAAGGGCATTCAACGTTGTTTTAAATGTTGTAATTTGTGTTGCCCGTTAATGTTCCAGTGTTCAAGAAAAAAGACTAGTAGGTAGTGGCAAAAACCGGGCAGCGATACCTTTTTCCAAATAATACCGGAAACAACCCATTACCATACTGGACGCGTTACTACTGCAATAAGATCGCTTGCGCATATATTACGAATCACGCACCCGGACAATCACTTACGTACCGACGCCTGTGAAGCGCACGGAAAGTGGCGAACTTTATTAAGTGGCGAATCTTCGTTTAAGGCTTGACTTAGTTGGTTCTCTGTTTAGTCTCCGTCTTATCTCTGTATTCTTAGTATAATAGCCTGCCGAAATTGCACTCATGCAGATATATATTTTTTTAATGTTTCGCAGGAATATACATGCAATATAAAAGAGTGTGCAAGAAAGAACATAAATAAAGCCAAAGAAATATTAAATTTACAAAACGAAACAATAAAATTTTCCATTTATAAAATACAATAAACAAAGTAAAGAATTTGTTAGCACGAAAATAAAACTGAAATGTTAAGAAGTCTTAACAGATGCTAACCGCGAAAACTTTTAATGAACTGATTATTGTATAAATTTAATTATTACCAAGCAATCAATGTTAATAGCGGTAAATCCTCTGAATCCTCGTTATTTTCGTCGTATTGACGCATACATCAATGTAGCCGTTGAATAACCTTGATCAATCAAGTACTATAATACCTCCCTATTGCGAATTACAATGCGTAAATGTTCCGGGTGAAGATTTAGGATAAGGTAATAAAGGAGGGGTTGCAGTGTTATATAACAAGATACCTGTGGTTTAACTAATGCGCGCAATGGTACACCTATGGTTTATCCTAGTCGATAAATAGACCACTGATGGTTCACGGGAGGAGCACGCGGTTTCACGTTATTAATTCCTTGAGCACTTAAAGTTTATACATACCATTGTAATTATAAGCATTAATTTAACTTCGCTTTAACCTACATAAATTGCGAAATATAACTTGCAATTGCAATTATTACGCTGAAAGAGGTATCTGCGAATATGAACCTATTGTAACAATTAATGCCCTTAATTGGATTAATACAGACAGCTGATAGTTTTCATTAAACATTCCTTTTTAAGAGTCGAGTTAAGAGCTTGATGAATTATCAAAATCGATAATAGTTTGTTTTAAAACTTGTTCATTTCATATAGATGGATTGTTATTTACGAAAATTTATTTCAGTTTTATTTCTTGTAATGTTAAAAACATCGCATTTAACCCTGGAGCCACAACGTGCGAATCATATTATATTAGCTACTGCGTGGCATCGTTGCCTCTTAAAGTCCACGTACACATACAGTCTCAGTATTCTTTTCGGCTGGTGGGTCTGGCGTATCGCGTGTAACCAATCTATGAGAACTTGACTTACTATTTTGTTAAGATCAGGAATAGACGATGGTGAGAAACGCAGCCTTTTGCTTTCCTGATATATTGTTAATGGGATTGTTCGCGTGCTCGCGCTATATATAAATGCACTTCTGCTACAACACTTTAGAATCAGTGAGATTCGTTCGACTGGACGTTTCTCGCACTTGCTTATAGTGTTTTCTTTTTTTTGAGAAACGTCAGAAACCATGTATTTTACGTTTTCAAGAAATATCAATTATATTGATTAAAATTTGAATATATATTGTTGTTATATGTTGGAAAGCACTCCAGTTCCTTTTTAGTGCGTGGCGAAGCAGTGTTGATAACTTCTTCGCTCAGATTTTCCCTAGATCGGGAATTTATCTCCGTTTTACTTATGCAGTGAGGTAAAATGAGTCGAGGTCCGAGAAGCAAAAGTACTACCGCTAATGACAATTATATTTCTTTATATCAAATTCGTATTCGGACAAGCATACTGCTATTCGTACGCATTAATTAAAATTGGAACTTTTTGTCAAGGTAACCAACATATTTTTAATGTATTTGACACTATTGTACATACGTGCATACTTCAACGCGCTCACCATAGAAGGAGAGGGCATTTTAATGGTATTTAACTGGTCAAGGTTTTTGGTTGAATTTAAAATAGTGAACTATGGATCAAAATGTTAAAATAATAATTCTTGTGGATACCTAATCAGTAATCTTCGCCACTTTCCCTGCGCTTCACAGGCGTCGGTATGGAAGTGGTCGTTCGGGTGTGTGGTTGGTAATATATGCGCAAGCGATCTTATTGCAGTAGTAACGCATCCAGCATCTGTTTGGCGGCCAGTTGGAGTGCGTGCGAGCGTAACGAAGTGTTGCATATTCGTTATACATAATAAAACAGCGTCGATAAGTGGATCGAAGAAACGACCATTGTCAGATAATAATTTCCCGGTTTAATATACGATGGCGCAAACACATATTGGATGCGTTACTACTGCAATAAGATCGCTTGCGCATATATTACCAAGCACACACCCGAACGACCTCTTTCTTACCGTCGCCTGTGAAGCGCACGGAAAGTAACTAGCATCGCTTCCCACCACAAAATTTTAAACCAAAACTTGATTTGTTAAAAAATACTTAGAAATAAGAAATTTTGCTCTTCATATATATTTTTCAAGGATTTTGACAACGCATATGTTTGTGTTTGAAAATAACGCCCTGTGGCAGGCGCTGAAAGATTTTGTATGGATTTAGTGAGAATAACGCGTAATCAACCATCCTTAACCAGTCCTTGGAGAACACTCATAAAACAGCTGCACTTCCGCCAGTCCAAAAAATGAAAATATTTTTACATTATACGGCAAACCACGATTATCAGAAGAAACAGGAACACGTTGTTCTAATTGTATCAAAAACAATAAATTTTATAACCGCGAGGGTAGTCCAAAAATGTTATAATTCAAGCTTGACCGTATGTACCTGAAACTTTGTTAATTATCCGACTATCCTGCCACATTAATTTGTCGTGAGCTTTCAAACTTATTTATATAATTGCCGCATTGTTACAATGTTTAATATTTTTACAGAGCATTCTTTCTTCGTGTGTCATTAATACTGGTTATAATTTTTTTATAACATCATTTTTTTTCTCTTTTAGTTTTGGAATTTACTACTTAGTTAACAAGTTTCGTTAATGACAATTTGTTTAAACATAAATTGCTTTATGCAAAAAATACGAATTATTTTATATTCCGCAATACTTTTACCAGGGATAACATCCAGGTACGATATTGATTTTTTGCTTATACTTCGTGAAATGGAACAAGTTTTCTCTATAGGAGCATTACAAATGAATGCACGTTAAAGAGAAAATAGACGCCCCAATAGAACGACCTCTTTAAACTGCCATTTAAAGGTTCAATCCATGGATTCAATGAGGCATAAATTTTAATACATAATAGACGTTTTCGCTTGCGATATGTACCTTTAGAACTGCTTGCGTTTCACATTTATATGTTATGTATGCCTACATAACCTTCTGGAGTTCTTTTTTGAACGTACTGTACAGGAAATATATACGACTTTGGAAATGGTTTTTGTCAATGTAGATTCATTTTATTGTTTGTGTGATTCGTACTTGCATGTTATTAACGGTGATTGTCTAGTATGCTATGGGTAAAGAAGGGTAACACTTGCATATTCGTATTTCGCTCGTTAGTTAGTAGTTTTAATGATGTCATTATGAATGAATTAATTTAAAATATCTTCGCCCACGAAAGGCGCGCCTCCTTTCGGTTTCTTGATAACGAATTTGTAAGAAGCAGTCCAATTTCCTTCTACCTGCTTGGTTGTTAATTTGCCCATACAGGGTAGTTATGGATTATTTAAAAATTTTATATTACCAAGTTGTGTCTTTTTTCATAATTTTCAGTCAATTGTAACAGGGGCAGCGAGTCACTAGTGTGATAACTACCAAAAAAGTCACGTGTAATCACTTATTAGTAAGCCTGCAGAAACGAGTACACTTTCGGTGCGCTTCATGAAATTAGTTCGTGTTTTGTCGACTCACTGGGAGTCTGTCTAGTCTCTGCTAATTTTGTGAAGCGCATCTCGTTTATGCAGATAATCTAGGTAAGCGGCAGTGACGATCCCTACCGTCAAAACAACTTTACCGCGTAACTAAGAGCGTAGCCTGAAAAGTTTCCAACCTAATACAAAAACAAATATTTTTTTTTTGTCAAATTTAGTTTTATTTCTTAACATAATCTCCTTGTAAACTTACACACTTTTCTCAATCCACGTTCATCATCTTTTTAATCTATCCAATTATCCAGCAATTGATATCTCGCTCTGCAACAAATAGGTGTTTACGAATGTGACGGTCTGCTCATTCCTGGCCTACGAACGAAAGTGAGCCTAGGCGTCCAGACGGTCTATTAATTCAATTCCAAATTTGTCAATTTTTGCTATAGCCACCACTGAAGTGTGAAATAATGCGCGGAACAGAACATTCTTCTTCTTCAATTATGGCCATTTTTCCGCAATCGCGTTTTCAACATGTCAAATAATGAATCGTACTATACCCCCCTTATTCCCTTTTTCCCCTTTCAAGATAAGTATTCGACTAATATAGCTCCATGACTATCTGAGAAACCAGCTGCCATAATTTTCCCGGCAGATGGAACAGCCTTCGCCATTTTAGGAACTGATTCATCGGTCGCAGTCCACTGTTGCAGCTGTGCCATGGGCTGTCCCATCCAAGTTTAATCCACAGTTATTAGTCGACGACGGCTCCGACTTATTTTGTTTAAACTGATTCAATGAAGCTTTGCAAATATTCATTCGAATACGGTTTTGATCCTGACTGAACACTCAATTAGTGGTTAGTGTATTCATGGTCAAGTCTTCAATCAATAAATGACAAACACGTTCTTGGGAGATGCCCACGGCATTTGCTACCTCTCTAGCCTTAATTCGACGGTTGTCTTGCACCATTTGGTAAACTTGGTAATTTGGTAACAAATTTTAGAGTATGCTCTTTTACAAAATTTTGAAGATTTTTCTTTTTAAAAAGGACATATGACAATCCATAACAGACAGCTCTCTTTTGAATAGAATTTTAAAACTGAAATTTTCAAATTGATCTTGAAGTCGAATTTACGGTTATTTTGGACAAATATTGTTGATGCTTATTATTCTATTTCAAGTCCGATCCAGATATTTCGAGCTTGAAACTGGCTTCGATCTGCCTTTCCAAATCCTGAGAGAGATTCCTGTTCCATGGGTTGCAAGTTATGAGGCGCGCATAGAATTGGTTTGAGTTTTCTGTAATATTGGTGGTAAATAATATTTGAATTTTAAAATTTTTGGTTGTCAGAAAATTTGTTTATTCCGCTCGATTATTTCTAAAATCTTTTATCCATTGTTCATTATTTCAACTGAAGCAAATAATAGCTTTGACTGCTTAGAAACCATTAAAATACTCCTATGGTGAACACGTTGAAGCGTACATGTATAGATGTCAGATATATTGGAAATAGGCTGCTAAACACGAGAAGAACCTCTAATTTTACTTGCTGCAAACTACATACTACAAATTTCTCGTACCTGAAGCTGTTAACTAGACTTTTTTTTTTTAAGGAAAATCTATCTTACTACATGTTTAATACTTGTTACACTCTATCTATTAAGGTCACAGTGACTAAAGACATCTCTGCCTGTATAACTAATACATGTTTAAGACGAAAATAAAATCCCAATCTGGGGAAAATAGAAGGGAAGAAGTCATCAAGACTACTTTGTCTCGCAATAAAAAAGAATTAAGATTATGCAAAGAACATGCCAAACATATTACGTATATATTGTTCCTTGGACTATATAATTTTTTCATAGCCTTCGCCCAGTTACTAAGAGCATACAAAGTTAATTTATTCCTTAGGGGTGTTTTTAAGAACCAGCCTCCTGAGTGGCACATCACAAAAAATTTTCTAGCAGTTGGCTATTATAGACAAACAATAGTTAGTTTCACAGTTTTTAGACATCATTCCATTTTGACTATTATCCACTCACGGTTATAAATAATAAAAGAGCTCAACGGCACAAAGAATTATACATATAAAAACGTGCAATAATCAACATACATCGTAAGTATATAGCAACAACTCCCTGAAATTGTCGTTATTTTCCCTTACTTCAACAGCGAATCGTTGAATTTTAAGAGAAGCAACATCGAGTCATGGATGCATTACCAATCTAAATTTATCATATATATATATATAACGTAATCAGATTTTAGTACATTAACTTTTAATACCCCGACTGCACGAAGCTGAAACGGCACAGCGAAATTAATGTTCATTTGCATCATAAATTACAACTCTGGGGCAGTTTAAACTGCACGGGTTTTATTATTTTACAACGCAGTGCATGTTCCATTATGCGCGAAATTTTAACGTATTCAACTTAACTAAGGTGAAATGTTCGTGTAGGCCAATCTGGAAGTAGAAATGGTTAAACAATTGTAACACTTTTAAATAACGTGTGTCAACGTGCCATCTCAGATAGCGACTAATTTCGGTTCGGCGAATAAAAGATATTTAACACATCTCGTTTCTTTTTTGAAGCACATTTTTCTATTATTAAATTGTTTGGCAGTTTCAGCAAAATTTCATGGTTACCTTAACTAGTCCTAAAATACCTTCTCCGTCAATTAAAACATGTTATCGAAAATGTTTGTGAATATGCTACACATGCTTGAAATAAAAACCAAACCCTTTCTGACAGTATTAAAATTCTATGTGATAGTGGCCAGAAAGAGCTGAAACGCCATATAAAATCTGCGAGTAAGCCATCAGATACTAGATGGAAAGTGGCTTTGAGAATACGTTTATTTTTTTTTTTTGCAAGAGCAAATAAAGGTGGTAGAAGTAAAGAAGGAAATGATGTCTTTTCGTTTTTTTAAATATCTCGAACGTCGTTTGTCACAGATCCATATTCTCTTCGGGTTCATAACACATACAACATTTAGCATCTTTGCCAAATTTAAACCTACCTTTTGTTTTCAATAATAAAAGAAATCCCCATGGTGAGGCTCAAAAATGAATATACAGAGTGATTCAAATTAAGTGCGCACTGTTGCTATCTCTATTATTATTGATTCCAGGAAATAGGTTAAATTAGCAAAGTAATAGTGTTTTTAACGCTGATGAATATACAGTATACGAAAAAAAAATTGAATGACGCGTTTCCGAAAAATTTTGAAAATTATAATTTTCTTTAATGGAACAGCCTGTATATTTTAAATATTTTGAAGAATATTTTAAGCTATGATGCAAAAGTTTCGATACACTATTATCTTAAAACGAATAATAGAGAAGTGGTAGAAGTTTCCATTTTGTCCTAAGTGTTATCATTGCTCCACCAACTTTTGACAAAACAGAAAGGTGTCTTTTGTGTTTAATGTTTATTTTGGCATAATTACATTTTAAAATAATGTCGTTGAAATTAAATTGAAGAGAAGAAAGTAAATGTATAATTTATAAACAATGCTCACCTTCCTTTTAAATACATTTTCGTGCCCGCTTGAGTACACTCCTGGTAGCTCTTAAGGCAGTTCTTCCATTCAATTCGTGGAAAACTTTCCTGACCTTATTTTGCAATTCGTTCACGTTGTTGTACTGCCTGATTGTTTAAATGCCCCCAAAGAAAAAAGTCTAAAAGGTGAAAGGTCAGGGGAGCGTGCTGGGCCTTTTGCACCAATCCACTTATTGGCAAAGATGATGTCCAGGTAGTTATGTATTATAGGTGTGTACAGAAGCACCGTCCTGCTTGGCACATCATATAATTGCCGTTGTCAAGGAAATCCTCTAGAATATTACAAATAAATTTTAGATATTTCTCCCCTGTCAATGTACCATTCTAAAACACTGGATCAACGACTATCGAACCAATTAATCCGCGCCAAACATTAAAAGTAAATTGAACTTGTGCAGCATGTGGACGCATTATTAATAAATTTTCTTGCGATCATTCTTCTTGTGAAACATAACCTCTATTGAAATTTGGCAAAGATGCTGAAAATTGTATGTGTTATGAACCTGAAGAGGATATGAATCTGTGACAAATGACGTTCGAGATTTTTTTAAAAAACGAAAAGACGTTATTTTCCTCTTTACCTCTACTACCTTTATTTGCTCTTGCAAAAAAAAAATTAAAATCTATTCTCAAGACCATGACGCGCACTTAATTTGAATCATCCTGTATATTGAACAACAGGAATAACCTTCTTCGTAACATTTTTAGAAACCACTATTGTTGGATTACATTATAATTGCTAATAGTGACGTTGCGGCAAAGCTAGACAGGATGTTTTCGAAAATATTCTTTAAATTATTGCGCTAGTATTAGTTTGAAAGTTGCTGAATGAAAAACTCAACTGAAAACCGCAACTGGGTAATCACAATTGAAATTAAAGCCAAAAGAAGCAAAATTTGAGTGCCGGAAGAGTATAAAATTTTGTATATATAAAAAAGAAAATGTAACAAATCTGATCGCCCAAAAATAAACTCCACCAATACCAAAATTTTATATTTATTATGTTAAATGATTTTCAAATTTTGGCCAGAAACTAAAATATCTTGTAGTGGTCTCTTCGACATAAATGTATCGAAGGAAATCTCTTTGCAACTCATGCCGTGAAGATATTGCGAAATCTGTTCCAAATTCACGTATTTTCTTAACATTTCTTAATTTTTTACACACACTCCTTTGTTCATTATGCCGAGGAGATGCTCCAAGAAATACTTAAGCCTATAAAATTTGAATCACCACTATAAGACGGTTAAGATATCGGAGGTTAAATAAACAAAGGCATTGCCCAGAAATTCCAAATTATCTCAAGCATCTCAAAACCTAAACTGGATAGGCGTAAGGAATGTTGGAGAGAGTTCGCATGAGTAAATTGATAGGTTATCGAGAAGAATCAACATTCTAATGATTAGAACACGCAGATCAATAGAGAGAGTACGACTTACGACCTTACTCAATATGTCATAATACTGTGTTGGCAACACTAATATGCTTATATTATCATTGCGCTAATGATTCTTTGCCGTATCTGTGAACCTAGAAAACCAATTTTCCGTTTTCCAAATACATATGTACGGCGTAGCGTTAACTGAAACATAGAGGCTTCTGTAATTGAGTTCAGATTGAAAGGTTACCCTTGTGGGGAGGAAGAAAGACCATGAATGTAGGTTCTAACTTCATATACATAGCTATAAGTTTCGGTACATTGGCAAGCATAAACAAATGACTGCCGTGAACTAGATAAGTTAGTAGGAACTTAAAGGAAAGACAAACAACTGTATGAGCGACGCTGAAGTGTAACTTACTTTCTAAACTATAATTTGCTATCTCGACTAAGTTTAACTCGAACGAGCAGCAAGTATCGCAGAGATTTCGCGTAACTGTCACCCACGCAAAGCTTATCACTATATACGGACGAGATAAATTCGTATTGTAGAACATGGGATTTTGAAAAGGTTCTAATATTTCCGAAGACTAACCGGAGCAGAGACAGTATTAATTAGTTCAAAGTTGTGCTTAAAAACAATAAAGTTTTACATATAATCTCGCAGCAAACAACTCGCTTCTTTCGCTCAGTTCAGAACGTTGTATAAGAGGATTGGCTTGATGCAGCATACTCTTAGAAAAAAAAGTACCCCGCATTAGCTTGGCAACTCTTGCGTAGCAGGCCTACAGTTAATATCACTCCAATTTTTATTTAGCCAGGTTTGAGAGATTGAATAAAGTTTTGTGGCAGTCTAAGAGTAGGTTTCATGTTATTGGTCGATTCACTGCTGATACTACTTTGTTGACAGCTGTAAGATACCGGCTTGAAAAATAAAGATATTAGACCCTAGTGGACATGATTGTTTTAGGTGCAGCATACTCCTGCTCCAGTCACATCGTCGGGGCTTGATCCAGCCACCAAGTGGCATAAACTACCCTCGTCGTTAAATAGTTAACTGAAGAAAATAAATTCCATTTGTCCAAGGTAACAATTGGCTGAGAAACATCAGCAGACAAATATTTGCTTTAAAGAGGTACCTCCCGCAAAAATAATGCGGAGTTTATGGTAACCAATTGCAATCGTATTTCCTCGTACAAACTACGACATTACTTAATTAATGTGTAAGGTTAAAGTAATGTGTTTATGTTTAAAATTTTATGGTCATAATTTCCTTAATTGATTCATGTGCTGTCATAACGGTAAAAATGCAGCAAAGATAATTTAATAAACCCTTCGCATGCGTTCAATATACAATGTAGGCGTGTAAAATTGCTTTCCCAAAATCAGCGTGATCAGAATTTATATCATGAATCTCCAGATAATTCCATTACATCCCTTTTATTTAATTAAAGTACGAAATATAGGAAAATTGTTTAATTATTTATTTCAATAACAATTTTATTTAAATTCCGTACGTAACATAAATAACAAATATATTTTCACTGCTAGTCCTCTAGTCAAAATAATGCTAGTATAGCTTATGGAATCACTAGCGGAAAAAGCAATGTGAGAAGAAGCGTTCCACAGGGTTCGGTACTGGGTCCTATCATATTCTTAATATTCGGTTTCTACAACTTTATGCGCTGATGACATTAATCTTATTATTGATGCTCTTACTTTTCTAGCGCTTACAATTAGAGCCGATACTATTTTTGGGGGAATATCGAGGTACCAATAGATTCATAAAATGCGAAATGCATCCTTTTTTTTTGGAATAATTCCAAATTTTGTTTTGGTTGAAAATGCAAAACGATCACCTCATACAGATTTTTTATGTTGGAATTTGTCAAGTTTATGCTTTTCTTTATTCATCTTTAGAACACGTAATTTTGTAGCTCACCTAATATTTTACCATTTTGCCTTTCTTAATTCCAAAACTAGGCACGCGCTAATTTAGTGGGGTTATTGCAGGGATATTGATAGTTTTCATATTACAAAAGCGAGCACCAAGAACTGCTTTTAATCTAAGTCGCTACCATGACTACAGCGTAAGGAGTGCCAATTTGCTTCCTCGCCATCACCTTTCTTCAGGGAAGCGTTAAGATAAGAGTAATTGGTGCTTGTAATAATGTTAGGAATAAATTAAGAAAAATCATTACGTGATTATAATTGCTATAACTGAGTTTCTGCACTTACTGCTCGACAGTTGGTGTGACATCTGTTCCCGGTTTTTGTCGCTACTTTCTAGATGGCAGGCGTGTATATTTTGGCACTAGATGACACCGGAGATATACTCTTCGTTATGTCGGAGGGTAGGGAATAAGCTGAGAGGTAAGCAGTGATGTAAGGTAGAAACACTCAAAGCATGCTTATGGCGATGTGTAAGCAAAAATATATCCGTTGGTTACCGCTTTCTCTTCCCACACTATTTTCGCCCGTGACTGATCTCATTAATACCCTGAGCTATTGATCTTGTGATGAGTAAGGTGGCAGAAGTGCATTAGTTGCGCGGAGCTTTGCATTAAGTTTTCATCATTACGAATTTGCAATTTATAAGTCCATATTCGAAGTCAGTTCTGTACTAAACGCAGATACAACTCGAACGTAGTTAATGACTTCGTTACTTCATGTAGTCACCGTTACTGTTTAAACATTTGCTTCGTGAGAACAGAAGGAAGTAATGTTAAGGTTGCCGAGCTACGTGAAGCCGGATTGCTGAACTTCAGCATCTTTTCTGACACACCAATCTCCCAGGTGCTTCTTGAAAGATCCGAAGAGATGAATATCACTTGGTGCATATCAAGGTGTGCACTCGTGGAGTGACCATGAATGCTATCAGTGATTTTCATCTCTTCGAACCGTTGAAGAACCATCTGGAAGGTCGACATTTCAGAACCGATACCGAAGTTTAGTAAGCCGTCTTCGCGTTCCGCTACGACCTTGACGTTGACTTCCTTTGTGCCGGTTTCTAGTCGTTAGTGGATCGATGGAGCACATGTTTCGACAACAGTAGTAATTATGTGAAGAAGGGTGTCTTACTACATTGTGTTTCTCGGTAATTTCGAGAATAAAGGTTTTCTCCTGGAGCAGTTGCTCCTTTACTTTCTGAAACAACCTCGTATCATGGGACATGGATCGAAATAAAGTCCAAGAGGAATGTTTGCAGTTGTTGTAATGTAGAAGCCTCTCACAATTCTAATTCTCCGAATGTTTCCATGGAAATTGAAAGTACAACATTGCACTTGATCTATATTTCTGTCATATACCAATGATTATTAGGTATATTCAATTTTAGACGTACTATTATCAACGTTATTTTCCACGAATATACGAAAGCAAAGAATTTTGTAGAAGAAAAACTAAAATTCAGTTAAAATGTTAAACGTAACAGTGATAAAGCGAAGATAAGGGCGGCTTTATTGAAACAAGCCGTAATTTCTATGTAAAGTGTACGGAGAGAGTTCCCAAGTAAAAGTAAGGGAAGTTATGACCCCCAATGGCAAAAGAAGATCCAACTAAGTGCGCGAATATTAAACGCGATATTACGTAGAAAATATGCAGGATAAATGCCAAGGAATATTTAAATAAACAGCCTTTGCGTTAATTTCAAATTCAGGTTTTCTATTAAGGAATACGTTGATATTTGTTTTGTATAATGGAATTCATACAAAGGATAGTGAATCTAATTTCCTGATGTTCTGCAAGGAAAAATAAATTAGTAACTAACGATGCAGGGCAGTACTTATTACGTCTCTAGGTAGTCTAATATGAAAGGTCTGACTGTAAGACAAATTGGCTGTCATCAGGAGCGGTGTCTCCATAAGACCGCAAAGCTGCGCTTCTTTCCTAATATATTGTTTCAAAATTCATAACTAAATTATTTGACATTTATGTTAGCAGCTGGTGCGTGGGTTTATCACGAACATTAAAATGAACAGAATTAGTGTAAATGGGTAACTGACTTTAATAGATTTGTTTTGAAAGAAAAAGTAGATCATTACATCAACTAAAATTTGAACAAATAATGGAAAAAGGTGCTGAAAATGGAACGTCCATACGACGCCTCTCTATGGAAATTTATAAAAAAAGAAAATAGGCGGATGCCTATGTGAATGTGAAGTTTCAAATCTATTATTTGCTTTCCGTGTGCGTTGTTCTATAATACTGTCAGATTTCAGTTGGGCTAGCACGGCGAGGAAGATCTACAAGGTGGCGCGCGGCAGACGCATGGATTTGAAAAGGGCATTGCTCCCTTTCTAATGCTCCTAAAAGGTTGAAAGTGGGATGGTTCGAAAGAGGGGGATGGGAAGTTTATGCTCTACGTGGTTTCATTCGCCATGATGGTGTGGTCCGTTGAACGTCCGTTGACGTATTTGTGGAACGCCGGCTCGATCGTCCGCGTGCAGCATACCTTCCGCTTAAAGTTCAATATCGCCTCCCGCGGCCGAATTCCCGATCGAAATCGAATTGTCGCGTGGGTTAATGCATTTCAGGATATCGGAAATGTGTCTGCGATAAGAAGGGGGTCTCAGAATACCGCCAGTACTCAGGTAAGCCAGTACCTCAGAAAACATCAAAAGTGTTCGAGCCGCAATTCAACAATCTCCCAGGTGTTCAACTCGGAAACAGGCAGGTGCCCTTGGCATTTCGAGACATTCCGTTCAACGAATCGTTAATGAATATCTTCATTTGCACCGATATAAGATGCTTGTCGCCCAAGACTTGAAACTACGTGATACAACTCGCCAGTGAAAACATGCTTGCTGCGTTGTCTCGAGACAGTATCGTTTTTTTCTCTGATGAGGCACATATTTACCTCAATGGATGTGTCAACAAGCAGAATATGCGCTATTGAAGTGATAGGAATCCCAGGGAGACCCACCAGAGGCCTCTGCACTCCGACAAGGTGACAGTATGGTGTGCATTGTCAAAAATTGGGATCATCGGCCCTTACTTTTTGAAGAAAATGATGGAGCGGTATAGTCACTTCTGCACGTTACCTAACCATGATCCAGGATTTCTTCTTGCCCGAATTGGAATGGTTAGAGCAAGAAGACGTCTGGTTTCAGCAGGACGGGGCCACAGCCCGCACAGCAAGGGTTTGCATGGACTTTCTGCGAGATAGATTCCCCGGGTACCTCATCTCCCTAAGAGGCGATTTGAACTGACCAGTGTGCTCTCCGGATTTGGCCGTTTGCGATTTTTTCCTGTGGAGAAATCACCTATATACAACACTCGTCCCAGGACACTGGAAGCCTTCAAGAACAACATTCGAGCCCAAATCGTCGAAATTCCTGTGGCAATGCTTCAGAGAGTGCACAAAAACTTCAGAAATATGCTTACTCAGTGTTTGGAGTTTGGGGGGCGCTATCTGGGCGATACTTTGTTAAAAACCATATAAACTTAAATTTCCCATGTTAATGAGCCAGGAAAAATAAATAATTTGGCCTTGTTGTAACAGTCTGCGTTTTATTCCATTTTCAAATCCATGCGTCTTCCGCGCGCCATTCTATACATCATTGCATCATACTACAGTGAAGAAACATGACGAATCTTGTAGCTTCTGCTTTAGTCGGTAAAACAAATATTCCGCTTATCGAGAACATATTGTCGACTATAATGAGGAAGTTAGAACAAATCTTCATAGGTACCATGCGGAGATAGACGGTTCGATCGGGTACGTACAATATTTATTCCATATAGTTATTTTGTCGCACCCGAAAGACAAAAAAAACAGTATTAGCAGTCATGTATAACACAGTACAGACAAAAATTAACAATGCTTTTCAGAAGTCCCAATTCAATCAATCATTAGCTTGAATAATCCTAATTTTTGTTAAGGCTCCCATAAAAATAATACCGCATGTGGTAATCTCGCAGTTTGGCATTCAACCATACTGTTTCGGGTGTTTCCTATCGGCCGGTACATTAAAACGTTTAATGTATCAAATTTTGAACAGATTCTTAAAGATAAAGGCAGCGAAATCGGAATATCTTTCTGCTAATTTGGACACTTCGAAAATAATGAAATTATGCCAAAGGAACTTTAAACACAATGCAAAATAAAATTTGAGATTCTATGGCCGTTTGCAGAGTAGAAATTCCATTGAAATTAATAATTTTGATCTATTGTGTGACGAAACTACAGATGTTAAGATAGTAATTGTAATTATACTTAGATATATCTTTAATGGCGGAATTTATGGGGACCTTTGGGGATTTAATGGACGTCCGGCGTTCAAGCACATACTAAAAATAAATATCCTTGTGTACATCATATTATATTTGCCGCTAGAATGTTTGTACATTAGTATTAATGAATATCTTCAGCTAAACAAAGCTCATTCATATTTAATTAAGCGAAAAACATGTTTTAGGTTTAGGGGAATGTCAATAAAAAAATTCTGGAACAGAACATGACAACATTTGAGAACTTCATGGAAATATTCCACTGAATAAAATTTGAATTGCCACTTTAGCGTGCTAGGCGTTTAAGATTTCGGCAGTTAAAGAAAGTGCAATTTTCCAAGAGTTAAATTATCTATAACTTTCTCGAAAACTAAGCTAGATGGGTAGGGACGTATTGAAGAAAGTTGACTTGAATTGAAGAGATGTATCCAAATATAACTGCCCATCCAGACATGCTATAAAAAAGAAGGCTAATTCTATTATTTCGAGATTTATTAGCCGAATAATATCTTTTCTGATAAATTTTGTTCTGGCTGGCATTAAATTAGAATTAACCGCTTTGAAATTTTTTTTTACAAATCGTTGTACCTACCTGTTAAGACATGAGCTAATGACGTCCACATTAGTTGCTGTTGAAAGATGTTGGAATTCAGATTTCTAACTCTAACTTAATTACAGGCAACCTTTTGCTTAAGTAATCTTTTATATGCTCAAGTACATCACCCTTTATCCCAATACTGTACTAGGTTTTCGGAATAATAGTTGTTGGTCGTCTATAAGTTCTCTTTGTACTTAAAGGAGGTTACAATTTTTTGAATCTCCTACTTTTACGTGGCTAATATCACATCCAGGAAAAATTTAGCTCATATGAATAAATTTTTCTACAAAAAATTGAATGCAAAATCGGACTTTGAGATATATTCTAGTTGGTCTTGTCTAATGTGCTCCATAATTTTGTCTAATGCAGTAGCGTGCTACCTAATCGGTGTCACATCCTGGTATGACTTTATTCTATATACTACACCAACTATTACGCTCGCCGTGACTTCGCAAGCTTTTTTGTGTCTACATAACGCGTGCCAAGTATTCTGCGGTTTCGTGATGAAAGGCAGAAAGGTAGACGAAAGGACAGTGATGAAAGGTAGAAGCACTCAGAGCAATGCTTATGACAATGGGTAAGCAAGAATATGTCCGCTGGTTACTGCTTTCTCTTCTCACACTGTTTTCGCCGTGATTGATCTCATTAATACCCTGAGCTATTGATCTTGTGATGAGTGAGGTG
>LR737384.1:2053148-2109240 GCA_902655005.2 Marronus borbonicus | reverse complement strand
CGAACACTTGCACAAGCGCAGTTGTATGTTCCCCTACACGATTCAAGGTTGTACTAGGCCTATCAGGATTGTTGCTGCTGTGAGCGTTTAAAGATTTGAGTGTAACCTATACATAATACCTTTGATGAAATGCTGATAGATCCTAGCAGAGTTTTATTGGCGTAATCTAGTTAACCAATTTATTGAACCAAGTCCCAGCTTCGCTAGCTTTATTATTCTCTGTGAGAATGATGAGTAAATTTCCGTCACGTGGAACCGTCGATATTTTCTATCGCGACGCTAATCAATTACGCAACGAGTTTCTGTAACGTTGTACAGAAGAATCCGCTATCAAGAAAATAACATGTCATATGCTTTTCATTACGCCGACCATTCGACGGACTATCCGGACCGAACGCGGCGGTTCTCGATAGTTTCTAGATTTATGAGCCCGTCGAGATGTATTTCGATCAACACCGTGATACGTGAACGCCGTTCGTATACGTCCGTATACGTATAATGCATTATCTGCTCGATGTACTTTGTTCAAGTTTTAGTTACGCCAGCCACACAACAGTACCGGCAACCGTGCACCGAAATCTCCGATAAACAACAAGACCATTACATCTTCCTAATACACATAGTTTGCCTTGTTCCATTAGAATTACTATTGTATTACAAACTCTCTTACGTGCTCTAGATCCTGGTTAGATGAATGCCGCGGACAAGCGATATCGAAAAAGAGACGATCGTTTGTAAAGTTTCAAATTTCTACTATCCTAGTTTGGTGCATTTGATAACTCAGTTAACGCATTATATATAATTACTCGTAGTCCTGATATAAATTAGCTTCATGAAGTAGCACATTTTATTGAACCTACAAATCCGTAACAGTATCAAATTTATTATGAATAACTCATAATAAATTTCATGATCATCGCTCAAATGAGAAATTTCGTTAATAATTTTTACACCAACATTTATACTTAAGAAACGAGAGAATCTTACTGAATATAATTGTGGTTCATGTTGTTTGTTTGTGGCTTTGCAGTGAAGCATTAGCCATGGGATCCAACTAAACTTATAAAGTACAACGAATAAAACCACGCGATATCGGATGAAAAAGGGAGACACATTGTAGGTGACGGAATCGCTTGTGATGGCTTATAATTAGAGATGACAAGGGCAGGTCAAATTATTCCTTTTTTGCAGCGGCTAGATTCGTGTTTTGTCGACTCTCGGGGAAACCAGTAGGCAGCACGAAGAAACCTTTTCTTATGAGACGAATAGACACGAGTCTGTCGCTGCAAAAAAGTAATAATTTCACCTGCCTTGGTCATCTCTACTTACAACGCAACACGCAGGTATATAGCATGGATAATGCGATATCCACAAAGTAATAGATAACGAGAAATGCAAGGTTAAGCCTAATACTAAACAAATGACTTGCTCTTCTTAAAAAATTCAAAGATAACGTTATATAATTATTAATGTTATTAAGGCTTGCAATTAGCAAGTAATTAATATGCAAAGACCGTTCTATTTGCAGTCTTCCACGACTCTATCGTAGCAGTCTTATTTTTCGGGCACTCGAAAACTATGTGATTTACATCATGTAAATAACCTCGCTCCTGTTTTTTACTCAAGGTTGTTAAGTATTTAGTAGTAGTAAACATTTTTTCAATGTAGAACGCAGGACAAACGTTTTAGGCAAAATATCAATGCAAGTATTACGCTGCGAGGGTGACATGGAGTCTTACCGTAATCATCCTTCAACCTTCCATGTACTTTTTTCTAAAAAGAGTACTTACCTCCAGTACGAGATGTTAGAAGCTTCCTATGCTTTGAATTGCACATAGACAAGATCAATGCTATTAGCAGACACGTAATATGTACTAAGGTGTACGAATGTAGTATTCAAGTTCGCTTCTGGCCTCAGACCAATCATGTACCAGTTGCGTACTCGAAATAGTACCTTCTACTGCTTATGTGACTTTGTACTATTTTATTGTGTTAAAAATGCTACTGCTAGATACACCAAACCTTCGATTTGGGGGACCGTAAGCAATGAAATTCAGTCTAAAGTTTTCTTTACATTCATTTTTGTTATTAATCTCGAAGAAATGGGGATTGTCTGATTATTGTATTGGATGACCAAATTGGAAATGAGGATCATTTGAAAATATTTTCTTGTTTATATGTATTGTACCAAATGATATTTTTCATCTTATGTGGAAAACGACAAAAAGAAGTGGAGCCAGTTTCTAGCAGATACCGCAGGATTGACCTAAACAAAAACAAAAAATTCGCCACATTTTGGTGTATATGGAAGAATTTAATATATAGAGTTAGTTAAAAGTATGGAGACAGTGATTTATTGTCATTAATATTAATTTTAGAAAAGTATGTTCAATATAGAAGTTACTTACGAAACTTATCTAAGAGAATACTTAAATTTTCTTTCTTCAGTTGTTTTTTACGCCTGTTCGCGTAATTTTTTTAAATGGGAACTTGTAACTTGCTGTTAACATTAGCTCTTGAAAAAAAAGAGATGAAAAAAGCTTCTTTTCCCTACTTTCGAGAGTAGGAATAGAACAGGCTTGTTACAATTAGAGTTCTTTTTTCTCACTTCATTTGGTTATGCGGTTAAAAATGGGGAGCCATCCAGCCTTGAAACAGCAGTCCCGGATTAATTAATTAAACTTGTGTGGTGCGCAGTCTGCCCATACCTTAGTATTATTACATTTACTTAGTTATTAATGTTGTTTAAAAATAAATAAAAGAATAAAAAAAAAATAAATTTGTTTTTAACAATAAGGTTGTAACCGATAACTTTATTGCGAATAATCTGCGATGAACCTAATATATATCGATTAAATAGTAAACAACACATAAGTTGAATGAAGTAAGTAATTAAATACTTCAATCGGCGTTTTCTTACAAAAATGTAAAATTAAGAAAAATTTTGTGAAAAATATTTTTGCTATTGAGAGAAAGAATGCTCTATCGAATGGTAGAGTAAAATTTACAAGTGTCTATTTAAAAGAATTACGAAGGGAAGCGTAAGTTAGGAACTCTGGTAAAAAACTCAAAGCATTCTAAAATGTAGATAAAGATTTCATAACCAGCTTTTGTATTAACAATTTGTTAAAATTAATATTAACAACAATACATCGCCGTCTCTATACTTTTAACTGTACCCCTGTATATTGCTCGAAATAATTAGTGGCACATTTGTTTTCGTCTCAATAGTAAAATATAAATCTCATAAATCTTATTTAAAAGGAATTAGTATTGTTATAACTAAGCAAGCAGAAATGGTTAAATCTTAGCAGGGACTAGACAGACTTGTGCTTTGTCGACTCTCGGAGAAACCAGTAAGCAACACGAACCCATTCTCATGAGACGAATAAACGCGAGTCTCTGCTAATTTCGTGAAGCGCAACTCGTTTCTGCATGCTTAGTTATAACACAAATGACATTTCTTTTCGTTTTTGCATTTATTTGCAGTTTATTCGAACAAAACGGGACCTTTGAAAATAAGCTATTACAACTTAAAAAGCTATTGTTATTTTCATAGCAACCGTATAAAAACCGAGCAATATGGATAAGGTAGTGCAATACATCAAGTTAGTTGTTAATGAAATTGATCTGTAACACGCAGTATATAAACTGCCTGAACTTAATCCGCATCCTTTTCTTTTCCACAACCTCTTATCGACTTTGTCTTCGGTTACACTACCATTCTACTAACGACAGCTACTTAAAACTTTTTATTTGGCCCTTTCTTATGGAGTTAACGGTAATTTACAAGCGAAAAGAAACTAAATTGAAGTTCAGTAATATCTAAGAAAAGAGGAAGTGAACTTCGGGGCGGCCTGTATAGACAAAAGAATGTTTTGTGTTTAAAGCGGGATCTAAAGGAATGCTAGTTTTGAATAGTTCTTTTTAATATAGTAAATTGTTTCTTAAAATATTTGTTTCGTCGCGAAAATGGTATATTTAGTAAACAGATTAGAAGTTACGGGTAACTGCTCTTGTTTGAGCGGGAAATTTAGTCTTGTTTCTTCTTTTTGGGGGAAGAATGCTAGAAGTAAAGCAGTAATGAACACCACAGAACTTTGATATGGAAAAGAATAACGCTTTTTCTTTTTAATTAAGTAAAGGGCTTATTTCGAGTTTTGGCGATCGGTACTAGCTTGTAACGACGTCACAGCTACTATAATGCAGTATGTAGTTAATACTTACTTGGTCTGCTACTGATATTTCACATGAAATGAAATTTATATCAAATTTATCATATCTTTTCTAATTTTTTTACATACTTCGTTTAGGAAAATAAAACAAAACTCAGGTATCATTGCCTTTATTCGTCGGTTCTTTTCTTGTTGAATGGTGCTCTCTCATTGATATATATGCAAGTACTACTCAGTTTCATTAAAGAAAACGATGGGAACCAGTTAACGTTCGAACTGGAACATTATATTCTTTAATATTAAAACTTGACACGTGCAGGAACATTGTAAAAGATAAATGCTACTGCGGCACTGACAATAGTGAGTGCAAAGGCTCTGTTCACGAAGGGTAGGGCGAAATTAGTTTTCTGGGATTCTGTACTGCCCACCAGTCCTCTGTTTTTCTGTTCACCAAATTCTTTTAATCTTCTCACTAACTAGTTTCAGTACTCCAGTCATCTTAAATTATCAACAGACTGTGGTTAATATGGTTGTTTGGGTTAAACTTATTTTAATGTAAAGTTCTCCATACTCGAGCTTGGGGCAAATATAATTGTGGCGCCACTTCGTGTGAGGATGCTAATAGACTATTGTTTATCTAGAAAATACAAGATTTACATAAACTTTGATAAAGCACACATTTAGTTTACCATTTGTAAAATATCCCGTTTATTTTCATTGAAATTCCTCCCAATATAAACATTAGGTGGAGGGTAAACGATTCATTCTCGATGAAGTTTTTATTAAGATCTAGAAAAATGATACGATGTAGCTATTGTCGTTCTGTATTGTTGTATTTCGATTCGTGAAAAAGAATCTTAACGTATCTCGTTCCCTTCGGTGGTGTACGGCATTTTGCTATTATTAATGAAGAATAATGGAAATGTTTGACAGTTTGAAATTTCTTAGTTTCCTTATTTAATCTTAAAATGCTTCATCAAGAGCATAACATCGAAAATTTTGACCAATACGTTATACATGAAAGAAAGAGTAACTCTTTCTGGCGGTGTCAAAATCCAATATGACGTCGATAAAAAAAATGAGAAAGTTGATGATGAAACAACCTAAAGCCCATGCAAAAATTTCGACTACACCATTGAAGATATAAGATCAACAATTGTTTTAAGAATATGTTTCTAGTTTTCTCTATATTGCCAAATGAAAGAACTAGAGGAAAACGAGCATTTTTCGTTTTTTTTTTCTTTAGTCTCGAACGTCATTTGTAACAGGTCCATATTCTCTGCGGGTTTATAAGAAACACAAAATTCGGCAACTTTGTCAAATTTAAACTTGTCCTCTTATCTCCAATAATGAGCGAGATCGCTTTGGTGAAGGTCGAATTATTATAAAATAGTGAAATCTCAAGAAACAATCCAGATTAGTAACGCTGCGTAGGCTTTCACGGCCGGTAAACTGCTGCTGCTATTAACTTCTTCCAGGTTTCGCCGTGTGCCAGAACTTTCGCTTTCAGGATAACTAAACTATACAGTTCAATTATGTTGAAGAAGCCGTCAACATGAACAGCGAAACGTCGAGCGAAAGTTTTGAACTACGGCGAAACCCGCAAGAAGTTAATAGCAGTAGCGATCCAGATTAGGTTTAAGGGTGTGTAATAAGTTCGTTACTATATCAATAGTTTCCAATTGCCCCGTTTCAACTTCCTGCGTGGACGGATAATCGATATAATTGACCTTACCTTAATTTAATACCTTTCTTCTATGTCTTAAAATAACTGTTATTAGTTGTAAGCAATATATCAATCTAAAATAAATCACATCCGGAACATGAACATAAACATAAACATATATACGCAATAACTTATTTATTTAAGATAATTTACCAGTTATTAAATATGCTAACTTGGTTTACAATCCATGTGTTTATATTTTTGTACGTTGGCGCTCCACATTTAATTCATATACGACAGCTTAAAATCGGAAAGATAAACACACTTTCCGGTAAGAGAAGTTATTACATTGCGTTTGCATGATTACTTTAAAAGCAGTGATAAATGTTAAGCACACACCTCCGGACAGTACTACAAATTATAAGTAAATAATAGTTCGGAAACGCTCGTCATATTTACATGTAACTCTTAGTAGTACTCTAATTACCCACAGCTTTGAAGAGTAAGCACCTGGAAATCATAATTTAGAGCAAAGAAATTGCTGTAGTACTGTGTGCACGGGAATCTGATTAATCGCATTACGTTTTTGTTATCCCATTAAGATTCAGATTCTTTGTTTTTCTTTGTCGTTTCGTTTCCCACAAGTTAGTTTGGTACAACCCAGTAGCCTTATAAAGGGTTTTCAACACTTTTTGTCTCCTAAATATATGGACGTTGTAATATAAAATTTGAAATTGTTTATCTAATAAGAAAATCAGTTTTTGTTATAGATACGACAAGAATACCAACTAGACACTCTTTTGCCACTTTTAAGAAGTAGTTGCAGAATAATAACCTTTTACGAAGGATGAATTGTTGGGAAAACTAATCTCAAAATTTGACGTTTACGCGCCCTGCATCATGTACGGAAACGCAGAGGTTTTTCAAATGACCAAACCAGAATTAATTTTAGACTTTCAAATCAAATGAGGCGACGTGAAATTGCTTTCACTTAGCGAAAAACATCTTCTCTCTAGGGTGACTGGCACCGAAACGGCCAGTTGTCTTGGCATTTGTTCGTTCCCTTGTTACCGAAGGCTTTTGTTAATTATTAATCACAGCTACCTAGGATACACATTTCACGCAGACAATATTTTATATTCTTACAAACTGAACTAAATTTCCTTTCTCTAACAATAACAATACCATATTATCGGCAACCGTAAAAAATCAGCATTTCTTGCCGGAGTTGATCATATTACAAAGCGACATTTAATTTGGGAAGACAATAGAATTTATTTCCTTGAGGCATATTTACTAAATAAAAGGTAGGTTTGCTCCAAAAGTGTACTGATTTCTTATTTGATCTATGCAATTACAAGTTGTCTCCTTCGAAAAACGACCCCTGGAAAGTTACATATGTAACGGAAGCTGTTTTCCGTAAGTGTGCGTAACTGATCGCTTACAATTTTTTGTACGTTTTCTATTGTCCTGAATTGACGACTACAACCTATGGAAGAGAAAGTAATCACACACAGCAAGATCTGAGCTGTAGGGCGATGTGGAAGGACGAAAAAAGGCAGTGTGAATTGGCGCGTTATGTGTTAGGTACAAATTTCTTGACCGTCAAAGAAAGTAACGATCATTTGCTATCAGGATTGTACTCAAACGCCCAGGATTCATCGCCTGTTATTACTTTATCCAAGGAATTTGGCTCAACTTCAAGTTTCCTGCAAATCCCCACAAATTTGCACGCGGTTCGTAGTTTTTAACGAACTTTTCCCATATGCAAGTGGTCTATTATTTCTCTGGGAATTGCTTTTTTATCTGAGTGCGTTTCTACTGCAACCATCCTATACATTTCGACCCTCTCTGAAAGCTTGGCGCCATTTAAAAGCTACAGTTATCAATAGAATGGCATTTCCCTAACCTTCGGTTAAAGAAACAAATGTCTCTTGGCAGGCTTGTTAAATATTACATAGAATTCCATAAGGTACCGATTTTCAATGTTTTCTTGCATCATAAACGTAACGAGGCTATAAAGCACGACTGTATGCGCTTGCAGTCAAGTTTGTGCATCAATTGGATCAATTTGGAATAAACCTCGTAAGGAGCTACAGTATTGAAAAAGCGCGGAAGAGGCATTGTTCGCACAACTGTAGCCGAAGCGAAAACGGCTGAATGCCTTGTGGCGCCGATGACACCGATTTTACACGCTGTATTCTAAACGTTGCATACATCTACCTCATAAAATTGGTAGTGTACCACAGGATAACCTACTTAATTGCCAGATTTTGCACCGCTCTCGTTGAAATTTAATATTTTACAATATAATGAAGATAAAGATATTTACTTTTGCGAAATGAAATGATCCTGCGCCTTACACCTTACCATTATCGTTATTAAATTTTATACAGGTTGTTCATAAACTATTTTCAGACATAGATATCTTCTAATGCTAGATATCCAGACAATATAATGTCACTTAATTTCATGGTATACTACTGTAAAACATTAACCCATTATATGCAGTTCAAAGAAAGAAACGTTAATCTTCAAAAAATAAAATAAAAATAGGTATATTAAACAATTTACAATGTTTAAACAGAGAAAATAATAAATATTATCGTTAGCATTAAAAACATATAGTTTTAATAAAACGCAGTTTGGTTTTATTTATTAGACGAGATCGGTCTCGGAGAATCGATTACTTTTGGGTTCAGGACAACGAAGCCTTGAAGTGCCCAGGAATCGGTGGATTCCAACAACTAGATCTTCTCTTGAGCGCCACTGGGTTGATATAACGTTGAGTTGTCATACGGTGTTGGTTTTTCCTCATTTTTTTTTGTTATAACCCAGAATAACGAAAGGAAGATGGAAAAAGGGATATAGGCACGTGCTAGCATGAATAATTCAAAACAAAATTTACATGATTGGCTAGCGCCATCGGAAAAATTACATACAAATAAAAATATTGAGATCTCGTTAAAATGGTACGAACCTTAATTATGAGGAGTATAATCTTAATTAAGAAGAGTAATTATTAATTATCGTAATTATTTACAGAAGTAATTCGATAAAAGGGTAGAATAAGATGAGTTGTATTGTTTAGCAAATTATTACTTAGGAAATATCAAAATTGCAAGTTTTATACGGCTTAATGTTGTTACATATGGTGATTAGGTCTTAAATAAGACGACTAATTATTAAATTTCCTAATGGTGTATGAATGTAATTCAAATTAGTTGAAATAATATGTACCAGTGGACTATTAGGAAGATGTGTATTGAGGCAGGATCTTGATAAAATTGTGAAAACAGCATAAATTTTTACATAACAAACTGCGTACAACCTAAATTATATAATATCAAGCAATGGCGCATTTACACCAGAAGAACGTTTCTTAAATGGAGTAAATAAATGCGGACTTAATTAATAATAAGTAATAATAAATAATAGTCATTGCTAATAATAATAATACTATAAAACATACTTGAAGGCAAGACAGCAATATATAAATGGCACAAATAAAACATTTTTACAATAACAAGTCAAATTAATTTAGGGCAAAAGATGTTCCATACCACTTGCTTTCCCGCACCTACTCCCTATATAAATAAACGAAGACGCGTCGGCCACATTGTAGCAGTTTCTAAAAAAAAAAATAGCATTTTTTGGGCCTGCTGCTATCTGAGCCAAAACAACGTTATCTTTTAAATTTTCTTCTTTCGACAGGACCTATTTACGTCGGCGTCGCTGAAATCTCGTTCGCCTTGTTCTTAGAGGTAGTCGCTCTTTTGTCGGGTATCTTGATAGGGCCAACAATCACGTCTTCAACAAACCTCGATGTCCTTATCTCCTATTATTTTTTCGGTCTTTAACGCTTTGCGCAGACTATTGTGTGCGCGTTTTATTACCGTCCACAATTAATACCAGAAGTAAGTTATAATTTAAAAATACGGAGGGAGTAATGAAGTGTCTGCGAGTTAAGATTTGTTAAGTGGGAGGATTTTTCCAGTATTGAAGCGGTAAATCTGGAGAGATGGGATATAAATCTGAAGAGCTTTAAGAGAGTTTTCTATTCATATTTTACGCTTTATGAGTAAATATTTGGCCGAAAAATGTTTTTTCTGAATGCATACCTACCCCCAGCGTTTCCGTTAACTTCGTTCTGTTTGATTCCGTTTGAATTGATGATAAATATTTGCTTTATTGGGAAACGTTAACCTGGGTTCCAGGCCAAACAATCCACAGTGTAATAAATAAATTTCAGTTAGAAAAATGTTATTATTTTGTTGCCACTACCGATATAAAAGGCGTGCCGATCCCCTAGTATCCTCGCAGGTGATTTTCACCTCGGGCATGGTTCACCTGCTGAGTTGCTGTGATCAGTTGCTTCCCGCTTAGATAGCTCCGCTTCTGGCGTGTTGTACGTATGGCTACCGTGATAACTGTAGCCTATCACCCTTCCTTTACAATTTGATTGTAAACGTGATGTCGAGTTTTCGATTAACTACCATGACACGGTCCAGACCCGAAACGCGTTTAGATTTAACTGACTCTGGCCGTAGAAGCCTACGTTTTTATTTCAGTTCCAGGTAATTGTAATTATCTCTTGGGCTGTAATTTTTAGTATTTCGTACCGCCACATATTTCTAGACGCGGTATAATGCCTCTTTAGACATCTTTCAAACCAACCATTTGGTGCTTCTAAATCTTTATAATAAAATAGTATCATTTTAGTTCTAAAGACAATCGAAAATCCGGGTCCGCTACGGCTTTCTGTTCTTTTGTAATTAACATTTCCCCATCCTTGTAGACGTATGTTATAAATGCATTGCCTTTATTAAACTGAAACGTTTAATTTTAGAAGAGAAAATAGAAAAGTAGAAGTACGTTGAAAAATGCAGGCTTGAGCTAATTCTCAGATCGCAGATTTATCGAAAAAGAAGAGAGGACTTCCTATGTTTAAATTTAGCTGTTTTGGAAATATTAACAGTTCTCTTATTGAAAAATTATTTCATTCATTGAGCACGTTCAGAAACATGTTGTGGCGTGTTGATTAAAATGTTTCAACTCGGCGGTTCTTTTCCATTCTGACTAAGCAAGTTCAGTGCGTTGAACGTGGCCCATTGTTGCAACTAAGAGATCTGGTTTAGTTGGCATTTCATTTATTTCGACGTTTTTGCATTTAATTACAATAACAATATTATTTATTAAACACGTGTACACAAGTACATATAATTGGATCTAGGCTGGAGGCACGGCACATGGACATCACGGAGAAAAGATATAGTGAGTCAATACTGTTTGTAGGGGTGCTCCGCGCATCTGCCACCCCAGACAAATGAAGTCGTGTCTTTCCAACAGTACATTATAGTCCATTTTAGGTACAGAATTTCTACCGTTACCTTACAGGAAAAGTATTACCAAAAATGTTCATTAGATTCGTTCTAGAGGATTCAATTTGTACGCCATAGAGAGGTCATCAACCATTAACTGGGTGTTCAAGCTTGAAAACAACGTAGAGAAAGTATTGAATCTAAATTGTGTTAATACTACGGACGCATCTACAGATGTGAATGGGAACTGAGAGACCTACAAGTTCAATTAATAGACGACTATCGTGAAATGCTAATGTTGTTCATTGAGTATTGAGATTCCACTTTGCAGACCGTTTTCGAAATTGTTCGTATCCAAAAGCTTCAAAGATTAATGCACAAGCAACATTGATGTACTTTGTGAAGATTATTTTGTAGAAATCTGATGTCATTTGAGATGTGTATCGTAGTGTACAATTCCTTATTAGCCCAAGTTAGTAATTATTACCATTTCGAAAAATCACTATGTTTCAGCTAACAGAAGACATCGACTACTGTGAACTATAAGATAATTTTTTAATCATAGGGAGTTAATTATAAACGCTTACTAAAAGGAAAAAAGTTACTGCCATTCATTTCCATTGGGCATCAACGTGCCTCGTGCTAAATGAGTATTCATTTCCAAATATTGTAAGTTTATGACATAAATATTTAGAATGATTGAAACGTTTTACTCGTATTAAAGAAACGTAAACGATATAAATAATGTTTATACTGTCTACATCCGCATCACTTAAATTATTTTATGTGTTGGTGCTAAAATGAAGGTTTGATCGAATACCACAGAATAAACGTTTCCAAATAATCTTAACATCGTCGAATAACACCTATTTTGAGAAACATGTTTTCTTTCTTAGGCGTTACCGTTATTGCAACTTTTACAAACCTGAAAATGAGCTTATTCTTCATTTCATCCTTAATTAAGTGCAAGTTTTGTACTTAACAGTAATACCTACCGGAGGTTTAACAAGATTCAGGTGTTGACATGTGATTTTGGAGCAAAAATAGTATATTAGAAAACAAGCTTTGCGTGGTTGTGATGGGATCGTTATGCATAATGTTATGTTTATTTTCTCTTCGTATTTTGCGCGAAGTTCCTTAGAAGCGCTCACTGAAATGGCGAAACTGCAATATTGCACGAGGAATCCCTAATTTTATATAAATTTATTGTTTTGCCATAGCATCTTTAGCAGTATTGGTTAGTATATTTTTCCATGTTTCAATTCTTCTTCTGTATTCGACATGCTCCACATCTATCATTAAAGAAAGCAGCATTTAATTACAGTAATTCATCTAGTGGAAAGTGCAGTAATTAGCCGGTGGCCAACAGCTCCAGTATTGAGATATTGTGTATGAAACTTACACGGAAGGAATGTTAAATCTTGTCGAAAATTAAAATTATCAGTAACTGATCCTAGAGCCCAATGACTGCAATAACTAAGATTTCTTCAGTGAATTATTGACCTTTATCAAATAAAATCTATGCATGCTGGTTTAAGGTTATACCAGGTTGTTCCGTAAGTCTTTGTGCATTAATTAAGAAAACCAAAAATTATAAAAAGTGAAAGATATTTATTCATCGAAATATATCCATTATTTTGTATAACATGTGTCCATTCTTCGGCCAATACTTCAATTTGGTGTTGATACTCTGCTGGTTTAGAGGCAAAAAAAGCTCGACAAGCCTTTTGTTACTTCTTCAAAATTGTTAAAGTTGCAACCGGACAGTAAGTGTGCTATCGAACGAAACAACCTACAATCAGATAGAACAACATCCGAGCTGTATGGGGAATGTGGCAAAACTTCAACTCATATATTTTGAAATTTTTCCTGCGCCAAACGGGACCTGTGGCCTAGAAACCATTTAATATGGATCCATGTGGATAAAAACGAAACCTACCAAATAATTTTGATTTCTTAATAAATTGCATAGAATTCAAGAGGTCAATAATTGTGACACGCCCAACAAATGTATATCTTATCCTATTCAGACAAGGAGGACGTTTATTTAAGCATACTTCTGTATTATTGGGATTAATCGTGATTAACCAACATTTTTAGGACGATTTTCATTTATACGTAACTATGTGCGTCGCTGTTATGTGCGCAACTTCAAATAGCATCCGCGTGAGATGCCGTTACATTTGATGCCATAAACACGAATACACGTAGATGGATTCAACGGCACATCCATCATTTCCATGTAGTGCACTGCAGCGTGAACGGGGTAGCGTTGCAATAAGAAAACAATGCAGTATCTGTATTGCTTCAGATGCTTTGTTCAATATATTGCGCTTGTACATAGACTTATCACGCTTTGTACAGGACATACATACGCGAGAGCGAACCAGACCAAACTATTGGAGCTTCTTACAATAGCAAAACAAAGTTTTCATGGTCACGCCTGCGTTGCTTACATACCGCGAAGAAAATACAAACTGGCGTAATACTGCCAGGCGCCAGGTTGACGGTATGTGAACAACGGGGAATGTTGGTTATGGAGTATTGCGTGGGTATATATTGACATTGTACGCCTCCGTGTCGATGCTGTGATGAATATACATATTTTTTTTTGGTCTTGATTAGAATCTGATCCATTATTTTTTTTCCATATAACGTATCCGTTATATGGAAAACCACCAGCAGAGGAACATCCAAGATCATTAATCTGTGATAGATAGATAGAATAATTGTTTTCGAACGGGGCGTAGGATTATGAATCTTCAAATTGGAATTTTCTGTAATTTTATTAGTTACTTGTTATAGTGCTGGTGGTAAAATTCACTTAGAACGACTTTCTAGCTCTTATTTCGTTAAAATTGTTAGAATCTCTAACCAAAATTTCTTCGTTTTATTACCTTCCAGATGAAGTACGTTCGAATAAACTATTGACTTTTGTGTAATAAATTGTTGGTTAAATCAATTGCAAATGAGGTTTACTAGTACCTCCTCAAAGACATGGAACAATCGAATTAAGTGGTAAACGCAAGTCTCTGTATATATATTTTCATTTCTTTTTACAAAAATGGTATTAACTTAGTTGAGTACAGGCTTTCATGACCGTAATCCATAGTAGAAATGTCTTTTGGGTGTTGTCGCGTACTTGGTGTTTGACTTGATCATGCTGTCAGCTTCTTCAGAAGATTTCTAAAGACTGATGTTGTTGTCTCTTGCTCCTCGTTATGTAACCCATTTCTGTTCCGCTTACGTTAATGTTCCAAATTCCTTTCTTCCAAATCCTCTCTGGTTATTTCTTTTTCTGCTTCTCAAGTTAATTTTCATGTAGTAGTTCTTCAATTACTTTTAACAGTTTAAAATTTATATAATACCTTTTTCGACAGTTAGTAGCAACACTGCAGCCACTAATCTATCACCGTACGCAAAAAAAAATTTAAACTTTCTGATACTTATGATTGTAGGCAGAGAAATACAAGTTCTTGCAGGGCATTTTTATTGACTCAGCAGTTGCAGTGATCTTTCTATATAAAAGGCTGCCGCTAGATATTTTTCCAGTTCTAGCTTTTGTGCAGTCGGAGCGAACACAACCTCATCGACAATATGTCATATCCAGATTGTTCCTGTAAATTTTAGTGATTTTTACGGTGTAACAACAATTGTCAACAAATATTCTATTAGTTGAATTTATTGTTTGAAATGTTAATCACTGTAACACGAAGCTATGAAACATCCTCCACATATAAACTTTTCTTTAGGCTGTTCGGGCACATATCCATTATTCACCGACACCAAGGAAGTAGTAACTAATAAAACGGGTAATAATGGCCCCTAATATCTTTGGTTGAAGCTGTGTATAGTAAAATATGTTGGGGGTTGCTGTCCCAATAATTTTTGATAAAGTAGCGTCTGCTTTTATGGAGGAAATAGAGACTTGACACCCTACGCGGGAAAATTATTTCATTTCACTTGAAGCCTGACGCGGACAATATTCATTATTTGCCTTTGAAGCGTCCTTGTAAATAATCGGTACCTGCTCAATTTGGTTGATGATAGCTGCATGTACTAGTCTATCAGACGCACTACTTCCGCTATGTGGACGAAATATAACATCTGCGCCAATTTCTGTTGTACAACTTTATAGATATTATTCTCGCGCTTGATTACATAGTTGTATGCTTGTACCAGCGGTAAAGATGGTTTCTTTTGCAAATGTCTTTCTAATAAGTCACGTACTCGTGGCTTTAATTTTCTCCAAATTATTAGCGTGCATAGACCTGAACCATCAGATATGATATTAGATACCTACCTGTAATGAAATCTTCACTTCTTTATATGGAATTTTCACGCAGTAAGCATCGTTGCAATAGCAAAAAGCTACCTAGCGTGTACATAGATATAATAAAAAAGAAAACAAAACATTTCCTTATAAATATCTTCTTTATGCAACGAAGCTGATTTTAAATCTCGGCTTTTTATACACGACCGTTTAACAGTGTCAATCTATTTGCATTATATTGTTTTTTTCGTCGCACGGAACCCATGACGGGACACATAATTTATTTTTACTGCTTTCATCGATTCGATCGTTCGTTCTTGCCTTAGAACCCCCTCTTCTAATTTAGACCTAAATATTTTATTTCACACTTTTAAAAGGAGACCAAATGAAATATTAGAACATAAAAACGAAGGCGCAAGTCTTTTAATAGCTTACGTCTCATGAATGCGTGCTGGTATTCTTTGATAAAAATGTTCAGACTAGTCCTTTGACTGGGGTCGATAGTCTCTAACGTTCGTTATATTTCTTTCGGGATCAGAATTTCTTTCTATTTTAAATAAAGTTCGAACGAAAACATTATCATTCTAATGTTAAAGGTCGGTCAAAACTGGTCAAAACAGAAATTCTTCTGTAGTGTAAATATTTGAATACATGTTTTTCAACGAAAGCACTTTTGCTCATTTTGTATATCCACTTTCAGCTTGTTTATATCAAAAACACAATGAGCGTTTTCGCAGATTGTATGTTTACTGACCTGTATAATAGCTTTTAATTGAAGTCTTTTGGTTTTTCCATAAGATTTGTTTTTGCTTTGCGCCAGGAGCTTTGCCAATAAGCAACATTGACGGAACAAATGATGAATTAAATGCACTCTCATTGCTCTAATCGGTATCTGCAAGTTTTTGCTTATAGATGCTGTGCGCCGGGTTTCCATCACAGCCCCATTTGGTAGTTAACCAAACTGTTTCCAGTGAACCATTTGTTGAGGACAGAACTTCTGCTTGTGCGTGAACAATTCTTTTAGTCGTCTGGTCTAGCAAACATTGGAAACATACTTCGGCAATTGTGCGATGGCTCCATATCTTTAGTCGTTCCAAATAGTAATTAGTATCAAGTTTTGCAAAATAGGCGTTTACGGGTGAGGTTACCTCCTCAGGAACATTAATATCAATTAACACAAACGACTGTAAAACAATAACTGAGCATCCAAGATGGGCGAAATTTGTGTTTCTCAATGCTTGTGCAATTATATTACTAAAATATGTTTGTTGGGTAATACCATCTTCATGTTAAGGCTTGACAATTTTTAGGTTACCCTCGTACACTCCGAAAATGTTCGATCCAGGAAAAAAATATTCATAACTATACGCAACATAAACATGAAAATTTATTTAACACCTTGTATAGTGTACTTTTCAAAAAACATTTCAATATTTTTTTGGAAATGCTGAACCACAACCATTTTAAAGGTAGTACATTTCATCTTCGCTAACGATATTTTCATTTGGTTGCTAATGTAGTATTCCTACATTAGTATATTCCTATTCAATAGGAATAACCTGCATTTCATGGCGCTCAAAATTAAAAATTCTGGATACCTGGAAAAATTCTGGATCACCTTTTAGTACTCGTACTAGAATGCTGTCTATTGTGAAGAAAATGCAAGAGTTGTATGCAGAAAACCATTTTGCCGTAAATTGAATAATCATTTCTTGCGTCGATTAATGAAATAAGAACAAAAGCTTAATCCTCTTTCCCAACATAGATCAATACTAGACATTTTCGCTTTATAAGGTCGTCGGAATTTATTGCATTAGTAGTAATCTTCTAGTCCAAACAATCCTTGTTTTTCCATCGAAGGTGATGAAACGCAAAAGCGGTTAAAACACCTCAACATCTACCGACCCGAGAAAATTCCACCCCGCATTACCAGAAAATTGAGGTTTTTATAACTTTTCCACCGAATCTTGGATGTGACACTCCTGTCATTAAAGCAAATCTCTTTTCAACGATTTAACGTTTCGCCGAACATTTCGAACTAAAACGGGAAGGAAGAAAACTCCATTAAAATCTGTGTAAATTGCTTCTGCTTTCATTCTGAACTGTTAATCATTACTTCCTACAACTTCAATGATTTACATTAACGACTTTCCCTTTGCGCGATATTTTCATGCTACACAGAAATAACATCAGAATGCGCGTATGAAGAGATACGGTCTAGACGATTACGTACGTAGTTGGTCGGTGTTAGGACGTGTTACCGTTTGGTTTGAGCACTTTGGGAGGCTACGTGGTGTTGCGGGATCGATAATACCCACTGTGCACCCTGCGGATATGATTTCATCCGTTCCCGAATTATGTGTACTAGGTCAATGGTTTCAGTTTTGTCGCACAAATCGATAATTAATGATCTCTCGTAACTTTCATCGAAAAGAGAATTTAATTTACTTTCTCCTAATGTGTAAAACGCCAATAATACGGTATCTTACATGCATTCATGATGAATAAGAGAAGTAATATGGCCAACTAGCCTAATTTTCAAACAAACATTACAGGTGTTTGTGCTGACGGCTAAATAACACTATTTATTAGATCAAATTGCCATATTACTAATACTGATTAGAAATTTCTTTTAATAAAGGACTGTTATTAAAGGGTTCACGTACTATAACACTGAAATGTTTATAACTTAGATTTCTTGAACTAATTCCTCAAGGCATTATAACATGTCGATCTGGTGCTAAGGTATCTACGGGGTGGATAGGCTAAGGTTCTTAAGCTAAATAGAAAATTTAGTAAGAAATTGTCCCAATTGTATTGAAAATCGATTCAGTCCCAAAGAACCCTTCCTAAAGGACCCGCTTCCAGAATAGTCCTACTGAAAATCCAACTATTACCCAATCGGTTAGGTAACGGCCCTCAGGATTTTTAACAATTTACTAATGATTTTATTTTTAAACACAATTGACTATACGAGTATACAGAAGCAGCTATAAAAATTGCTAAGAATCTTTAAGAATGAACTAAGGTATCTTGAGCTCTGTCGATTTAATTCAGCTGAACTTTTGATCAATAAAAAAATCAAGACCTTATTACCTATACTGCCTAATAAACTAAATGCACAGGTTAATGTAAATATGGAAAAGTAAAACTCTAAAGAAAAAGTCAGCAAGGCATCAAGTATTGCGGAAATCGATAAAGGTTACTAAAACATTCTGAACATTAATTATTTAGACGATTTATTTTATGACTTACCTTAGTGGAAATGGCATTAATTTAAAATATGTCTAGAATTGCCAATTTTTCGTTAGTTATAGAATTGGCATAGGTTTGCTGATCATACAACAGACTACAAAGAGTATCTTTTAAAAATATTGCCTTATGCAGGTTGATCCGTTCTTGTACCTCATCATTGGAGATTAGTGACGTGAGTGTGCTGATATGCTTTAAACGTCATATTGTAAATGCTACAGAATTTACACAGCACTTAAAAATGCTAATAAATGTCAAGCATTTTAAGCACATTGAGAATTTAAACTTACACACAATGCGCATATTATTCAAGTTTTCAAATCTAATTTTCATTTTTGTGTAGTATTTGCTCATATACGTGGTGTAGTGTGTGCAATGCGAAAAATAGATAAATAGGTTTGGTTATGGAAATAAAAGCGTTGGGTAAATTAGAAAACTGCTAGAAAAAATAGAGTCTTGTCTGTTGAATCAAGTGCAGAGTTTGGTTCTCAATTTGGAACACCTTATATATTCCGAAGGCGTTCTAATACAATGCTTAGATAGAGCCAAGTATGCAACTTGATATTGCAGAGATTAACCCTTACCCGTTTTACCATTTCGGATTTTAACGCAAAATGTGAAACATACATTTTGCGTTAAAACGAAATCATTTTTTTTTAATACATAGTGGTTCAAAAAGTCTACTTTCAACAAAATTTATCTGCATTCTTAAGGCATACTGTGATTATTCTTCTAGTCAGAAAATAGCAAGTATTTTGCCGAGCATTATTTCATATATTCGCTTCTTACATTGATTGACCAAAGTAGACCCAAATCGGTCACCGGTTGATGATGAGGACCATTCGTGTCCTCGAAACGGCCGTCCCGGACTATTTATTATATTACTATATAATAAATTAAACTTGTGTGGTGCGGAGGGTGCCGATACTTATGTGTTGTTTACCGTACTACGCCACAGTCCTTGCTATCATTATAGACCAAAATCGTTAATAAAATTTTGCTATTTACGAACTCCAAAAATAATCACAGCTTGCCTTTAAAATTTAGATGAATCTCTGAATTTTTGACCTTTAATCCGATATGTATTCAAGCAAATTATTTCAATTATAACGTAAAATATGGGTTTTACAAGGGTGCTTCCATTTCAGCACTGGTAACACTACAGGTGTTCCATTCATAACAACAAAGTAGGTACTTGGGTTGCTACTTACCGATCGTCCTGTAAATACGCTAATATTTTTGAAAGATACCTTAATTTGTAAATGTTGACGTCCTATTATTTATACAGTAGGCACAATTCCAGAAGATTGGGACACCTTGCATTATATAATATATGATTCCAGCTCCAAGGTAAATGTGTTTGTATATCGTGACAATCTTTTGTTGTTTCATGCAAAGTATCCAGTTTCAAAAATACTTTTTGTCACATACCTACCTAAGTTTACAGCAGAGTTTTCGCAAATATTTTGATACATTGGCAAGTATATAACATACTATTCGAGTCTAGTATGTGTGCGTAATGTGCTGGTTTGTGTCGTACTACTTATGTACCTACATCTACTAGAGTTGCCGACCTACACGCCACAATAGCTTAGTAAAACCCAAATAGTGTAATAGCTAACTCTAAAATGGTAGCTACATGCTGTGGCTTAAGGGTTGATTGTATGTTCCTTAATTGTTTTAAAACTATAAAGCTGTAAATATAGTCCGTCTAGAAAATATCCGGAAAACAAAAAGCACAGCTATAATTTGACGGTATATTTTTTATTACTTGAATAATAAAATCACAACAAATAATTCATCTCATTTACTAATGCAATCTCCATTTAACTGTAAACACTTAACTAAACGTTCAGGTAATCCCGAAACAAGGTCAACGCTATACTTTTCGGTGATAGTGGTCCAGGCTTGTAAAACTGACCGAATCAAATCTTCTTTATCTTGTAGTGCTGCTCGTTCTACTTCAATTTTCATTAGTCCCCATATGTTTTCGATGGGACTAAGATCTGGGGAAGCTGTTGGTCATGGAATTGTTGCCGAGTTCTGTTCTAGTATCCAGGCTTTAGTGTAGGCAGAAGTATGGCATCTTGCATTATCCTGTTGAAAACGCCACCCCTCGGGATATAAAGCACGAGCCGTTTCAAGAACAAAGCCATTAAGAATTTCACAATACTTTGCACTATTAAGGGTGCCATGAATTATACAGTGAGGTGTAGCGCTACGCTGAGAGATTGCTGCCCAAACCATTATTTTTGTGGGAAATTTGGAAATTTGAACAAGAACATTTTCTCTTGATAGGATTTTTAAATGATTTGCACCAAGCTGAAAACAACTTTCGTCAGATATAAAAACATCACTAAAATTATCGTTTCGAAATCGTTGGCAAAAATCTATTCTTCGTTGCGTTTGTAAAGGTGTCATTGCAGGGATTTTTTTTGGTTTCCATGATAAGTAACCTTGTCTTCTCAGTGAAATGCGGACAGTTTCTGGACACACTCTTATTTGACGTTGATTTCCAAATCTGTTAGCCAGTTTTCGAAACCTTAGGCGCGGGTTTTGTCGTCCTAAAGTCACTAAAGCGTTTACATTGTTTCCGCTAATCTTACGCGGTCTTCCAGAAACTGGTCCATGGCTCATATCTCTCTTATTTTTTATCCTCTTTATTGTCTCGTATTGCACTAATACACAATTGCACTAATTTTTTAACGTTTTGAACATCTTTTCTATACAAATATTCAACCAACTTTTTCCTTTTTATTTGCGACATTATTTCACAAATATTAAGCCTGTTGATAATCAACAATATTTGACAGCTGGTGTTGTTATATAATTTTTGCCATGGCCTACAGTCGGCACAACCTACGTGATGCATTACTTTTGCCTTAGAATGTAACAAAAAAGTAATATATTAAAATTAAGAAAAATAATAAATTCCGGAGACTTTCTGGACGGACAATAATTTGCTACTATGTTACTAGTTAGAGAAACAGATAGTAGCAAGCAAAATAGGGAAGCTACCGTGCAAGTCTCCTGTTGAACGGTACAAGTCTTTTTGGGAGGTGCAAGTTCTGCTAATTTGAGAAGCGCAATCGCCACTTAGAGTCAGATTTGTTTGGCATAACAAAAGGATAGGTACTACTAATAATGCCGAATGAAAGCTTGTTATAAGAACCGGTTGGGAGAAGAAGGTTACCTTTATCTTTATAATGGGTTTTCCTGAAACCAAAAATAAATTAAAAACAAAAGAAACGCATGTTTCCAATTTTTATTCAAATCGGAAATAAGGCTAGTGTCGAAGTAATAAGGCGATAAGTTCCTTGTGCGTTATGTATTATTATTTATTACAACATGTATTAACACAATAAATATATATGCATTGTAGGTATACAAGGTTTTACATTTATACCTAACATCAATGTACTAGGAGCCGCATTCGCAGAGATAAACCTAATAGCATTTACCAATTACCAATAATCAGAACAAAACATTAAAATAAATCAGGTAGTACTTGAAGCACCAATTAGACTTAAGCATCGACATTTTAATATTTTCTAAAATACTTTAAATAAGCAAAGACGATGTAAGAAATTGTGAAACTTTATTTACACTTTAAACTTCTAAAGTCTAAATTCTGCTGAATTTGCATTCAGTTGGTCCCTGCGAAAGCCAGCTCGTAGATAGTCGGATTTCTACTATCATTAAAATTGCGGGTCGCTTACAAACAGGTTAACTTTGGCATATTTCAAGTCTCAAAATACATATACCTACAACAAGGTCACAGGATACTAAATAACAGCTTGGTTCCTTTACTGAACCTATATCAGAATAGAATTTTTAGAGCAGAAATTACGAGCACTGAGAATCTTTATTTTGATCAGTTATTTGAGTTAGTATAATTTGATTTTGATGAAAGAGGAAAATTACCGTAAAACATCCGGAACGTTTCCATCAGATAGCTACTACAAACTTTTATATACGGTGAAAATTTCTAGAGATCCTTTCATGCTGAGTCGATGGGAAGCATTGAACATCAGCATTTATCCGATCCTCTGTATGCGAGGAGACAGTTCATAAGTGCATTATTTCTATAGAAATCGATTCGGAATGTTCTGCGTTCCATGTTTACTGGCTAGACAAGTCATATGTTTTAGATTCCCACATATCGAACTAGTGTGAAATTGAAAGCTCCGCTAGCGCATAACGCTATCAACAAAATGCGCATATTTTTTTTTTTATATAATGATTGCTTTATTTAATGCCTTATTTTAAATGCTCTATGATTCTCTTGCTATTATTCTAGATATCACGTTATTGTCCTATTATCGGATTGTAAAATCTGCTGGATAAATATGTAACAGATTACCTAAATACAATCAAGGAATTTATACAGGAAATGTAGAAGAGAGTGTATGATGTTCCTTAGCAAAAAGATATAGATTATTTAGAGAAATCAAGCCAATCATTAGGTCCGTTTGTGGTCTACTACAGTCTACGATAAAATGGCATTATCAACATATTTTTCGACGAGAAACTTTTCAGTCAGTGGTATATGATCTGTAACTGCTTTATATGCAACTTTTCAAATTTTATTTGCTCGTTATTTATTTATAGGTACTTAAATAGCAGCTAACTGAAATACTTTAATTATTAAAAATGAAGCCTAAAACAATTGTTTTTCACCAAATTGGTTTTTGCCTGATGCTATAATCAATTCCATTTTGAAATATTGATTATGCATGACATATGTAACTGGTTCTTTCCAATAATACTTTTGGAATCAATTCCTGTATTGCTCGTATTTCTATACCATGTAATGCGTAAGCACTGGTTTCGAGCTAGTTCTGATACAACGCAAGAATAGAGACAAGAGAGGATTGAATTTTGTCGTTTCTAATGGTAACTCGTAATTTCAACCTTGGCCTAGCAGTTACCTTAAAACACCCCAAACATGATCACCTTGCAGAAATAAATTAACAAATTTGCCAGTCTACTAAATTCTGAAAAGGAAAATCACTGTTACCTTTGCTGAATTTTTTGACTTGCTTTTGATAAATACACGATTATCAATTCAACTTAAAGGAAGTACTTTCATTTTCTCTGAAGTTATTCCTTATTTCAACCCGTGTTTGGAGACCGATGGCGCATTGTGTCAAAATCCGCATTACCGACTGTGAGTACTATTCTTCAGTAGAGTCTGTCAAAATTCCAGAGACGTTCATCGAGTTGTGTTTGAGAAATGTTGAAAGTGAGCAAGTTTATTTATTTGTGGAATCGTGGAAAAAGAACAATACCGGCCAGTGATTCGATTTATTTTCTTTTGAATGGGAAAATGTGTCCAGAAATCAAAGAGAGGTTGGATCCAGTTCATGAGGATATAACTACCGTCAGATACTGGTTTAATGAATTTAGGCGCGGCCGAACATTTGTCTTTGATAAGCAGTGATAAGAGTGATCGTTAATGTGGACATCCTAAGTGAGCACCAATAAAGGAGATTCAATAATGCCTATAGTTCTTGATTTGAGTCAGGTACTAATCTATTCCACACTCTCATCTGTTTCAGCGTAAATTTCACTGATACTGAGTTTTGTTGGAAAGAACCTAATCTAGTCTAATTTTTTCAGTCTTTAGCAATACTTGACACAGTCATAATATCAATTTTACACTTTACCTTTGTATATAAGCCATGTTTTACTTTATAAAAAAGTTAAGAAATTGACTTCTGTTTTCTGTGCATTTGTACAGTACCATATTTCTGAAAATAATTTTTGAAAAACTTGGAATATTATTCCAATGATTTCAAAAAATGTGTTTGTATTTCTCAAAGCAAACCTTCAGTAGCTCTTGAAAAAACAGACAAGGAATTCTCCTATAGCGAGTTAGGCAAATAAAATTGTGTGCTGTTACTTTTGAGTATTATACCACATTTAATGTTAATTGCAGCGAATTTTGAACTACATCAAACATAACTGTTGTAAAAAATTAAAATAATTATTGCATAAAGATGTTACAGATTCAGAGGAACGATAATGAAAACATCTGTTTTAAAAACGAGAAAGCTTCTCTTCGAATCAGATTCCATGAACACCCTGTATATAATTTTTCTTTTAATTACAAATACAACACGCTGTCTCACAAAAATAACACTAGGACACAAAGGGTAACACCTCATATACGTAATATAGGAATCCGGTTTTCCTAACATTAAAGCATATGCCGTTGAGATATTTTTTCTTTCCGTTTTGATTATACTTCCGATTCGGCCGTATATTATGATTTCCGCGCGTTCAGCGTCTGATAAACAGTAGCTTCGAGGGCGGAGATCTGTCGTTCCTCCTCCTCGGCTTCAGCGTGCGCCGCAGCTGCTATGGTAGGATCCCGCAGTGCCCGTTCAGTCTTAGATTTTGATTTATATACTACCAGTATGACCATGAGTACGAAAAATCCACCAAGGGTTGCTGCGATTCGAACACCCGTCATAACGTCGTACGTGCGATAGAAGTTGATCTTCACTTGTTCGTCGGGTGTGCAGTTCGTCGAAGGGAAGATAGATGGCGTTGCGTTCAATCCTGCTGCTTCTAGGGAAGCATTAGGCTTCATGTCCGTCATGGTAGAAGCACTCCTAGAAGATAAGAAGCTTTACGTTATTTATTGTACACTGAAGATAGGAATATATGGCGTGTTTCTGAATGGGTAGTACGCGAAAGAATTCCCAAAGTTTTTGTATAAGTGGCCAATGAATGGTCGATATCAATTCAATTCAAAAGGAAATTAGGTGTTTTTAAAGAAGAACCAAAAACGTCATCCCAAATAGAGGTGTTTCATTGGCCATTTACTTACTTTACTTCTGTTTATCTGACTGAGGAACGTTACTTACTTGCATAAAGATGAATAAAACACAAAGAGCCGAAGAACTAGGTTCGATAGGAGGATCACATGTAATTAGTGATATATGCATACTTAACTTTGTTGCAAGAAGGGAGTGCTCTTACTAAATAAATTAATACGCCTAATAAACTTACCTTGATATTTAGAAGGCAGCTAATTCATTTGCAAACACAAGCAGAAACAAATACAAAACTCGTCTTAGATTTGGCAATTCACCAATTTGCAATGCAATAAAAGACTGTAAACGTAGTGTACCAAAGAGAAACTTTGATGTAGTTGTACAAATGTACGGATGGTAGTACAGTCATAATTCTCTCTTCTTACTATAGGATGTTCTAGAATTGGTGACACCAAAAATTGATCCCAATAGACTTGTATTTTCTTTTGTAACTGCCAATTTCGTTCAAGCCAAGAGTACATAGGTTATTTTCACATAAAGAATATAAGAAATATTTAGATTTCTTTCCAAACACGCAAGTTTCTCTTTGCAAAATACACGAAGTTTCTGGTATTATTACTATAACATGCCAAATTTATGTCATATTTGTATCTGTTAATTACTTGTATTTACAAATAATTCAAGTAAGTTTATTAGGATCGATTTTCAGTTTTTCCTTAATATCTACCAATTTCATTTATAGATTATCTTCTGTTTTAGTTAGAGTTAAATAATATATCAATTAAAAGTTAAAACCATTCAGGAACATCCTATATACTCCGCAATTTTTGAAAGGCGTTATAAAATATACATATAACAATAGTAACAGTAATAATACATAACACACGTTTGCGCATTATAAACCAAAAGTAGTAAATCAGAAAATCATTCGTTAATATTGAGCCATACTAGATCTCGACAAACTTATTTCTATTTCGGCTTATTACAAAACTGTTACAATAGTAATCCATACGTTTACGTAAAGTACTTCGCCAGTAGATAGATTATCGCTGACATTAAACTTCATTTGATTGGGTAATTCTATGTGCTACAAACGATAGTTTACAGTGGGCGTAGCTAACAGCATGAAAGTGAGAAACTGTTATTTCATTTGATAACTTGTTTCAATACACCCTAAAACTGTATCCGGCAAACGCTATTTATCGACACATAAAAATACCAAAAATATTTTATATATACAGGTCAAGAGCGAATTTGTTAAATGCACAATTTTGTTTTACGTATCGACCGCTCTAAAATTACTGCAGGCGCCGTTACCCTACAAAAGCTTGTATTTAAAACAATATCGCTCCATGAAATTGTTTTCACATGTACAAACATTGGAAACAATCATTCTACTAAATTTGCAATTGAAAATAGTTAGTTAAACAATTGCTTTAGAAATAAAGTTCTTTGAAATCAACAAACAAAAAAAATTAAAAAAAAACATGGTAAAAGATGGTAACTTCATATTTTCAGATAGAAGTAAATACCTTGCGGAGATTATGCAAAAATGTTCTTTAAACAGTCTCTTTGGAATGTCCAAATTTCCAAGCACTAGTCTTGAATATAAATTTTTCTATTAGCCTAAATTTCTTTGAATACAGACCAACCCCAGCGCCAAATCAATTATATAATTGACATTGACCTTTCCTAACATTCGATGAATGACCCGAGTCTGAAAAGATCATAAAAAGGGGAAAATCGAATTTACTAAGTAGCTACCCTCAAGACGAATGCACTTAAAGGTGAATGTAACGGAAAGTTTAAAAGAGGAAGATTTCAAGTCGATACTCCATGTAGGGAGGGCACTGCACTAAAGATCTATCAAACCTGCTGTCATGCTAAACAAACAATAGTAACCTCGGAGATCACCTAAATATAGTATTCAAATACAAGACTAATCTCTAACTGGACCTATCTCTTTTACGAGGACCGCTGGCCATTGTGCATTACCGACTGTGAGTACTATTCTTCACTCGACGTCTGTAAAAATTCGGGAGGAATCCATCAAGTAGTGTTGCCTTGAGAGCTGTGGAAAGTCAGCAAGTTTATGTATTTAGGGAATCATGGAGAAAGAACAATACCAGCCAGTAATTCGACTTATTTTCTTTCGATTGGGAAAACGTGTCCAGAAATCAAAGAGAGGTTGGATACAGTTCATGAGGAGATTGACTTTCCATAACTGCCATCGGATACTGGTTTAATGAATTTAGTCGTGGTCGAACATAAGTTCTATTGAGGTGACTACGTACGATATGATCAATAAAATTCATGGCCGGCTGAAGATTAGAGTCATTGTTAATGCGTCTGTTGTCGATTGATCAAAAACGGAAATGCGTGATAACTTCAAAGCAATGTTTGGACATGTTCAAGCGGAGTACGAGTTAGTTTCTGCCGTGATATATAACTGAAGATGAGACATGGATACATCATTACACCCTAAAAGCCATTGGTTAGTCGGCAAAATAGTTTGTTCCCGGCGAACCTGCTCCAAATTAGGCGAAGGCAATTCCATCAGGCACAAAGGGCATAACTCAACTGATTACTTGAACAAGGGAAGGATAGCCACGGGACAGTACGATTCTGGTTTATTGGACCGGTTCGACGCTGAACTAAAGACAAGAAGGCTGCAGCTGGCGAGAAAAAAATTTCTGCCATAATAATAACTGCTCGGCCTACGCATCGGTATTTGCGACAGCAAAACTAGCCCAGCTACTGTAAGAAGTCACAGTAGCTTTTCCCAAACTTGACAAGGTGGTTTGCCGGAGTGCGATTCACGTCAAATGAAGAGGTCATTGTTAAAGTAAAGTTCGACAAATCCTATTATTTGGATGGTGTAACGGGACGCCTATGCCCAGCATTATTTTTTCCTACTCGATATAATTGATTTCATCTATATATCTTACCGAATGTTTTTATTTTAAGGATGTATTATTATTTTATTCACCCCTTTACGTAGGTAGCGCGTATATTTTCCTAGATAGCTTTGCGACATATCCATATATGGTATAGAATGTATATTCTGGTTAAAGTATTGAATCTTTCGCACGTGGGGGTTGTTGTGCAGCTTGTGATTAGTGCGAGATGACGAGAGCGACGATATTCTGGGTGCCAAATGAGAGTGATATCATTCCCAACATCGACATAGAAAAAGAGTCTTCACTTGGTAAACAAGGCGAGCGGACGTGGGACCAACGTCCCAGGAAAACGGCGGTCGACTGTAACAAACCCTAACTGCAGAGAAAAACGGTACAGGATAACTATCTCCTTTGTCTTTCAAAGCGAATATATATCCGAGTATTATCTTGGCCAAGGAAGTCACGAAAATAAATGTCAAACTAGACTACCATACGTGGTATTGCTTCAGTTGCAGGTGTTAACCACAGCCGTAATAGTGGTACACTGCGTTGCAAAACTGCTATAAAAAGTGTTATGAAGAAGCTGGTCACCATCGTCGGGGAACCGCAAGTCTGGGTTTTCTCCGCCTTCGTGCAATATCAAAAGTCATCATTCGAAGAACTGCGCCCAATCGAATCAAATCGCACGTTATTTTTTATTTATTGTATTCATATTTATTGCTTATTATTCGTTTGGTTTGAATAGTTTAAATCGTGTAATGTAATTAGTGTTTGGTTTTATCTTACTTTCGGCGGCCCCATTTTTGCAATCGAATCTTATTTTTTTTTCTTACATATCTTGAAATCAGTCAGATATAGATATGGTATATGGAATCCATATTCCAATGTTCTACGTATTTTACAACAATATATAGGACGTTCTATTTAAAATGACAAAGATACGTTGGGTTTCAACCATCCTGTATGTACGAAAATATCTCTGAATGATATGTACATTATGTTTTAAGTTTTGTTTAATTTTAACCTTCTAAAATTTACACAAGTCGCGACGCTACGAATCCAGAAGGTTACTACATTGGGAAGCATCTAATTCATTCAATGTTGCATTGAGTATATTCAACATCTATTTCGCTTCTGTTATTTTTAGAATTTTATTCAAGAGACATAAATAACATCACCCTTACATTACAAAAATATTCAATTGGAATAGGCGATAAGAGTTGGTTATTCAGACCTAAACTGTTTTAGATTTTTTTTTCATTCATCAACGTGTTTTATTACTTTAGAATCTGTTTGTTACGTACGGCAATAAAAACGATTAAAACTGCCTTTATGCCACCTCCATTACTTCTGCGGTGGTTTTTATTATAAACACGTTAACTTATTGTAGTGGTATTAATTTCATTATATTCATAAAAGCCGCTTCAGAGAAATTCACCAACAATAAAGTTGATTAAGTTTAAAATAACATTGGGATTTTTCCGCCGCTACGGAATCGAAAGTATTTGTAATACTTTAGCGATATGAAAGAGCCTGCATTCCCCATGATCATAAAATTTTCTTATTTCAACCGTTAACTTTTGAATAGCATGCATATTCATGTTATTTAACTCCTTGAACTTGTGCTTCAATGCAAAGAGTGGATGTGTGTGTGAAAGTACGGCCGAGCTTTAAATGTATTTTATTACCGGAAGATTGAAGAAGCAGAAATTTGCATAAAAACATCCTTCTATTTTAAATTATACAGACTGATTCATTTTCAACTCTCGCTATAGGAATCTCGCGTATTATTCCAGATAGTGGGTAGGTTTAAATTTGGCAAAGTTGGTAAATTTTGTGTTTGTTAAATGAGAAAATGTAAGAAGAAGATGAATCCTAAAAACATATTCTCAGAACCACTTTCGATCTTGTATTTAATTGGTTAATTTAATTTGGCCACCATCAACTTTCCTATTGAGTTATCGGCGCCATTATTGGATTTTGATACCGTTAGAAAGTCTTCTTTCTGCTTCCTGTATTTATTAAATACTCTCTATGGTACTTTTTAATACTCTCTATATTTATTGTATAGATAATTGGAAGATCTCTCAGAGACGTCGGAAATCAAATAAAGACCTTTAATTAATTTAATTTAAATCTGCTTATTATTTATGGAGAATACAATAAAGTGATATCAAGAACATACGGTGCCTTTTCCACTCGGTTTTACAGAAACCTTTGGATTGGCCAAAGCAAGAAGGCATTAACCTACTGCTGATGGAAATCGTAATTTGAAATAATTCGCAAACAAAAGTTTGGCCCACACCTGTTTGCTATGATTCAACAACTAAAAGAAATTGATTTCCCAGGAAGAATGAATTTATTTTGACCTAGAGTTAAGAGTAGGAACTATTTTTGGACAACATTATCTAGATTAATGAAGCTAAATTTACAAGAAATAGTCCGCTTAACGGGCACAATTCTCATTGGTCTCACATGGTCATGAATAACTTAGATATCTCCAAAGTTGGAAGAACATACACACATTCACAGAACACAGAACATACACACATTAAACGTAGTTTTCGGACACGCTGCCTAATGTTTTGGGAAAATTAATTCAATTTCTATGCGATCAACAGTTCTGTCAAATTTCAATTTTCCATTTAATCACCTTAATAGTTAAAAAGACTCAGATGCAGTCGTTCATCGGTCAAAATTTTCGAAAAAAAAAGAATATTTGAAATATCGCTATAACCGGAAGTCTTGGATCATAGATAATATTTTTATATTGGACGTAGTTCCTCGTGAGACATCCTGCATACTTATAAAAATATTTATCGTAGGATGTTCTTCGAAATAACCGTTATACCGATTTACCATTCAACATAATAGCTTCTTAAGATTAGTTTATCAAATATCCTAATAATTTCATTATCCAAACGCAAGAAAAAGCGAAAATTTTATAGTGTAATCATCTTGAAAGCACCCTAATCTTCGTCGTCATATGGCCATTCTGGATAATCAAATTTCAGTCTCGAAATGAGATACTTTACCATCTTGCGCAAGCAGAGCGCCTTTGTGGGCTGTATATATGCATTATAAAAAAAGGAAAATGCATTAGTAATAAATAATAGGGAATTACCTTATGTACGGTAAGCGCATACAAAAGAGGTTCTTGAGTACCGGATTTCGGTATAATAATTTGTCTTGACTGTAGCTGAAGTACTTGCACAGTTTTCTTCTTCATACTATGTATGAATATAATGTAGATGTATGGAACTTGTATACGTTGTACTGGGTTCAGTGGTAGAGAAGGTAAGAGTAATGTAATGAAAGAAAACGCGCCTTGTTTCCGCCTTTTATGACGTAATTTCCTTTATGAATAATTTACTTCGCTCCAAAAGGGGTCCTATTCTGCATTCCGTGCTATAAAAATCGCAAATATTGTGAGTACCGCAGTCAACATCGGCAGGGAGAGTACACTATAAGTTATGTATGTTTTGGAGGGAAGGGCGTCGCTTTTTCATCTGCAGTCTATACTTTTTTCAATAGCAGGGATTTCTCAGTTGACGATGGGGTAGAAAAAGTTCAAATATTTTCTATACATTCTGACTTGTTAGAGTGCAAGGTTGTTTAAACGTTTCATTGGAACTGAAAGCATTTATTCAACGATCTGTTTAAATAACCTTTATTTTTTTAACATTATTAGATTGAAATTTTCTGCAAACATCCTTAGATTTTAAGAATTCCAGGATCCTATTTCTAGTAACTTGTTTACCATAATCCATACTAACAAGTAAGGTTTATCTTATTCAGGTAATTCTAACTACTTTTGTAATTTTATTCTTGCTTACATCTTAGCTTAATGTTATAAACATTGAGGGTAACTGTGAAAAACTTTAAGGTATATACAATGATACACATTTCACGTCTTGTAACCTATCGGGATGACTAATAATTTCAAACGCGGGCGTCGGCGACACATACAATTTCTGATGAAAACAATCACTATTTTGCGAAAACATTTGTCTTTATACCTCCATAATTATGAAAGTTGTCATATTCATGTATTATTACTTACGTTACTAAATATGTAATATTTCATTATTTACTGACAGCAGTAAATATCGTTGAAAGCAACGGTAACCAAAGTAAACAACACGTAAGTTGCGTTTGCGTCTTCCCAATCAGGGCTGTAACGATCAACGTACAAAGGATGCTGGTTAGACCTACGGTTACCCGAATTCAAAAGAACAGCTTAAAACCGCGTTATGTGTGCATCAAACGCCAACCTTTCCCAACAAATGATTGTCAGCGGTGTTTGCCATGATGCAGCCCAGAAGGAGCTCAATGCTATTGACTGACGTACATATGATGCGGTTTCAACTTAGAAACTTTTCTGAAAAGGAAAGCGGCCGCTACGGAAGTTTACACCACTTTGTATTGTATGGTTATTGTTGAAATTTAGAGATGTACCTAAAAGGTGATTTTCTCTCCTTCTAATACGACGTTCCTCACGGTATTGACGGAGTCACTTACGCCAAAAGCAAGAAAGCACTAGACAACGGATATGTTTCTGTGGGAATTTTCTACAAGTGCAGGTACCATGTGGGCGCCACCTTGAGTTCAGCAGTCCAAGAACAAGAGTTGGTTTCGGAACTGTACTCGGTCTTTTGTTGCTGCTTTCTAGGCAGCGGGTGTGTGTTTTGCAGCACTAGATGGCGCCAGAGGACATTTTGTTCATTGTTTCGAAGGATTAGGATATAAGCGGGGGGTGTGGAGTAGACCCTGAACTTGTAGAGTAGCTTCCCGCGGAGAATCTTAAAGACAATCAGATCAAACCTCAAGGACCGAAGACTCTATACTACTATAGAAATGTCTGAAGTTTCGCAAAGGTTGTCATTCAAAACCGAATGATTTTCGAGTGGTAAACGCCATTTACGCAGCTGACATTGCAACTTTGCCAACATCGCAGAACGCTGAATTGCGGCAGCCAAACTTGCGCAGGCGGATCTGATCGAAATCTTCACAATCGACCCCAAGAAGATATTGCATTGTCTTGGAAACAATACGATCCGCTTCCAAAGACCAAAGCCACCGCGACAAGTCTTGGGTAACAAGATTGAATACCTTGAGATGGTCCTAGACGAAAGACCAACTTTCGCAGAACACTTCAGGAGAGTTCCGAGCAAGGCATTCAGCAGAGTCAATCAGTTATACTTCATTATGTTATGCTGTATAAATCACACCTATAACCGATCCTCCCTTAGGCCAGTTGAGCCCAGAGTACAGCGATTCCTGTCTATATCAACCCCTTCTCAGAAGTACCAAATCGTTGCGTGCATTCCCCGTTCTCCGCTACACCCCACTGACTACACTGACATACATGAATGAAATTGAAGAACTGACAGAATTCGTATCGACTTGATCTTTAGTGTATGAGAAAAAGACCGGGCTTTCAGTAGGCTCATACTGAATGATCCCAACAACAACATTCTTAAAAACGTAGGCTTCCACGGCCAGAGTCAGTTGAAACTAAACGTGTTCCGGGTTTGAACCGTGTCATGTCGTTAGTTAAAATAAAACTCGACGTTTCGCCCACAATCGTATGGGGCTTCTTCAGCAGTTGGTTTTCGCCTCTGGCATGGTTCACATGCTGAGTTACCGTGACCACTGCTTCCCGCTCAGTTAGTTTCGCCTCTAGCCTGTTTAACACGTTGAGTTACCGTGCTAACTGTTGACATCACTCTCCTGAAGAAGCCCCATACGATTGTGGACGAAACGTCGAGTTTTATTTTAACCAACGACACGGTTCAATCCGGAACACGTTTAGTTTCAATCAACATTCTTGCCAAAAATTTGTTAAATGTGTCCACATAGCTGCTCTACATACACTAGTTCTACATAGAAAACTACATCCAAAACACATAAAATTACTTTCGAAGTTCCGCACCAGAATTCAAGAATATTTGTAGCTACTGAAACCTTCCGAATTGTTAATTTGAAATTTCGCCAAACTGTTTGCTAATTCACAGAAATATTTTGTTTTCGTTATGAGCAAAGCAATGTTATAGAGGAAAAAATATTTAAACTGGTTATCCATATCGCTTATTCATGTACCTTCAGCCAAATCTACTCTTTTTTTATATGCACCCTTTACAAGTTCACACAGAATGTATATTTTATGTAGCGAAATAAGCTACCAAGCACTTTCTGCTTATCGTAAATAATCAATATGATTACAATGTGACGCAGAATAAGTTTTATCTATAAATGTGACCAGGAATGTACGAAAGCCACTCATTTAAGGCTCTCACTCAAGATAAGATCAAAGGGATTACTCAGCAATAAACCTGTTAAATTCCCCAAAACGACAGCGGTAGGTATTTGGCAGTTCAAATAACTCTGATGTCTACCGCATTCAATGCGAAAATCTGGATATGTAATTTCGCAAACTTCCTTAAAGCTAATACGCATCGATGTTTATAATTAGCGAATTCTTGTCTTTCTTTGATCTGAGTAGTAAAACAAACTGGATATATAATTTCGCTTTTATGTGGGCGTACATTTATCTGAAGTTAACAGAGAATTGTCTTCGATCCGGAAATTTTCCTCTCCGTTTTATTAGAACAAGAACCCTTGGGTAGGGCTACATTCAGATGTATATTTGACGCATGCCGATCGAAATTTGTTGAAAGTAAGTCAATATTGAATACTCTGTATTTAGGATGTTTCTCTATACGTATTATAAATAAAGCCTAGGTGGTAGCATATACAAGGATCGAGATAATGCGCAAATTCAATCGAATGGATTAAAAAATTTAAAATTCTTTTTAAAAGCTAGAAATTCTCTAAATCTTTGTCGATTGGTGTCAAATTTGTGTGTTGTTTCATAACATTTTTCTGCTTAAATTGTTGCAATTCATACAATGTTACCGTATTAATACTTCTCATAATTTAAAAAAATCGGTTTTCAACGGTTCTTTTCATACATTGTTTTCAATTCCTTCGCCAAAACAAACTGTGAAAATTTACTAGGTTTTACATACAGGCTGATTTACTTTCCACCCTTACCATGGGGTCTTCCTTATTATTGGAGATAGAGGGTAGGTTTAAATTTGGCAAAGTTGCCAATGCTGTGCTTGTTATGAACCCAAAGAGAAAATTGATCTAATAGATGACGTTCGAAATTTAAAATAATAAAAATGCTAATTTTCTTCTTTTATCTCAAGCATCTTTATTTGACCTTACAAAGAAAAACTAAAAACACATCCTCAAGGCCACCTTTCAATTGATAAAATCAGAAAGAGCTTTTCCTTCTGATTTCATCCATGTATAACATGTTGATAAGAGAAAAGGAAAAAGGAATTTTAAGATTAAGTAAAGTAGCCCCGAAATTTCAATTCAAAACTACCAAAGGTTTCAATTAGCGTTCATTGTACTTGGAAATAGAAAAATGTCGTACATCAGTACAAGTTAAATACTTTTTATTCATCGCATCGAAACACAACAATAGCGAGCTCAAAATCTTTACAATTGTGTCTAGAACTTGATAGAAACTTGGTCGAGAATGGATCGTTTACCGAGCCGTGTAATGTTCATATTAATCCGAATTTGAATGAAAATCAACGGAATACCAATTACACATTTTTGATCGATTGACACCACTATGATGGGGAGATTTTTTTTTGCAGCATTATCACCAGTTGAAAATCATTACAACGTTGCTGCTTCGACCAATGGCATAGCATCAACAGCAAGAAAACTGGTAATAGTGCACACATAACTTTGAATGAGTAGCAATTCTTTAAAATAAATTGGGTCCCCTGATTTCTCATTCTTCTAAACAATAAAACTCTTCTTATTTCATTTCAAATTTTAAGCATTTGAATTTGTTTTATGCATGTTTAAAATGTTCTTTCGTATTTCCTCGTTTTCAATGCGATATCCTGTAAACCAGATTGATTTATTTTCTCTCTAAAAGTAAAAAAAAAAATTCTCTTGATTCAATATAATCACTATATCTAAAAATATGTTGCAAGATATCAGTAGAACGATAAGCAGGTAAGTTTTTGTAATTCTGTATATTAATCAACAATAAGAATGTTCATATACGAGGGTTGTACAGTATTTATTGTCTCTAGCGCAATAGGCATCCGAAATAAAGTTTTCACAACGACACAACGTAATAAGTTATGTTACGTTAAAATAGAAGGTGCCCAAAGATTAAAAGAAAAAATGAGGAAAACAAGATTCATGCTGTTATGAAATAAATGGAGAAGGAATTTTTAATGCGACAACGAAATTCATGAAGATGTGGTGATTGGGTATGATCCTCTTTCATATCAGATAGTGAGGACTTGCGAACGTGCGAACGGTGCCAGTCGATCCCAGATTGCGTGCACTCAAGAAAATATTGATCGTGTCTATGGCACGACTAAACAAGATCGTCAGTTAACTTCTAGATGTTTGGCGAAGGTTAAATAGTACAATTGGAAAGTAATCAATGACTATTCCTAATCCCATGTATGTATGATATTCAATGATTACTTTCATTTTTGGGTACAAAAATTGCAGCAACATTTCCGAATTGATAATAATTACAACGCATAGCTAATTTGATGTTCATGCACCACGTAACTAAAGAAGAGATACTACGACTAATTATGCAGCTTAGTGAGACTGCATCCGCTGGATAAGATGAGTTAGGTCGTTAGAGTATATTACAAATATAAATAGTTTTATGGAGGCTGGTACCTTCGAAACTGATTCGAAATTTGGAAAATAGTTATATTATATTTTGCTCGCGCTGTTAAAGGTATTTGAGCGAATCTTAAAGACACAAATTTTTAATCATTTAATGAAGAACAACTTACTCTCTTCCTATCGACACGGCCTCATTAGTGGTAGGTCTATAGAGACAGCACATAAAAAAATCAGTGGGCGTTTGACCTGTTAGACCAACGTCTGCTGCTTGAAAAATTAGAACACTACGGTATCACCGGAAATGCCTATAATATGTTTGAGTCATACATAAATCGAGATGAGCAATATGTTGGAATTAAGCACCTCCATAATAGCCCAGAAGCGGTGAACTGTTATGTTGGAGTGTCACAGCGCTCAATTTTGGGTTCACTGCTATTTCTGGTCTATATTAATGATTCGACATTGAATGTGAATGGTGATGTCACCTTTTATGCCGACCACACGTCTGTGATCATGACCGGTTCGAATAAAGATGAATTATTAACCAGTTCTGAAAATATTCTTCGCCAATTAATTGGCTGGATTTGTACGAACAGATTGGCACATAATTTGCATAAGACAATGTTTCCAAACTGAATGAGGCTCTGTATGTGCTAAAAGTGATGTATTTTGCGCGTTGTGCTTCTCAGCCTCTGGGTAACAAACATCAATCTAAAATCTATTTTACTTTTACAGAAAAAAGCCAAAAAAAATTTCAGAAATTCAGATATTCAATTCGCAATTTATACATAAGAACTAACATTAAAATATATCACTGCTTGCCGACGGATGTCGAAATCGAATTGGTGAGGACTCCCAGTAAATTGTAGCTTATGCAAATATGTCATATTAGTCTTGTGAAATCTGATTGTAACATTATGTACAAGTGATCCCAAGCTAAACCACGCAATTCGTACCTAGATATAGGTCCGACGTCGGCTGTATGGCTTTCTTAATATTCAGTTTACATCGCCGTTGCCTAGTTCGCAAGATATTGGGTATAGTACAATTCTTTAGTATTGGTATATCTTAGTTGGGCCGATATCATGCCCATGTTCAATACATACAAGGCAGAGTGGATTTTGTTCGTTGTGCCTATTATCCGACTATGTTTTTGGAAAGTACCACTTTGGTTATTATATCATAGTTTTATCTATAATTGATCTGAAGTTTCCAACGCCATAATGTTTATTGTAGAAGCGTATAGCAACTCCTCAAAAAAAAAAGGTGGTTTTTTCGTTATCGTCCTTTTGCCACCAGTTAACCAGCTACACGCGATTAAATTTAATAGAATGTAATTGCAAATCCCTGGCGTAGATTTCTATGGCCGAGTTGATCGACTTGCTAGATGCTTAGTAAAAATAAATAAATGCTATCAGCAAAATTTTAATAGTTTGAAGATGTCCGTGTATTAACCGATAATACAACTGGAAACGTGTTTATTTCTCTTAATAAAATACTTTGCGAGTTTATAGGCTGATTTTCGGCAATAGCTCAGAAGGTACAAAAAATATACACGAGCGGTTTTAAGAGGAATTAGAGTTCATTAGTATATTTTTAGAGGAACGGCGTCTCTATTTTAATTGGTATCTTAAAACTCATAAATAATTGAAAGGTGTTTGGTATGAAATGCAAAGAAGTAATCCAATTTGCCGCTAAATCGCGTAAATTTTGAGAAAAGAACTGAAGATATAAGTATTTCTGAATATTATAGATATTTTAATAAATCAATCACTTAAAAATCGTCACAAATATTCCTTTCTTGAACAATTGACTTCTATTTCCATATTTTACAGCTATTTTGTAGTTATAATTAAAATACTATAATTTTATATCTGATCTACTCCTCATTTCTATTCCATTTAGTTTAAAAGTCAAGTACATACTTATACATAAAGTATATCTACGCTTGCCCATGTTAATTTAATAATCCTTTACTTATTTTTCAATAAATAGTTACCTAAAAAGCAACAAATATTATTTATATTTTATTTATTTTAACAAGTGGGACACGACTTTCAGAACGAATAATGTAACCCAACAAAAACAGTTGTAAATGCAAGGTTAAACGTGTAGAAATGTCAACAGTAAATTTTAAATTGCGTTGGTACTGGAAATGGCTGCGCTTCGCTGATATATTCTGTTTACTTGTTTACATTTGTCATTTAGGTCGTCTGGCCTGTGTTTTATTGGTTTTTGCAGCTCTTGATTCGTGTTAAGCCAATTGTTTTCCAAAAGTTATAGCTCATTACCCCGAACGTGTCGATAAAAATTCCAAATTGCATCTTGTGTTGCAAACTTCTAACACGTAAGTGTATTTAAGCATATGATTCTGAAATTGTTGGGCGCTCTACTACGATGGACGCCTTTGTGGGTGATCAAGTATCACGTACAGTGTGTTATTGGATTTAGTTAAGTGAAAGTAAGCGAATCAAAAGGTTTATTGGATTGTTTTTATCCTTTATCCTCCCGAAATAATATCTACAGACACCTAGAAGAACACGCTAGAGTATACGGAGAAGGATAACAGTTTAAATAAAATCGAGTAATTTAATAAGCGTTACGAATTTTTGCTTTAAGCTCTCTTCTTTAGTACACAATGTTACAAACGATTTATAAACCCTCATTGTCGATGAGTTGATGTGCACCCGATTTAATAAATGTTTGGAGTTTCAACAACCTCACTATTAAGGCAGCTGTCTGTAAATTGATATTTTTATAGCATAAATGTCATGAGTGACGTGCACCACTTGTTAAAATAATTTTAAACATCCGCGTTATTAGTTAAAATAAGTTTTTTTTTTGTTTATACAAGTTATTATACGCACTCTTGTTTGGCGCAATCGGTAGAAATGGTGAATGGAAACAAGGTGAGAGGAAAAATAATACAAGCAGTGAAAATAATAATAGGACGAGATTTGAAATAAATTAATAAAATACAAATAATAAGTAATTCTTTTAAACCGTATATAAATTAGAATTGCCTCAAAAAAATAATAATGAAAGGACACAATTACCGATACTCACAGAAAGTTGAGATAATGTTTATCAAAGAAAAAAAAATAACTACGATCAGACGAAGAGATTGCTCGAATGTTACAACAACAATACGATAAGGAGTATAATGATATTTTAAAGCGTTTCGAAGAAAAGCTTAACGGGGCATCGAAGGTTTCTATATCATTTTCTAATTATAGAAGAGGTTCCATTGAATTTAGATTTTGATAGCGAGAGTGAACCGGAAGAGTTAGAAGACATAAGAGACGAGAAGGATTGGGACAGTTATTAGAGAATTTCATTCAATTCCAGCTTGCGGTTATAAGAAACATGAGTGGTAAGAAAAATGCTTGTAAGATGATGTCATTTCCTTCCGAATTTGAGACGCGATGGTGCAGGTTTCGAAGATTTCTAATAAGGTGTTTAACAGTTCGAAAGCGCATTCAAAACATGAACAGTCTAAAAAGCACAAGATGCATGAGAAGAAGGAAGATCAAGAAACAGCTATTTTTGGAATTGACATAAATTTGTAAATAGTGAGTTGCTGGATCGCGTTAATGGCGTTATAAGTATCGGGAAGGAAGCTGTCATGCGGTAACAACCCACATTATCCTGAATGTCCATTACCGAAAGGAAGCTATAAAGGTGTTTAAAACAACTTTATCCGAGTACAAGCAAAGAGATAAGTACATAAGAGACGATTACCGATTTAAAGAAGGACTTGGGAGAACTCCCGGGAAAATTGCTACATTAAAATTGGTACAGCTTTGGGCCGAAAAGGAAGTGCACAATTTAAAAAGATTGCAAGAGCCTGAAGCTTTATGTCCTGAGGTGATTGCTCTAAAGCAACATGTTCTAGTTATGTGTTTCATTGAAAACCAGAGTAAACCCGCCCCACAACCGAAACATGCTGCTTTAGACGATGTGAAAATTATGAAGGCTTACGAAGAGGTATTGCAGTACATGAAAGTAATGTAGGAGCAATGGAACTTGATACATGCTGATTTCTCCGAATACAATATACTTTGGTATCACAATAATTGATGTTAGTCAAGCTGTAGAACCATCACATGAAAATGCCTTATATTTCTTATATCGTGATTGTAAAAATATCAGTAATTTCTTCTTTAAGCGCGCTGTTCCCAATGTTGATCACTGCCGAGCAGTTAATTAAGGATATAACAGGTTACGATTATTCAAATAAACTTGCTTTAGTTGAATTACAAGAATCCGTCAAAATGAAACCTCATTTAATTGAAAAACCTGGCGTTGAATCGACTTATAACTTTGACAATGCTTGGGAAAGATCTCGAGGTGAAGAGCTTCCTGATCAACGCACGTCAGATATTGAGAATTTGAATTTGTCAGGGTCAGTGAAAGTGATTGGTGATCTACTTATTGAAATATTATTTTTACTAGAGGCTGAACAATGATAGATCGTAATAAACTACATTAATTATCTTGTTTATATTAAATAAATGTATTACTTTAAACATAATAATTTTATTACTTTTAATTATCTAATAATTTTGATGAATATTAAGAAGGTGGATGTTTCAGCAGCCTAGGAAACATCATTAATTAATTCTGAGATATGGAGTATATCGATGTTATGTTGGACCAAGATACACGATATTTAGCAGATATAATAATGCGCTATGTTGGACCAATATTGGACTGAGATTGTTTATAAATACTAAGCTTAAATAGCTTTGATACCTTATATCATAACTATTTAAGCTTTATATGCCCAATTCTGGTCAATATAGTAAAGGTACCTATACTGAACCGATGCGATATGCGAAATATAATTCGCGCCAATCTGTAGCCGATATCGATTTTAATATGTTATTTTTGATTTTTTTAACATTAGATATTATGTATTTTGTATATTATTGCATGTGTATTAATATATTGTATTGCATATAAATCTTCTACATCTCCAGTTAAGAAATAAATCTACCTATTTAGGACTTCAAAAGATGGGTACCTCGACTGTTGACGCCTGAGCAAGAGCGAAGAAAAGTCACCACATCAGAAGCGAATTTGACATTGTTTAACAGTGATCCGAAAATTTTTCTAGATCGGTTTGTTACAGTTACAGACGATACACGGATTCACCATTTCGATCCTGAATCCAAACAACGGAGAATCTCCACAACCTCGCAAATTTCTCAGCAGCTGATATTATGGCTGCCGTTTTCTGGGTCGCTGAAGAATTTTATTAATTCATTACTTGGAACGTGGCTAGACAATCACGTGCCAGATTAATTAATCAGTTTCGTAATTATATTAATCAAAATAGAAGGGGATGCCAGTTTTCCTTAAACGCATTTTTAAATTGTAAATTACAAAGTCATCCGACTTAGCTCCTAGTGTTTTTATTCGTTTCGAAAACTAAAGGAAAGCATTCGGGGAACCAAATTTAACAGCGAAATTGTCATGATAGCAGTTGAGGAATTTTTTGTTAGAACATTAGAACAATAGAAAAAATTGTTTAATATGTTATTGACAATAAATACTATACAGCCCTCGTAAATATGTACTTGCTGTGATGGGCGTTACATCTCACAAGCTCAATCGAGAAATTATTTGTTTACCGTTCTTATTTACGAAAGTGTGGTGTTTCCAAAACATTTCTATGCCTTGCTTGTACAAAGAGAACACATAAATTTCAGAAAAAGGAAAAATAATAATAAAAATCTATCGGGATAAATTACTATTAAATCTGTTTACATCTGTTTACTTAGTATACTTATTAAATTAACTTACAATAAAATCCAAAGTGCTAAAAATTCGCGATACAGCAACGTGGTAAAATTTATTACGTTCGCGCACTAAAAAGATAAATGATTTCTCGGCGATTAATTACCGTTGACCACGTTTTGTATACTTATTAGAAAAGTGTGAACTACGCACTACACACAACAAACGCAACTGCGATATTACTGGAGAGCGACCAAAACTGACAGCCAAGAATGTAAACTAGTTCTAAAGATAGGTTTACTACATTCGGAGCAAACAGAATCGTCAGTTTACATTCGCATATGTAGAACATGTACAGGATGTATCTTGTAAACGCGTCTTATACAGCATGGCTTTATCATTCTTATGACATACGTGAATCATACGGCGAAGGCTATTCAATTTTATTGCGTTACTGTTTTCTATCTTTTCCAAAATAGCTTTGTAGAATGCAGAGGTCATAAGTCCTGCACGTTTTACCCAACGTGGGGAGTATTTGATTATTTGAAGTTCCTTTAATAGTTGCCCTACCACACAGAATGATTTGCGCTTGATGTCAATATAACCGCATTATCTTGAATATAGACAAAGTACAAAGTAATTAGGTATACGAGAAAACAGCGCGCAGCTGTTTATGATTACTCTATACGCAATGGTGTGTCGAATCGTGTGAATAACAAGTAACAGTTAGAAATTATTTTCGACTGCAAAGGTCAGCTTCTTACAACATATCTTACTGTTGAGCAAAACATTCGAAGGTTTCGACCAACGTCAACCAAATTTTCTCCATGTACAATTCATAACATCCCAATTTGGTAAGCATTAGATTATGTGCTACAGTTTTTGGGTACTTCTTTAGTAACAGGACTTGTTACACGGATTCGTTAAAAGAAAACTACACTACAAATTGAACAAAATATTTTCTTTTGTTAATTGCAGACATTATGGATAAGCAACACTAGCAAACGGTGGTTATTTAGATTCAACTGGGTTGCTAAACCTCACGACGCTATGATTTCGTCCATCTGGGAATTCCGTTAGATTTTAATGTGGTCACTAATTTTGGCTTTATCTATTATTCTCTGTAATCTATAAATTGTACAATAGGCAAAGTTATACCGTCGCATTTCTTTGGGTGTGACATAAAATTTAATTTAATGATTTATGAAATGGTAGGTAATGTTTTAGCAAATAAAATATTTGTAAAAATCTACAGGAAAAACTTACATTTTTAAGGTTTTTTATGTTCTACCATGTATATCGACGGACGAGGAAGTTTTAAGACAATATCATCCTTTGCTACGTCTTTGTTATCTTGAATAACCCGACAAACATGTTTGTTTCCTTTATGTCTTAGGAAGGAAGCATGAATCTCGGTGTTCTCAACAATGTTTTGAACTACAGTAACGTATGTGTACAATTCTGTATTTTGTGGCAAACTTGCTGCAACAAATATATCCTCCTTCATTTCCTGTCCTGCTCTACATTGTTCCTGGTATTCTAAATCACTTTCAATGTTAGCAAAGTTAGTCGTGGCATACTGTTGTTTTATATGGTCAAATAGCTTTCTATTATCTTTACTGTCTTCCTCTTGATCCGTAATCCATTGAGCCTTTGTCTTTATGCAAATCTTGGTTGCTTCTTGTTTTTCGTTTCTACATTTTTCCTCGACAAACTCTTATTCTGCATCTTATGTTTGCAGATCTCATCAAACCATTCTCCTTAATACAGTATATTTCTATTTTGCTTCTTTATTGTTTAGTTGATGCGTATTCCATTGTCTTCTATGTTTCCCTTTTTTCAGATCTTGCATTATCTTCAGTTTTATTTTTACTATTAATAGAATGTACTCAGTGTCCGCATTAGCGCCTTGATACGATCTTACATCTTGTACTATTTCTTTCAATTTTTCTGTGATTAGAACGTGATTTATCTGATTCCCTTTCATTCTATTTGGTAATAGGTATCTTATTTTGTGCTCCTTCCCATGTCTGGACTTTGTACTTATTATATGCGTATTCGTTATCGTGGCTCAAGTACACAATCTTGACGCATTGTCTTTGCGCTGGCGTGTACTGTTTCTCGTCCTACTACGCTATTGTTATACTCCTCCTTCCTTATCTTTACTTTGAGTGCATCCTTTTTCTTATCCGTTTTTCCTTCTCCTCCACTTCTGCAGTTCCAGAACTTCAATTCCGTGTTTTCTCATTTTTCTCGCCACCTCTTCTATTTTCCTCACCGTCAACAAAATTCTTATCAGATACTGCTTTTTGTTTAATCTCCTTTTTTTGTTTTGGTGTTCTAGTTTCCCTTCACTGGTAGCCTCCTCATCTTTCATCGTGAGTGTGCTCTTTCTCGTACGTTTTTCGTTCTACAATAATGTCGCTTTCCGTTGCCGTGTCGTTTCCGTCTCTCTCCAGTAATTTCTTCTGTGTTAGTTGTTTGGCTCTATGTTTTCCAATTTTGCTTTATCCCTGCTCTATTTCCAGAGGATACCTTCTATCGTGATTCGATTGTACCCGATTTTCACTGATTTCCCTTTTGCACTTTCTTGTTGCGCCATTTCCTTTATCAACTTTTGTATCTTCTTCTCGTTTTTTCTCGTCATTGTTGATACAGATCTCTACAGCTTTGTATTCTTTCAATTTTGCTTTGTTTTCTATTAAAAGTTTTTTGTCCTTTTCTGTCTCCAACTCTATTACGTGCTCTGATCGCCTAGGCAGTCCTTTAAGAACATTTTGGATGTTTCCTTTGCCATCTCTGGATCGTCTGGATTTATCAACAGCCCACTCATTACTACATTGCTTTTCTTCGTATCTCTTTGGAGTCTTTCGTTCGCATTTCTCAGCTCTTATGTTTCTTCCCTCATATCATCTCTAGTTTCTTCCTTCAATCCCTCATAAGCTCCTCTAACTTCCCCGTTTCTAGGATTAAGTTTATCTTCTCTTCATCGCTTTGTTGTTGTTTTGACGGGATTCGCCTAACCTGTTGCCTTTCTCTTCTTATGTGAAGTACAAAACTAATTTTTCTAATTTACTTCAAAGTTAATTTAACTATCATCGATTCTAATGCAGTCTTTTAGTGCTTGCAGTAAGCCTATTAATGCTTTTAAGTTCACAAGCTCATAAAAATTATTCGACCTGAAGAAAAACACGTTCAGTACAGAAATCTTATGTTACTATTAAGGCAAAATCGGCTTATAAAAACTAACGAATAGGCGAACAATACAGTAATAAAGTATTTAAATTGAGAGTTACAAACTCTTTCAAGCCGTGCCAAACTAGTTCCTTTGCTATAGGTGGTAAAAGGGCAATTGAATACGCAATATACTTAATTATAGACCAATAATAATTAGCAAGCAAATATGTATAATTAAACTGGATATCGTTCGTATAGAAAGTGATGAATAAAGATGCGAATTACAATCGTTCGGGCACAATAAAGGATGTAATAAATCGCGTTTGCTTTCCTAAATTTTTATTAACAAGAAAATAAAAACACGAACCGGATGAGGTACGTTCAAACATGTTTACTTTCTAATTTAATGAAGTAGTTCGAAAACGTAGATAAACACAAGGTGGAAGAGTTTACGTAAACGTTTGCAGAATGTATAGAATTTTCCAGCTGCTTTTTTTTTAATATTTCTGCAGTGTTTAGATTCCAGCAAAGTTCATAGAGTAAACATACACGTATTTTGGAGTCCTAAAACAGTAACACGCATGTACATATGCACCGTTACACTTTCTAATTGCACGATTTACACCTTATTTTGCGCTATAAATTTGTCGTAAGAATTGTGGAACGATTAACATTGTGTGTTTTTTCTAATATTGCATTCACACACGGTAAACTCGAAATTAGTAATTTAATCAAAATTTATATCTATATTATAAATACAGGGAATTGCACGGAAACATTACAAAATAAACTAAAACGTTAAGGAGCCTCAACAGTTGTGCGCTATCTTCCATTTTCATTTAGAAATACTTCAAGCAACACATCAAACGAAAGACGAGAATATTTGCCGTTGAAGTTTAAATGTACTGGAACCGGAATCGATTCAATTGAAACTTCACCCCGGCAAATATTTGGAGAAGCAATAGTTCATATAGAATCAAATACTGGAAGTTGATGGGCTATAATTCCAATTACAAGTTATTACTTTCGTGTATTCTCAGTAAAGATCAGAAACCTACCTCTGCTAAGTTAATACAACTTAAAATATTTGTCACTATTATGTTCCTTTGTTCTTTCCCGCGGTGTTAACTTTTAGAATTTTTCTTTTTTCCGTGAAGAAATGTACCGTGTTTAATTTATTCCGTGGAATAAAACGCCGTTAAATGTTACATAAAAATATTAGGCTGGCGTTATTTCGACGAAAAACGCTTGAAGCTTCGCGGTGGCAATATCTTTTTTATTATCAATTTCATTTACGTGAGTGAGTCTCTTCATTGTTCCCTTGCGTACGCTTTCATCACTGCAAATGAGTCACCGGCGATATCAGGTATATTCTCTGAATCAGTTTCAATAACTAATGGACCTCTCTTGAAGTGCGAATATGTAGAAGTACAATAGATGGTATATTCCAGTCGCAGAAAAAGTTGCTCGTAGAAATTAACACTAAAAATTTCATACTCTGAATTTCGGTAAAGTTTGCCATCGACCAATCGAATATGTATCTATCTGCCATTAAATTCTTCCATCTGGAAGGCAATACGCCTACGCAAATTAAAGCCGGCGTGGACGCTGTTTACGGGGATCCTGTGCCACGGTGAAAACTTAGATAACTGAATTTAAATGTGGCCGTAGCAGCTTGGCTGAGGACGAATGTTTAGAATAATCAAAAACTACAGACACCAATAACATTGGAAAACTTCGCCACAAGACGACTGTTGAATTAAGGTTAGAAAGATAGCATCTCGAAAGGACGTGTTTTTCATATACTGACTGAACATTTGAAATAGATTTGTGCTTGCTCATTCAGGACTAAATGAATATTTTCAAGGCCTTGTTGAAGCAGTTTTAGTGAAATAAGTCGAAGTTTTGGCGTCGATTAATAACTGTAATTAATACATCAAAGCATTCTTGAAACCAAGGCACAATCGAAACAGTGGACTGCGAAGGGTGAATCGGGTCCCAAGAAGATGAAGACTGTCCCACCAGCCGGGAAAGAGATGGCGACTGTTTTTTGGGATAGTCATGGAATCGTGCTAATCGGCTGATCACAAAGCAGAAATAAGGGAAAACGGTCGCATTTAAGTTTTACTCCACCAAGACAAAGTTTCAGTAACCCGCGTGACAAAAATTCACGACTTGGGACTGGATTTCTGTGCTTAAGTTATGACCAACATCACTGCCACACCCTTATTTTCATCGATGAATTATAACACCCTTATTTTCAGCGCTAGACCATCGAATACATCAGCCCGGTTTCGACAATAGCGAAGGGAGAAATGAAAATATTTGCTTACGGATTAAGTTTTATCAGCTTGTTTACATCAATTCTAAAATAAATTCGCAAGAATAAAAATTGCAATTAATGAACGCTGGACTTTACCGTTCTACTACAAAGCATCCTCCTTTTACGTTGATTAGCACTGTTGTTAACCGAGTTCTATATTTGTAATCAGGCTAGTTCGAACATGTGCGTAATAAAGTTTCTATTCATCTTCCGGAGTTAATAACCTTATTCGGTCTTCCATCAATCAATTTTGATTATCCTCCACACATTCCAGGGGGTAGATCGTATTCGGATATATTTCATTTACGAAAGCGTCGTAAACCAAATATAAAAACCAATAAATTAGATAACTTCTCGACGCATAACTTCCACCGACTAACGTGACGCATGTAATGGCGCATGTGAATGTATGCACAGTTTCTATTGGTATACTTAATGTTCCTTTTTTATTGGCCTTTTATCAAACGCATGTTAAGGGTGATGAATGCGATGGCACACGTACTTAACCGCGATAGAACATGGAATTCACAAAATTCTCGCCAGAATTTTTATTTTATTGTTCAGTTTCTTCTAGTCTCCAACTTTAATTTAGGATAAACTGCTACAATGAAAAACATACGTGGAAAGTTGTGATCCCTCAGAAAGCAATAGTAACAATAATTACAAATTTTGGAAACGTATTTTTTAGTTAATTATTTCCAAAACAGATTCAAATGCCTTTTAAGAAGGACACATAAGGATCCATAATAAAAACTGTTGGATGCAGCCAGGATACTGACAGATTGCGGTCGCTTCAATTAAGGTCCTTTTTCTAAAATATTCCGGATACAATATAACATCATATATACTGATGCTTCGAAAGCACCACGTGGGGGCGGATGGGCAATGCTTAACTCCACAACGTTAGCAGATCCGGTTATTTGAATTTTTTTTATCAGAGACTAACGCAATTGTAGAAGCACTCAAGTACTGTAAAGAACTGGGTTTTCAGAGGGTTGCTATCATTTTGTCATGTCGGAGGGTTCCTCAAGTGGAAATTTCCCCTAACGAAATAGTTAACGCTTTAGCTAAAACTGCTGCGATCACCAGCAATATAACTGACGACATCGGTTCTGCTCACAAAATCAATTATAAGAGTAAAAGGCACTTTTTATGTAAGAACTGGGAAGAAAGGTGATAGTCATCAAATAAGTAAAAAGCAACACAGTATGCCAAAATACATCCATCTATCCATTTTCCATGCTGTAGTAGGGGTGTCAGCCATTCGATTTTTCTGTATCACAATCGTTCGATTAAAACATACACATGATATCTTCCCACCTTCGCACCTTTACAAGATAAAAATTGTAGATAATCCGGGTTGTACGTCTGAGTAACCTAATTCTGGGATGTCCAATTGAGAATCTGGCAAAACTGAAGGTATCATTCCGAACAGCGGTCGCCTATTCTCAGGTGCAACGATATCGAAGTGTATACGGCAGCAAAAGAGTTTATCCGAAAATGAAAGATTTCAATATAATTATTTTTTATTCACGTCCCGAAGAATATAGTTGATGAGCGATGATCGCGTGGTGGCAAAAGAAGCCCTCAGTAAATTTAAATATGTAGTGTTAAAAAAAATCAAATAAAAAGTAATCTTGAAGATATTCACGTCTGGATAAGCACTGACGAGACTACAGACATATACTTTCGATCGCTGTTGAAAACAGTCTGGAAAATTCTTGTACAACACCAAGCGGAATTCTTTTGTCTTTACATATTCAAATACGTTCTGTAAAACTTATTTTGTTCACGGCCTACACAACGTTTTGGAATTTATGAGGCCCGAACTTCCAACGTTCAATGTTAGTAGTTTACTGCAAAGTTCTAAAAGTATACTTACATGCAAATATTAACTTCGTATTTAGATAATGATGAATAAAGCTCTATTAAATGCGAAGATGTTGGGAAAAGCAAACTCTCGCTGAATAATGACAAACTATACAAAATATATTCTGCAAAATATGGGTTGCTTTGAAGAAGTAAAATATATGGGAAATAAGAACCAATTTAACAACACTTAATTAATATATTTGGCTTACATCGGTGAATTACGAAAATCTGTAATTTGCTTGACATCTCTCGTTTACCGGCCGGACGTGCTAGCCACTATACTTGATGCCAGGAACGTTGTCGATAGACAAGAAGTAAACGTTCCCGGCATAAGGTCCCCATGGTGTAGTGGTCAGCACGTCCATCCGCTAAACGGCAGATATCAGCAGAACACATCAGAAAATGCCTAGAAACAATAACCAAAAAATATAATGCTAAGATTGCTTAGCTTCCTCATGGTATTAATGGAATAATTCACGGCAAACGTAACAAAAGGAGAGAAAGAAATCACACTAACACACGGGCATGTTTCTCAGGCTGTCATCAGCGTGGTTTCGAGAGTAATTTTTTATCTCTACCTTCTATCGCTGTTGCCTCACAGCCATCTCGTGTTTAGCAGTCAGAGAACTGCTCGAGGGATGGTTTGGGGAACAGTACCTGGTTTATGTCGCTGCTTCCTGAACGGCAGGCATGCTCTCGAAACCACGCTGATGACTCCGGGTAGGCAGAAACATGTCCGTGTGTTAGTGTAATTTTTTTCTCTCCTTTTGTTGCGTTTGCCGTGAATTATTCCATTAATACCATGAGGAAGTTAAGCTATCTTAACATTATATTTTTTGGCAGATATCAGGTTCGATTCCTTACCGAAGATTTTTTTCATGCATTTAATTACGTTGAAAATACAAAGGAAATCACCAAAAACTACTAGTAAATTTTGAAAGGAAATGTTTGATTAAGTAAGGGTCGTATTTCGTCGTAATATAGATCTCAATATTCCAAATCAAATAATGCTTAATATTGCCGAGCATTGTTAACATCAAATAACTATAAAGTAGAGCGACTCTTTTTTCTATCTTCAAAACGATACTAACAATTAATCGAATTAATTTTACCGAGAGCAGCTTAGAATAGCAACCAATTATTAACACCAATAGTTTGTTAACTAATTAACATATTAATAGGGTTTGTGGGTCCAAAATGCCTAATACAAATAAAGGCCGTTCGTGAAGTTGAAGGTCAAGATGTTATTTCAGATCGGATCAAGTTATTGCTCGCCAAAGAATTGCTTTCAGTACACGACAATTGTCGCAGGAGCCTGACCCTTCGTGGTAGACAATAAGTCGCCATCTTCATAAACTGGAGAAGGTACACAGGTGGTGCAAAAGAGCGCCTCTTAAATTGCCTGTAGAACAGGCATAGCGACGGGTACAAATTTGTAGTCTTCTTGCCAATCCGTAGGATCCCCATTTCTATCAATAAATTGTAACGTGCGACGAAAAGCAAATCTAGATTCATAATCTAAGCAAATCAGATCAGTGGCTAACCTCTCGCCAATCTGCAGAACCAGTGGTCAAACACAAATGCTTTGAAGCAAAGATGTGTGCATTTAATAAAATTACGAAGGTGTTATTCACCTTGAATTGGTACGTATCAGAAGGAGAAAGGTATTAGCCAATAGATATCGTGTGTTATTCGTATGCAAAAAATCTCTAAAAACTTGCTACAACATGCAGCTTACAACCCGAATTTAGCGTTATTCGATTATCATCTTTTCAGGTCAATGGCACTCTTTCTCGTTAGGCATGTTTTTGCCAATATCGTGAAGGTATAAGAAGAAAGTGTGAGTTCTTTGCCGCTAAATCAGATGAACGATACAGACGTTGAATCAAAAGCCACACTATCGGACAATTTCATATCAAATAGCTTAATTAATTTTTTTTGTCATTTGTTAATCAACAGATAAATGCAAATTAGTTGTTCGAATCCGTATATCATCGACGGTTAATTGGCACATGCGAAAGCGTTGTCCAACTAAATAAAATTAAATCTGTCCTAACATCCCTCCAAATTACATAACCGCTGGTGGGAGTACACCAGCAGCAGCGTATTTCATTCTCTCTACCTATCTATTGTGTAAGTACGTATCGTTAAAATAATATACAAATTCGAAATTACCACCCTGCATTGTATAAAATTTATTACGTTACCTTGTGTAACTGTAAATTATTGTTAATTTATTACTAAACCCTCGTAACATTGTATAAAGCGACCCGGTACATACGGAACTTATTCGAACTATATGAAGGAGCCTATACAACCAAAGCTTACGCAAATTGGGTTTAACTTTCGTAATATACTGCGTAAGCGACGATACATTACCATAACATCGCGCGAAAGGCCGAAGCTGTACTTGCAGCAAACCGTTCGAACGCGACGTCAAACCCGATTTTGACCAGGCTGCTCGTCTTCTTGGTGAGCAAACGGTATACGTTCGGGGTCAATTACGTTGTGCACTGATGAAATATAACAGCTTGACTGTAATTTTCTGTCAGTTTAATAATTAATTAATAGTCTTAGTATTTACCAACGATCGGATACGTGCTTATACCATAGTATGTATGTGTTTACGTACAAGCGTTTATTAACATACCAGAGCTATGGAGCCTAAATTTGGCTACAGCTAATTGTGAATTAATCGAGTTAGAGCATTATAATCTTATTACTTAAGGTAATTACAATTCATTATTAAATAATAAATGATGTTAAAAGCAATAAGTATGTGAGGTACATACGTGTAGTAATTAACACTCTCCTTCAAAAAAGGAGTTACCATACGGATATGAGAACTTATACAATTTGGGCGTACGCTGGAAAGCAATATTTACGACTTTTGTGTTAAAACAAATTGAAAATAATTTCCTTATTTCTACGCCCCAAAGATATTTGGCTAAAAGAAGGAATTTTCTAATAGGAATCGGGCTTCTACCACTAGATTGACCCTTACACTCGATAGATGGACAATGTGAGATGCCAAGGAGAGATGTGGAGGTGGCGCTGATGACTTATAACCTCGTAGACGTTTCCCGGCAACATTAGCACAATATACGAAGCCGTTGTCCTAATAAAAATGGCACTTAAAAAATGGCAACACAGGCAAATATGTGCTACCTGAACGCATATTTGGATTAGGAGTCAGACTCATTTTTCTTTCATTCGGCATAGTAGCTATTTTAACCAAAATTCTGACTCAGTTGATGGTTGCTAGCTTCCAACTCAATTTTAACAAATCCATTTTATTTTAATTTTTTCCTCGTTTAAAGCACTATAGTACAATATGCATTCCCATAATCCCTAATTGCCTCCACAGAAATGAACGAGAAAAAGTAACTTGTATAGCACACAAAAAATCCATGTGAATCCCGTTGTATGGGTAACTTTTTTGTTTCTAAAAGCCCGAGGATAACATAATAAGTATCTGAAAAATAATTGACTGCACCAATTCACCGGAAATTACTCCAAATTTATTCTTTTCAACTGAACACCTGTAAATTTTTACATTTTTTGAGATTAAGTTGTTCTACATCTGTATGCATCATTTTAGAAAAATACTTCCACTTCTTTTTTTAAAAGAGCCGATTAAAAATCTGTAATCGTAACCTAACTTAGATTATTCTGGGGGTCATCACTAAAGTTCCCCACTTTCCGTGTGCCTCACAGGCGTCGACATGGGAGTGGTCGTTCGGGTGTGTGATTCGAAATATATGTGCAAATTTATGCTTCGCATATTAGACCATGCGATGGAGTGGGGATCCAGGACGACCTTGTTACCGATGTAAGTATAGAAGTAGAGTGATTTATTTTATCTGGAAAAATGAAATGTACATTTGGTTTTCTGCTATTAAAGCAATATGCATAAACATATGAAAAATAAGAATAGTACATATTATAGCGGCGTTGTGTGTATAAATAAAATCGATAAAGTATGAAATCAGTGACAGAGAGAAAAACACTTACCGTTTTAAACGTCTTCCGTGAATTGACATACTGGAGAAACTTGGTTGTATATTATCAACATCAGGTGTGTTTCCACAGTCATTTCTACAAAACGTTTCCGCCGTGAGGAATTATACAAATAATCTTTGAAACAACTTAACGCATCTGTAGACATACCTTCACAAATATGCATTAGAGAGTCAAAATCTGAAGCCTTGTCTAAAACACCTTCATTTTTTACGTTCTCTACAGCACATAGTTGTGCGCGAACATCTTTCACGATTTGCGCTAATTGCTCTAACGATAACGACGAATTTTGTAATTTTGTTATTGCTTCTTCTAGTCCCAAGTAATTCTTATGAATAGTTTGGAAATCTGTTTTGATCTGGGCAGCTTGAAGTTTTTTTTGGCTTGTATTGACAGCTGCACTTTGTTTCGGATCGAATAATAAAACCACGTTCTTTATTTTTTGAAAATATTTATGGTTGTAAAACCCCGCCCGTAAGCATGCTCCCCGACGTGTCAGAATCGACTGTAGTGGTTCGGGGATATGGGGACACAATTTGCGAATACGTTTTGGGGATCTGAGGAATACTGCCTTTGTACTCATAATCTACCTCTGGATAACATCTACGAACTGTTCTGCCACAAGATGTTGAGCATGAATTTTACAAGTAAAATGTAAAAAGTTACCACAATGTTTCTTATGAAACCGGCCTACAGAACACATCTGTCATAAACATTAAGACTTGGTCTCTTGAAAGTTCAAAAATTTCCAATGTATTTAATACCACCTCTGAAATTTTTTCGGCACTACATTGTTCTGCTCGTCTAGCAAAATGGTTCACCTACCCAGTAAAATATATTCTATCACATTATGATTGTGCGTTCTGTAAGTAATATTTTTGTTTTAAACACTTCTTTAATGACATTCATTATAATGATTTTGAATAATGTATAACGAATGTATATTACATAGTGACTTCTACTTTTTTATTACATTCTTTGCAGAAAATGTTGTTTACGCCAACTACACCAATTTTGGAACTATCTAATATAAAAATTTTTCACATTTGTCACGATTACCTTCACTACAATGACGTGAACAAAATTTATATTAGAAAAGGCTTTCAATGTATGAATTTTTTGAATAATTAAGCAGGAAAATACATTGCTTTCTGAAGTAAATAATTGTTGGCGTTGAACATTTATTTTTGTTTTGAATATTTTACCGCATTTGTTATTAAATAAAGAATTTTAATAATTGTTGTAATACCAATGTTACTATAATACCTATTCTTTCAAAAGTGTAAATATTTATCATTCATATTTATCTTTGTGTAGTAGACACATTTGTGGAGCCGCATTTACATAACTAAATTGGAAACCTTATCGTAAAAATCACATTTGCCCCGGAATCTCAATCAACGCTCTGAAGCAACTATTAGTGAGGATGAACAAACATAGGCGCATATGTGTATCCATAGCTACGTAGGTTTTTAGATACACGTACGCATGCAGGTATATGCTGAAATTCTGACAACAAAAGCTGTTAGTCACGTATTACTGGATGCAGTAAGTTCATTGCCATTCCTATATACCAAGCCCATATTTACCACGTAGCGATTCCGTGACAAAGAAGCGTCATGAATATGCAAGTGCAATACACTACAGAATATGCAGTCGCAACGTAGGGCCGCAACTGAAAACAAGAGTGTATGCGTAATAAAACGGCACCTGAATGGTGTATAGTGCGCATAGTAACTATGCAGTCAGCCATGCCAGCGGCGTTTCCTAGTCAGTTATCGTGAAAAATTATGTTAACGAACCTCTTTTTGCAAATGCAAATGTATTTCAGCGCAAGTTTTTGTGAAATTAAGTGTGTACCAGGTGTGTCGGTAATTCTTTTCCGGTTTTTTCGCTAA
>LR737384.1:1963391-2052748 GCA_902655005.2 Marronus borbonicus | reverse complement strand
CTGCCGGAAAAACCGGAAAGGAATTACCGACACACCTGGTATATCACAGGGGCAGTTCGGGGTCGATACTCGCTTACAGATACATGCATAAACATCTATCTACCCACTCCAAAGCAGTGAAACTCTCAACTCCACTTTGCACCTTTATTACGGTTCGAAAAAAGGAGTCCCTTATTCTAACAAAAGTACCTATATTTATAACCTACCTAATCCCTACTATTAACTGTCCTCCCGGTGTTTGACCCAGAGAATATAATCTTACACAGCGATTGTCCAGACGCTCAGCTCGAGACCACCGGTCACCGATAGAAACGTAATTTGCAACAACAATATAGCCAAAAACAAAACAGCGGAAGTCCGGTTAGCGTCTTTTCTAAAAATAAAAGTAAAAGCAAAGCGTTTATTCGCGTTATCGTATTAATATTAGATATTTACAGCTAAACGGGACTTCTACATTTGGACATTGTATCTAAGCGGTTTCTGGTGTTAATATTGTTCGGTTACTATGACAGCCGTAAACAAAACACACTGATATTGCTGTTCTTAACTGTCGATTCTAAGTTTTAAACCTAAATAACTGCTTGCACAACAAATTACATAAAAAGGTGTAACACATATGACTTATATGTGAGGTTAGGTACTCCGGAGCGCGTATATCAAGGAGAAAGCAAAGCGGCATTTACAAACAATATTGCGTAATTTCGAGCGTAGATTGACAAATAAGTCATTATTGGAGTATTTTCCTTTGTTTGTGTAATTAATAATTTCAGTAAGTAGCATCAAATCTTAGCTTTAATTTAACAAATGTTCTCGGTTGCGGACAACGGCGGTTAGAGTAAAGCAGCTTACACATCTTGCCGGCTAAAATATAATATCCCTATCACTTTCTCCTAGTACGTAAATTATAGCTCTTAGCCCACTATTCTTTTCCTAGGTTCAAAATTTTACGTTTCTGGTGAATTTGGCAAAGTTTGTCCAAACCTTGTCTAGATAAAGTCTGGTATGTGATTTAATCGCGTGAAGATTCATGTTAAAATGTCTTTGTATTTCGAATAATTTGAAGGAAATAGATGTGTCTGCACTAGGAAGTCCCATATATCGCCGTATTTTTCGTTCTTAAAAATTTTGCATCACACATCCTCCGCTTTTTTTCCCTTTTTGCCATGTAGTGCTTCCATGAATAATTTTAGAATTATCGAAAAATATTTAGCTATATTGCAGACGGTTCAGAAACAGGAAAAATCTATTTAAAGCGTAAAAGACCAAAGGTAAATTAATTTCTAATTGCTGGGAATATTTTATTTTATTTGAATAAAATATTAGAAGCATTTATAAAACATTCATACAGTATACCAATAAGGCTTTTCCAAAGCTTCCTTGTCGCATTTCGGAAGTAAGCGACGGTGTTCTTGGCACTTGGCTCATTAAATTCAGAAGATTTGACAAATCCGGTGTTGCCCTGCATATGCTTGAAAACAGACATAATATTGACAATGTATGTTTAATTGAGAACGTAAACAATAATGTACAGCTAAATTGTTATGAAGACATGGAAATTCACAAAAACAAAAACAATTTAATGAATGCAGATTCCGTTAAATTCCAGCCTTTTCTCTTTGTTAACGGTAGCGTGACCGCGGTCAGACAACCGTAACGATATTCTGTATAAATAGGTCAGTTGTAGGCTTAGTTAATTAGTTTAGTATTGCTGCTGAAGATGATAGCTTAGCTATTGAAACGTCGTTCAGTGTTAGTGAAGTGTTTGTGGTAGAGGGTATAGTGAAGTGTTTCAGTGTTCTTGGATCCAACGCAAAAGAGATTTCTTGTGCACTTACAAACTCATGAAAATCTTTTAGCAATTTAACGAATCCTTCAGCTATGTCGTCATTAAATACATACGAGTGCACTGGACATTGGAATTCCAGTTACCGCCATCTTCTTCAACAAATTGAACAAATCTTTAGAAAAGATTGCTACTGTTTTCTGATATAAACGAATCAATAGCTTTTCTTGTAAAAAGTACATAAATTTAATACATATGTATAATTATCAAAGCTGGTCAAGCCGTACGGGAACATAATAGCCGCTCGTTCGTACTTATAGGTAGGAAATAGGGGCGCACAAATTCAATCTCGCTTAGACAGTGGAAATCGTTCCGATATCGAATTCTACTTCTACACTTACGTAGTTTCCTTGTTTTATATATTTCTGCTTTATTCGTAGGTTCAGATTTTTGTTACGAAATTTGTGGCACTAACTATGAAGCAACAGCAGACACAAGTAGATGTAAACGTTCGAAAAAAAATTGTCTCTTTAAACATTATTAAACGGTTTGCACGTGTCTCTATTTTCAAGGTCGAATATCACCCTAACTATTTCACTTTGTTTAATTACTGGTCGCGCCACAGCGGTAGCAGAAGTCGAACGCTCCATGTCACTACATCGTAAGCTAGGTATGGATGACCAAAAGCGTAGTAAATGGTCATCCACCGCTCATATTATTAAAATGTCTTATCTGGTTTTATGGTAAGAGTCCACGTCGATGTTGTAATATCAAAGGTCCGCTAAATGTTTTTCCTTTTCGTGAATTGTTTATAAACCGTTTCCGAACCTTTACCAACTCGTGCTAATACCACAACTGGTGTACCATCTGCATAATTAATACAGAGCTCGCTTTTCACGTAGTCATATACAGGTCATTATGTATAGTCCCAATGGATATTCATCGGATGTCAATCCATTAGCGGACAGGAACAACCTACGTCCAGAGAGAAGTGATATTGTTAATCTGAGCGGCACGCATTTGATCCCAATAACATATACTTTTAGGTATTCGACGTATTTCGAGTCGATCGACTCGCGGGCTATGGAGAGGTCGAAATATGGGCCAGCAATTACCATTCCTCTATCCAATTCCTTATTTCACGAATTCAAAGCTTGCCGAGCTGACTTTCCGTTTACGACTTTTACGTAAGCTGTTATGTTTAATTATGAAGTTGTGCATTTGATCATAGAGAGCTTTTTAATAAACTTTCGAAAAATAGGGTGATATTGGCTATATCGCTATATTGTTCACTATTGGATTGGAAAGGAAATTCCACATTGGTGGAATTTCTTTTAAAAGAAGCACTGCGCATATCTAACAATTTTTCACGCCTCGGACACATACCAGTATTTTCAGAGTATACGTACACCCATTATAAATGGTAAGTGCCTACGCCACTGCATCAGCCATCGAATCGTTACTCGCTGCGAGACCGTATTATGGAAATTAAATTGAAGTAAAAGGCTTTTTCTTGAAAGCTGTGTATTACACGCTGTACGTGCTAGCGTTTCATTTGTGTGTTTTATTCACGAGGTAATGCATCAGGACAATTCTTTGTGGAAAAGTTCCGGATCCAGCACCGCTTAATCACGTTCGCCGTGCACTACCGTAAATTGAAAACGTATTTGCCGATGTCTGTCCTTTGGATAATGCAACTATGTACACTTTAAGTACTTTTATTTCCCATTTCATTCTAATCAATATTTCAGTAGAAATATAATCAAGATGGATTGGCAAGGATATCTTAATTACGCTAGTTGATCTAAACGAAGCTTCTCCATATTTTTGCACTGTATTTGAAGCCCATCCTGTTTAAAACATGTTTCTTACTTATTAGGTATTTTTTGTGCTGACGATCTAAGGATTTGCAGCATCCAGTTGTAACTGACTTCAGGATGTACATATTTTGGGATTTTACCTACTTCATTTTCATCAGCTTAATTCCTCACTATTTTGTGATCATATCCGAGTATATAAACAGCATAGTCTACATTTAGAGCCATCTGCAAGTACGTACTGAGTCTAACGTTTTACTCTGAATTGTCCAACATAACTAGTAAGCATGAGCGTTCATCATTATATTGTGCGGGATACATGCCATCAACAAAAAGTCAACATGATGGATTGATGCATTTGTAAATTTTAATCACACTGCCAAGTTTCTGTAGCTATTAACTAAGGTTGGAGATGTCTTAAGCTTCCGGTAACTTTTAATTAAGTCCTTTATAGCAGGTTCATGTACATACATCGTGTAATAATTTGCTTTGCTGCCACACGCAGTTTGCTGAGCTCTAGCAGGGGTTCTTACGTTTCTATATACAACGCATCAATTGAGGTAGAAATCATTACTGCTATACGAGCACGCAAAACTTTGTTTAAAATATTTCAACTCGTTTAAGTAATCTACTAACAGCTTATTCATAGAATGTGCACCCATAATCTATGTTAGCTCTTATGCACGTCCAATGAAAGTTAAACATTGCAGGAACTTCCATCTCATTTAACTTTACAGATATATATTTAGTATATCTGCGAGTTTCTCACGTTTTGACCGAATAACTTCTTAACTTAAGGACTATGCAGGTTCATTGGAAGCATGTTTTAAAATCGTTTTGGTATATACTGAGTGACTCAAACAACAATGTTGTGGGAAATTTAAAAAACCTTGTATATTATTGCATGTTTTGATCATACGGATTAAATAAAGGCAAATTACTTTACTGTTATGTTCCTGTGCCTAATTCGAGCCGTTTATGAGATATTCAAGATGCAGACTAAATTTAAGGGAGTACCAGTATTACGTATTCAAGCTAGCTTTAAATTGCATTTGTTCTTTTAGTCGAAGCATTGGACTTGAGGGTAACATAAAAATTAACTCTAAAAATTTGCGAATTTTTAAATAACAATTTTTGAATTTTGTCGTACTCATCCGTTTTAAAAAATTCGCTTTTGAACAGACGCGATAAAATGCCATCTTGAGAAACTTGTCTTAGATACACAGAGGTAGATACAGACAGCTATCAAAGGAATTCCAAACGTCGAATCAGAAGAAGTGCGACAATAAGAAAGCAGAGCATTGAAGAAGTCGAAAACACCGAAAGGAAATCTTCCCAGAAAGGAAGAAGCGGCACTAACAAAATTGAACACTAAAGAAAACATGGTCATCCTCAAAGCAGACGAAGGTGATCCCACTGTACTGCTGAATAAAGAAGATTACCGGAAGAAGACTTGACGAAAATACCTTCAAGGAATTAAGAAGGGATCCGACGGAGAAGATCACAAAAACAGTAAAAGGGAACATAAAGAATTCATCCATACCCAAAGAGATGCAGAACAAATTAATACCAAAAGTCACTAGACCACCCAGGTTGTACAGAATATCAAGAATACATAAGGAAGGAGTATCATTAGGACGAATTGTAGGCAATATTGGATCACCAACCTATGATTTATCAAAGTACTTAGCAAACCTACTAAAGCCATATGCCGGACAAACTCATATGTAGAGAATTTAAAACACTTCGTAGATATTCTGTCCACACTGAAAATTGAGCCTACAAACATTCTAGTAAGTTTTGATGTTACATCGCTATTTTCCAAAATACCTGCAGAGAACGCACTGGCCGTACTAGCAGAACTTGGACTGCAAAATGATATCATCGAATTAGTAAGAGTATGATTATCTCCGATATATTTCTTGTACAACCGAAAGTACTACGAGCAAAAGAGTGCCTCCTGCCATTTGTTTATGGCAGCATTTGAAGAAGAAGCCGTAAGCTCGAGCGAAACGGAACCGAAGTGTTGACTGCGATTTGTCTACGATACAAAAGTATATGGCAACACGAAGAGGAGAAATTACAACGTTTATTAGAATACCTCAACGCGCAGCACCCAACCCATGGAAAAAGAAAAAAATGGAAATCTGCTCTTGTGTGGTGAAGAGAACGGAAGAGGGAATACTACAATACGTAGTATTTAGAAAGAAAACGCACACCGACAGATATCTACATCGGAGATTCCACCATCATCCGCTGCAGAAGACGACGGTAATTAAAACCTTACTATCTAGAACCGAAATCATCAGCGACATTGAAATAAGAAGAACCACTAGAGAGAAATTCTGTAATCGTCTCTCCAGAGACGATTACAGAAGCACAGAGAGGGATGGCGTACGGGCAGTGCTATGTCGGGCAAACAGAAAGAGCTATCGCGGTAAGAATAAATCTTCATATTTTTTGGGGCATTCCCTTTCCGGAAGCATAGTACATAATTGTACCCGGATTTTTGGTCATATAGCGTATTTTTATTCCAAAAAAAGAGAAAATTTTAAAGTTTTGTATTGAACCTATCCCAATCGACCTTTACACAATAACAAACGTTCATGCTAGTTATGTGTCCTCTAGATATGTACGACGTGGAAAACTTTGATTCATAACTTCGTAAATCTGCAAGAATTTAAATTGAGTAGATGTTATGTACCAGATTTTATTCAGTTTGGGATTTCGATGGCAAATGTCACAAATTTAGAAGATCCTTTTGTCCGGTTTTCTAATTATTTCTTGAATAACATTGGCACACAAGAATTACATCTCATCCGGGGTTACTGGCGACAAAGCATCGAATGATTTCTTTGCCTGTTGTTTTGCATAACTATTAGATTCGAGGACCAATAAATTTACTGTCATTACCAAAGAATAACTGATCTCAGTTTTCAACATTATCCGCATTAAATGTACAACCTCGAATACCCAAAAATTTTAAACGTGGGTGTTTGTTATTATTCCTCACCTACTTTACAGCTCGCTTTTACATAGCCTTCGTCATTTACGCTTTTAGATAAATTGACGTACCTACTCTATTTCAGAATTTTCTAAATCCGATATTTGGTGCATTTATTAATGTTTAATAGAAATTTTCCACAGTTTGTTTCACTTCTTACAAAATAAGTTAATAAACTATTTATTATGTTGATAATCAGGTTTCAATTTGATAAACTTAGTTCGTTAATATAATCATTTTCTTTTGTTGCTTTAACAAAACGAAATCAACGAACATGTTTTATTGAATTGATTTTTTCATTGTATTACCTTCACTAAATTTTCGAATATCACTTCACAGAGCATATTCACTTAAACAAAGCCCCATTTATATTGATTTTAAGAGAAACTTCGGAATCACAGTGAAAACAAACAATGGGTGCTACAGTACGTCAAAATAATTAAACCGAAATAAACAGACAAAACGAAAAAAATCCCGCGATGTGTGCAAAACTGGAATAAAAGCCATCCAACATCAACCGTCGCATAAAAAAATTGATACAAATTATTTTATATTGAACGTGGATCTATCTCTATTCATCTCTATCGATATTTATTCAAAATTATTTAAAGCAGTTATAAATTTCTTATAGCTTACTATTTGGTACAAGTTCGAACATTAATCTTGCAAGCTATACATATCAGTTTAATACTCGGAGAAAGTCGTTGATTGCGATTGTTGGCGCGAAACGTACTTTGCTACATACGTCCTTACGAACTTGTTAATAGAACCTGATTGATCAATAACAATTGACAGTGCGGAGGGAGATGATAATGGATGTAGGTCGAAAGGATGAACCAGGAGCAAGAGCCGGGAGTGTGGTAATCGAAGTGATCGGTGAAAAGTTTAAACCGCTGAAGCGACAGTTGGGCGCACAGCCTTCAGTACTTAACCGCAACAACGGAAATTACTTTCATATAGCGCTGACCGGCGGGAGAAGGAAAAAAACCATGAAAGCGTATTCGTTTTTACTGTCCTCTACGCGGAACCATTCATTCGCATTTACCGTGAAAAATGTGTGCGACGGAGTATTGTGTATTGATATTTGCACTAGCCAAAGGTACAACGTGGTCAAAATGACAAATGTTCCAACTGCAATATGTAGCAATTTGATAGTAGGAATAGTACACTGGCAACATAAAGAGAGTCGGACTGGCTCGCGAATGTTTTCCGAATTTACAATTTGTTCAATGCGTGCGCTCTATTCACAAGCGGTGCATTCGAGAGAAAAGCTTTTCACTGAAAACTGTAACTTCTCTGCATCACGTTGTTTCTTATGGCCGAATCTGATGTATATCGCAAATAGAATGGAAATTTCTCAACGTTTATTGGTACTTTTAAGTTTTTACAGAAGCAATAAAAAAAAATAAATTGTCGGTACAAAACGTTTTGTTGCTTTTCAAAATTTTCACCCTTATAATTTCTCAAAAAATCTCCAAAATATGCTTCTTGAAGACTGCAACAACTGCTTGAGGTGATAAGAATCGCTGTCCACGTACTTTTTATTTGACATTCGGGAGCAAAAAGTAGTCGTTTAGGCGATAAATTAGAAATATGGGCAACGAAAAATTAATTCAATCTTCTCCTTCAAATTTTTTCATTTTGAATTTTATAGAATTCGCCTCATCAGGGAACACCCAAACAGTTGATTGTTGCTTAGTTTCCAGCTCGTACGAATACATTTAAGTTTCGTCACCCGTTACAATGTAATGAGGTACTTCTGTCGATTCTTTTGAATATTTCCTTACACGATTTGATCAAGCCTTTTTTTGCGCTTGGATTAAATTATGCGGAATCCATCGGAAGTAGATACTTTTCACACCTAAATAATTATGCAGAATCGGTCTTCGATACGCCTAAGAATGCATGTATCTCACGGTGGATCACATGCAGATCCTCGTCAATCATGTTGCTCGCAATTTCGGTGTTTTTGAAACAAGAAACCGAACTTTGGTGAACCTTCACGTAATCTATCATTGACGGAAGTACGACCATAGCAGAAATCTTTTTAAATTGCTATTATTATTAACATATTTATATGTTAATAATTTTTAGAAAGATCCAAATAATTACTATTATCTAACAAAATTATAAATAATAGGTTATCGATATACTCCTAACATTCGCCTTCTTATAAAGTTTCTTTAACATCTTGTGAGTTTGCAAATTTTGGTTTAAGCTCAAAGCTATTTCTAGCGTTTTTGCACGTCGGTCTTCATAGGGTTGTCTTTAACACATAAAACACATGCTCTAAAATATACAAGCAAGGAAAAGTCAAGATTTTGCGATTAATAATAAATGATTGTTTGCCGATCTTTGCAATTTAAGCGTCCTCTCCCAGGAAGCAAGCAGACCCCTAGCCAACAGTCATGTAATGTCAAACAACAATACACTTGTTTGGGCGGAGTATGGCGCTCAAACAAGTCTAATTAATTAATCAAGAACAGCTGTTCCGAGGATGATCTGAGAAACAACTTTAATTTCAACATACCTGTTCTATCCCCATTCTCGCGAAAGAAATATTATTTGTAGGTATCTTTTTTTGCGGCTTACGCACCCTAAAAGTAAGGCGAAAAATACGGAAAGATAGACGAAAGGGTCATTGTAGTATAAAATATATAACATATGTATGCCATACCCTAATAAATCAAACAGAAGTAAGAATGACAACGGTCCGTTCTCTCTATTCATCAAGTTTGTGTTCCTTTCTATGTAAATAGTTTCGTGAGATTCTCATCTCCGTTACGTTCTTAATCAATTTCAGGTTTTCTAGTTTAATATTATGCTTGCCTCCGTTTCTGTGCTGTGTTAGATTTGACGATTCTATTCTACCGTACCTGAAACACCTAATGTGCTCATTAAATTTTAGGTATGCTAAACCAAATTCTCAGAAAAATTTGCTCATGAACAAGTTGGCTATGAAGGGGATTGAAGTTGATTAAGAATGAAATTTCGTCAGGGGAATGAGACGCTTACAAAACTATTTATATAAAAGGCTACACAAATTTGATAAATAGAGAGAACACACCGTTGTCATACTCAGTTTTGTTTGATTTATTGCGGTACGGCATACACATGTGGTTAAATAGGGTAAAAGTTACATTTTACCCTATTTTTCCCCGATTGCAGTGGCATCTATGTTGAAACTGAAATCGCCGTTTCATGGCCCCCGATGAAACGAACAAACGATGGTATGACGAACTTTATCATAGGATTCATATTGTTTCGAGGTAGTTCTGTGTTAAGATTAAAATGGGACACCTGCTATATATTATCATACGTCCTTCCTTCTACAATCGTAATGGAGCTTATTACATTTGAAATTGTAAACACATTAAACTGGTATTACGAAGTGTTTATTTCTCTGTAATCATAAAATTTACGTACTAAAATTACTGCCTTCAGCAAAACAGAACGAAACATTTCCCTGCCGCCAAATAGTTACGGCCTATTACAACGTGAATTAGGTGCATATTTAAGATGCTTTTCATGTTAATAATCTAATTTATTTCCAACGTTAAGCGAACAAATCCGTAATTATCTTTTAACGTGGGAGCAACTGCAAATTGAAGCTAAAATAAATGGTTTCAAGTAATAAATGGAGAAAGCACATAAGATATGTTGACGTGCGTGTTTGTACAAACTTAATTTAAAAACTCGAAAACATGAAAAAGAAGTAGCGGGGGAGTTTATAAACTTAGTTAGCAGTAACTGTTAGCGTGGTCATAACTCTTACGTACTATAGCATTTTCAAGTAGTTTTTGCGCTATGGTGGAGTATTTAACATCCCACAATTCAGTTTCCCTTTTTATTTATTTTTCTGTTTTCCTTTTTATTTTCTTACTTTTGATTGTTTTACGTTTTAAAGCAATCATTTATTGTGAATTCAGTGTAAATTAAAAAATACATAAAAAAATAGTCTTAAACAAGTCCAATGCAAGTAATGTCGTGGAGTATTAGCGCACCCCAATGGTTTTCCTTCTCAAAAACCGATTAAAAATTGACAATATTCGAATATTCCTTATTGGACCTAGAATAACTAAAACCAAATAATTATAAAACATTTGGTTTAAAAGACACAAAGTAAGTGTGAGCAAGTGTCCCGGATTGTAATATACCCTGCTATAGTAGATAAGGGTTAAACATTTCACCATGTTACCTTTATTTGAATATTCGTTAACTTTCAGTGTACAACACACGCTTTGCGGCAAGCAAGCTAAATTTAAGATCCTCACTTACGAAACCAAAACATTAAAAAAAAGAAAGTGAAAGGAGGTATAGTAAGAGGACGAACTAATCAATTTTCGCCAAGACCACTGAAATATCTTACTAGGCATAGGTTCGAAGATCAATTATTTCATAGACAGAATCATTCAACAACTTGTGACGAACCACTGCTTGTCGGAGATCCAAAGAACTTTTACTAAAGGAATGAGACAATTTATTATTAGGACAGTAATTCTGTATTCAAGTATATGTTTATGCGAACAAACTTTTAGAAAACCCTATAGACTTCTTTTGGACATCACTGTGTATATTTTGCATAATTTAACGATCCACATTCTCGTCTTGTTTTTTTTTGTTCCTTGCGTATTTTTCTGTACCTTGCGTCATTCAGAAGAATTACCCACGAGGGTATATAAACCTCTATAAAATCTCATTCTGGAAGAGTCATCTTCTGCTTGCTACGTGTCTAAGCACTGTCCTTAGCAAGACCCATCCTTGTATCGTAGACGGTATTTAGCACTATCCTAGGTGAGAACCACCCCCGTAACCGTGACATTTTTATTTTCCAAGATTGAATTTTATTTAAATTTAATTTGCGATAAAATCCACGAGTTTGTTCACTACTTTGTTTTCAATTTATTCCGAATTTTCCATATGTTCATTTGTCGCGTATAGATTAATTATTACTTACACTAACATCATAATTAGCAAAATTACACAGAAGCAATATCTCTTCGTGATCGATTGTGTTCTTTGCAGCTTACGAAAATGTTTCACCTAAATTATGGCAGTGCCGCCCATCTACCCCTATATGTGTCAATGATTGTAGCAGGCCCATCGCTGGCCCTAGGTTTATTGCCCTTATTGTTATCTTATATGTATTTGAGATTCATTTATAACTAATGCATATGCAAAATTCTCGAAAGATATTAAATATTCGAATTATTTGGGAGGACAACAAGAAATATTTCCTCATTTATATCTAGACATAACATATCCAAGATTTTTAAAATTCTTGGAAAGATATTAAATGTTCCTATTATTGGAATTGCAAGAAATATTTCCATTATTCATAACATTCTTTAATCATAATAATTTTAAGGGGAATTCTTAATTCGATGTTACAACAATTATTTTGTATATCAGTGGATGGAAAATGAGTTGGAGATATGTGAAATTGCTGCAGAGAACGCCATCGCACTGCGGATATATGTGAATCGTGGCGCAATCTACTTAGAAATATATCAAAAAAGCTGCCAACCATCGTGGAGCTCCCTAAAAGATGATTCCGCCCATTATAATATCCTCTACTTTGAAGTTAAATTTGCCTAGAAGAAGGAAAAATGAAGTAAATATGTATATCCAAGTATTCAGAAGTATAAAACGGACAGTTGGGAACTCTGCTGACATTTGTTGTACTTTAAAAATGGTCTTATTTGATAAATTTTTAACTGTAGGTATTTATAATTAATACTAAGCAAATTATGTTTGTATAAAACACGGGATCAGATCACGTTAAATCTACAAAAAAATAATAATTTCTTTTATTTTTTAATTAGTGTTTTTAAAATTAGTTTTCTCGCGGCGTATCTTACAGTAATTCGCTAATTGATTTATTCACATAATTTTGGAACTATACAGGGTGAGTCAATATTTCGAATATGTGTTCTACTGTAATGGGTATATGGCAAAAATTAGGAATATTAAAATTCCGAAAACGAAGCCGTTTTCAGGTAAAATTCAAAATTAAAAATTAACATTTCGATTTTTTTTTATTATTAACAAATCCAAATATAAAATAATTTCTAATATTGAAAGAATAAGAAGTCTGAGTCAAGCTAAGCGATACGGAAACGAGACATCTAATTCCTTAGCCAACCTCTAAAATGGTCACCACTTTCGTTAATGCACGCATGTAATCTATGGCTGAAGTTCCCGGCAACAGAACTAAAATTATCCTCGTTTATTTCTGCTACTTCTTCGGGCAATAACCTCATCCACCCCGGCAGGCACAGTAAAACCTCTACTTTATCCCGATAGCCAAAAATCTATTGGAGTTAAGTCGGATCGAGAGGGCCACGCTATTGGTTCACCCCGACCAATCCTTTTATTAAGAAAACGGCAATTCAACGTTTCTCGAACTTGTAGCATATAGCATGTACAGGCGATCCATCTTGCTGAAAAACGTTGTTGCACATTGTTTTAAAGGTATGTCCATTAACAGGCCTGACAAGGTGTCTTAGCAAAAATGGCTATAATTCACTATTGTTCACCATTGAGTATTCTTCAAAAAGATTAAATATAGCCCGATGATTCCTTTTCTCAAAATGCCTGTCCAAATATTAACAGACCAACGTCTTTGTTGATTCCACCGACGTAAAAAGTCAGGATTCTCGTAGTGCCAGTAACAAAGGTTGCGTTGAAAACTCCTTCTTGATTGACATGAGCTTCATCAACAATAAACAAAATATTATGGAAAAAGTCAAGATTGCTCTGAATTTGGTGTAATGCCCATGTGGAGAAATTTACTCTCAGTAGGTCATCTCCAAGATGCAGCATTTGAACAGGTTGCAGGTGGTATGGGTACAAATTGTATCTTCGGAGGCATCTATGAAAAGAGGGATGAGTGCGACGTCTACTTCTTAATAACAAACGTGTACTAAACGTGTAATAAACATCCTGCAATAACCGTTCCTCCTGTTGCCATGTAAGCTGTCGAGGTCGAATGGCATGCAAAGAACGTTTTGAAGCGATACAGCACGTATTTGAACAGTTTGGATTGTTTTGTAATCTGGATGATGGAAACCGTACTTTTTACAGGCGCTCGGCAGCACGGTGAAAAACGAAGATACGGTACATTGATGAGTAGGCAAAACAAAAACATATTAATTAATGAAGTGATTGTTTGTTAGACTGTAGCATGGTTCATAGTATACAGTCATTGTTATAAGCAAACGCAGGCAGCACTGCCACTTATTAATCCCTCTATCTATCTAGTGGGCAGCAATTCAACTTTTTAGATTCACGGGTAGCAACAGGGCCGTCAGGGTTGCTTACATTTGTGATTTATGCATGATGGCGTGCTTTTTAGCTACTGTTCACAAATGTGTCGTGATTCTTCAGATAGCTCTATCGCAAAATTTCAAAATGCATGCTGCCACATAAGATTAATGGCACTGCTTAGTTAAACATGAAAAATAGAAGATTTTTCTATTTGTATCATTGAATTATTGAAATAAAACAAGAGAATACCTTATTCATATAAATAATCGCTTCAAAAGCCCACAACTTATGTTATTAATTCTTTGTTTCTTAAGAAAAAGATACTAATTGATAAGAAATAACCAAAGACACAAGTTATTTTCAATGATTTATCTCTCATTAACAATTTGTATTGGTTCTAACTTAGACCTTTTCGTTTCGTTTGACGAGAACTAGCAATAAGTATATTTAACACCCTGTATTACAAGCTGCTTACTTCCCTTTTAAGACAAGAAGTATTAATACAGAATAAAAATAACTTTTAATAAACTTCGTTCGAGACCGTTATGTATTTATAAAATACACGATATTGACAAAACGTGCCAACAAGCTTGCAGTGTTCTACAAAAATAACTAATCTATAATCAATTATGCAGTTGTTAGCTCTATAAACTGACATGCGTCGCGTTGAATTGTTTTGCCGTGCATGCACGTCATATTAAGTTATTTTTTGCAGGGGATATTTTGCATTGAAGTCATCAGCGTACAGATACATTCCACATGGAAGAACCGTCACAGGCCAATTTCATGGGACTTGATCAAAAATTGCGAAAAAAAGGGAGCGCCGCCTCGTTTAAATAGTGTTATCTGTTAACAGTGTTAGTTCGATATTTGCGGTCGGGGCACGGGTAGGATCCGGACAAGTTACTTAATTACGAAGTCCTTTACGATTTATAGGGTTTAGTAGCCTATTCGTTTTCGAAATTAAGCACGTAGCCTTTTACGGACGGCAATTCTGTGTTGCGTAAAACAAATTTAATTATAAGCCTAAAGAAAGGATCTACCTCAACACTCCTGGTCGTTTTATTTATCGATATATACAGGGTACGACATTTTCAGCTTAGGACAAAAGTATTTCAAGAAGTACATAAGTGGAATAGAAACATCAAAATTTTAGGAACGTAGATATTGGATTATATAAAAATTATTTAAAATGTTTGAAGATATATTACTTCCGATTATACCGGAAGTTGATATCAACTTTCTTATTTTAAATGAAATCTCTATTTACCACAAATTTTCCCTTGAAATTTTGAAACAGGTACCTAAATTTACTCTGCGAGAAAATAATTTTTTTCCACATTAATTACTTGTTTATTACAAACTATGCTGGTTATGGAAGAATTGTTCCGTTAACCTAATGCAGAAGGTCTGTATTACTAATGGCTGTGTCAATAGATTAAAAATACTATACAGGGTGTTTAAATTGGAAACGACAAGTCGATTTCGTCGAATAGCGCAGCCCTCAAGTACCACAGTAGCAATTTTTGCTCTAGATCTTTTTAATTTATTTTCAAAGAAAAGCCATGAATTAAAATTTGGACATTTTATATTCTATTGTTTATTTTGTTTTTGTAATATTCTTAATTATTTTAAAAGTTTCAATTAGCAAAAATAGCTTTATCAAGCAGCCGAAAGAAGCTGTATCATTCTATTCAACAAAATTAAATCATCATAGATACGTTAAAACTGACAAATAACATTTTTTCTTGCACAATCCAAAAATATTCAACAGATCTAGCCAAACAGCTTTTTATATAACTTACTGTAGGAGTATTAGTCCATATAATTTGAACATGTTGTATATTAACACAAATGCACATAAATCTAAAATAATTATTCTAGACTGTGTTTGATAAAACAACAAATCTTCCTTTTATCGTACAAGGTATGTTGCATTAAAATTAAACCAATTTCATAAAACTGGGAATATTGACAAATTGATTGTTGATTTTGTATGCACGGTAAAGTCTTGTGAATCCTTGAACTATGGCCAAGAGGGTTACAATAAAGTTTTCTCCTGTGGCATCGACAATAAATCAATTCCGCTTAGTAGGGTGTGTCAAAGCTGAATTAATTCTATGAACTCTAAAATGATACGAGGGGCTGGTTTGCCTTCATTACAATGTAAGCATTTTTTCTAGTTGCGTTCGGTTTAATGTGAGTATGCCAAAAATTAAATGTCGGCTTTGAATTCCGCAAAGATAATCTCAAAAACTTTTTCTGGCTAACTGAGATGCTCGCTATGCTCACGCCAATGTAACCTCTTTCTCTCTACACGTGCCTATCAAGGCTTTCAGACATTTCCATTAGACGATATTCGTGCCTTCGAGGTCGCCTGACTGTCGGAAAAAATGCCTATAGGTTACCAACGCAGACCGTCAGAGCCTATATTTGTATGTTTAAAATGCTGATAACAAGGCGTAAAAAGATAATAAACCGCATTTTAGGAGTTCCAAAGTCATAAAGACAGATCAAATCGTAGAGACTCACAGTTACAGCCTTCTAACCTGTTTCATTTTTAATCATCCTAAACATACAGGAACCTTTCCAATTCAAATCATATAGAACCATCCACACCAATTAGAAGCTAATTCGTTTAGGTAGAAATGTTTCAAGTTAAGCTAAGATACATGGTTGAAATGATAACATTATTTCATTTAATTGCTTTTCCACTTAAACGAATGGGTCGATAAAGTTTGAAACCAAAAGAAAGAAAAAAAAATACAAACCTAATCAAATAGAAAATATACACTACGTTTCAACAAAAATGAATAAAGCTAATATTCACTAGTATTGGATATTTGATTATGCATAACTGCAGAGCGTACAACGTACTCTCTCCGAACAAGCTTTTCGTTTAGAGAATGGTTAATAGAATGCGCAACTGCACAGTTAGTAAAATACACAAATGTATGCAATTTGGGATGCGCGAATGTTCCTTGCATCTTCAATTCGCTAGGACCTACATTACCGGATAAATACTTAAAATTTGTTAGTGCAGCACGTATGTATTATTATTCCGTCTTCGGAGATGAGGGTACATGCTTCACGGATTTTCCATTCAGCCAACTCCTATTTAAAGTTTCTATATTTTCTGGCAACAACACACTAGTAAGTTTACCCCGTCCCCGAGGGCCTCCCCCAAAAAAAATGCCTCACTCCGTATGGCATATGAAAACTTGATACTTAGGTTCGCCGCATTCAATAAATATTTAAATTGAGATTACCATTCCTTATATATACATTTTCTACGTGCAATTTGCCTATGTATGAGTACTTCAAATGGATCCTGCTATATACGGAATATCATATCCTCAGACAGTTTCTGCTAAACTACACGCAAACGCGGAGTGGTAAGTTTACTATAGCTACATTCCTATTTGCAAGTGAAAGCTTCTGCGTGATTCTGACAGAAAGAGAAAATTTATGGCTTGAACATAAATCTAATTTTTAATAACAATGAACAGAAGAAAGTTCATAACTTTCTTTTTTTCGTTGTGGTAGATTGATTGGCGCCTTCGTGTCAGTCACAAATTTCATTCAGAAAAAAAATTTACAAGCATCTTTCTATAAAACCTGGCTCTAATATGGAGTACCTTGCCGGAGAAGAATTTGTTTGTTAAATGGATCATGGTGTGGTGACGGCCCGACGGGGTGCATAAGCTTTTAAAGCTTGTCATAATCTCAGGAGCCTTCTAGTGTGTAAATTGTGTATTTAAAGTGTTCCATAGCCTTGTTACTAAAGAAATTTGATCCTAGCGGGACTCGAACGTACGCCTAGTCAAGCTTGGCTGACCACACTACGTCATTAACAAATTTCTTGCTTATAATAGTCTTCAAACAGACGAGTTGAAAAATAACTGACCTGTGTAAATATTGAATTGAACGGTTATACAGTACTGGTCACAAATCATTGGCCAGATGGCACGTAAAGATGAATTTTTTAACACTAATCCATATTCACAGGACACTGTTGAAACTCGCGATATTACAATAGATAGCACTGGGGCACTTGTGGTGCCCTCCTTATCGCTTACACTATTCTTTGCTTCATGAGTGTGGTAGATTTCTAAGAAAATTCTGCTCCTGTAACGGTTTGTGGTGCCCAGAATCTGTGCACTCTCAAAGTTGAAGCCATGGTTAAGCTTCATAGCATGGTTCGCCAAAGCGCAAGTTCTCATATTTTTTCTGCAATCGCTTCGATGTCTACTTATGCGATATTTTAACCATTGTAAGGTAACAAGCCTCACAATTATATATGCGTATATATTATATATGCAAACTAATTTATTGAGGAGTGATCTCGGGTAACCATTGTTAGCAAATAAATCCACAATTTTTTTGAGATCATGTTTGTGATATTGTGGATTTGCGATGTATAAAATTCTATTTTTCATAACAGTGACGATATTAAGTTTTTGATTTTTCGAATGGTCACGATAACCCGTAGATTACGCCAAATGGTAGTGTACACATGCAATATCCATTGTAATGTTTTACAAGGAGAAAAATTAAAAAAAAATTGAAATTGATGCTTTTCGTAAGTCATTTAGATGATGTTTTCAGGTCGTGAAATTCGGTGTCTCTAAAATATTCAAAAAAACTCGGCAATTTAGATTTCATTTGAAGAGATAAATGAATTTTTAGATGAGTTTTAGAAATTTAAATTCTTCACTTCATAAACGTTATGCTTATGTGGCTTCTGTTTGAAGACCGGCTACTTCTGATCAATAATAAGACCCCCGTTTGAATTCCAATTCGTATTATTCAAATTAACACCTTTTAATTAGAGACTTACTCGAACACGAGTTACCAGGATGACAGATAGACTCGCTCACAAGTGCCAGCGCAGCCTTTTTTAATGATTGTACTATTTAAAAACGTATTGACGTTGAAACATATACCGGAACTATAAATTTTGATGTAGTATGATGCAGGGACGCAACTACGGCAGAGATTCTATGCTTTTCGATGACATTTCACATCACATACGTTTTATTAATTGATAAAGTTCCACTTTCATATAGTCAAACTTACACTGAAACTTGTCGTAGAAGGATATTACTGACACGATGGTACATCAGAAATACATTAAAAATTTTACAAAAGCATGAGAATTTATGTGAAATAAGCGTCCGTTGAATATGGGAACAACCTCACCAAGTAGTCTTTTATAGTCCTGTCAAAATGCCAAGAGGTTAAGGTACTTGTAAAAGATTAGAATAATGCGTCTTGGTACAGAAACCCCCTGCAAATACTCTACTTGTATTTGGTATAAGATTAGTCTCTCAGGGAGTGCGATTTTAAGATGTTAACGTACTTGTTTCCATGTCCATAACTCTTATTAATTTTGTTGTTTTTATGTATATTGACACAGATATTGTCTAGTATTAGGTAATTGTTGTATTTTTGCATTTACTGCCCTAGGTTCAATGGCGAAGCAATTGGAAATTGAATTGAACCTAGAGGTTCCCGCGTTTTTTTTTTCTTTCTCTGTATTAATGGTTGTGTTTGTAATGTGCCAATTATGAGAACAAATCCTTTATTTCTTTTCTGATTTTGTCGATCAACATATATATTTCCAAAAGAAAAAGGTCACACGCTGGATCCGGCTGTGCAAAAGATATCGCAATGGTTGGATATGAGCCGGTCTGGAAAGGGCTCTCTTCGGCTATGGAGACACAAGCAGCGTGATTCCTGTGATTCATGTGTGTATAACGGGCTGCATTAACGATTGCAATGTGCCATCTGCAAATATATGGCGCAATTATGCCACATGACGCAACTGCGCACCAAACCGTAACTTTTGGATTACGTAACAGTTTCTGATGTGATGAAATTCTCATCATCTTGCCTGTTTACATGACGTTCAGATTAAAATGCGCTTCGTCTGACATAAACATGCGACTAAAGTTTTCATCATCATTCGCAAGGTTCCCTGAAATCACTATGAGCCAGTGAACCGCCATTTTTCAACAATTATAATTTTGTAGAGGTGATACGGTAAGATTTTAGGCGAAAGTCCTCGCAACGGTAGACTCTAATGTTAGATGCGGTTTCATGTTTACTTACAGAATGCTCAGAACTATTCTGCCGGTGTTTTCTTGTGTTATTATAGACATTTCGACTCCTCTATTCTTTCAAATTATTATTACCTACCAAGTACGTATGTTGTTATTTTGAATTTTAATTGTACAATATAGATTAGACTTATCCCAATTGACCGCAAACTCAACTACATATAACACAATTTTCCACTGCGAGACACATCTATCAGCATTGGTTTTGATATTTCACACGTTCCTACCATGCAGAAATTATTTTCAGCTCGATAGATAGAACAAGAACGCAAGCTTAGTAATTCATGAACTTAGAAACGTTTCACAGAACGGCACCCCGTCATCATATCACAAGTTACGCTAATTGGACATTTGCTCGTTACGCGGATGCCTATACAAAACAAATTTCTAATTAGTGCGGAACATATTTCAATTAATGAACAGTTCTATTTTTAGTAACGACGTATATATTTCCATATTTAGCCGTCATTAAGAGGTCTTGGATAAAATTTTGTATGTCGTTCCTGCCTTATACGCAACTATGTGAATTTAGATCAGTAAAATATGTATGTGCTTGATATATTGTAGCATCACAGTAATGGTAATTAAGTGGAATCGTAATGCTGAAATCACCGTTATTTATTGCCAAAGTAGTGTTTGAAAGGAAAAGAGGAGCTGGACAATCTCATTTTATATTTAAGTCATATTATTTATATCTATAACAGAAGAAACTAAGTAATCCGCTCTGGTATTTGCGGAAAAGGCAAGCAGCTTGCCGGCCATCGAATGACCTGGCGCCAATCGTTAATTATTTTATCGTTATTATAATCGTTAAAGATTTTTAAAAACATTTTGGTTAAAATTTTAATGAACACTCCTGGAAAATCATTTATCTCTATCCGCAAATGGTCATCACACAAAACTTCTAACTTCATGCGACTTCCACATTGTTTAGCTTGTGCTTTGTCATGTTCAGATTGTTGAGTCTATAAATATATTTTAAGCAAAGATCACGATAATATTCTTGAAGAAAAACTATGTGTGGCTACACATCAAAATTTTACGTAAAATTACTCTAACTATAATGGAACTAATCAGCATACAGTCGCTCACTTCAAACCGTTTATCGACTTAGGATGAGAAAAACGGATTTTTCTATTCTTCGTATTTTCTACGTGCCCTTTTGAACATTCCTTGGATCAGAATTATTAGTATTCTACCCGCGGGATCCAATGTTAAAAGCAACGAACTGGCAAAAGTTCAAACATTATAATTTATGACTTTACTTCGTCTACCAGGCTTTCTTGGGAATAAAAAAGCTAATTATTTGTAGAAACGAAGTCTAGACGCAATAGCAGCTTCTCATAATAAAATTTGCCGTAGAAAGCTTTACAGATTCCGTGGATGTTACGAACAGACGAAGCTGTTTGCTTTATTGTTCTATACATCTATCAACTTGGATGCGCGAGAAATGCAAGTTATGATGGTCTTTGCAAAAACCACCTGGTAAATACAAATTAATACATATTAATTTACACGGAAAAGCTTTCAACGTGATAGCGTTTGTGAAAGTGATGTAATATTTAAGGGGAAAATTGCTGAAGTTGCTTTGAGGACGTGTATTGGGTACATACTTATAAAATGTTAAAAAACTAAATGTTGCAATACCATCACAGTTACTTGTGAAGGATAAATTAAAATATAATTTAGATTTGTGGACTCTCTGGAAGATGTTTCCTAAAACACACCTGCAGTGAAGAATGTATTTTAATGTTTGCCGAAACGTGATCTTTACTGTTATTTTAAACTTACTACAATCGTTACAACAATACCCGGAAAAATAAGCGCCTTATATATATTACTTAGCATTCACTCACCAAAAGTCACTAGCTACTCCGAGAAAAATCGTCCAATCTCATTCTGTTGCTAATACAAGTCTATTACTATAATTATAACAAACACTAAGATACCGGGACATTCCGCATCATATAGGTTATTTGGTTAACTCGGAAGCAACTGTTTCGGGAATTTGTAGAGTTCTACAGTGAAGCGTACTACCGAATAATGTGAGAAAAAGCATTTAATTCTAACATGCCTTGTTCCAAAATAGTACAAGTATCTACTTTTACTGCTTACATACTAAGACATGCGAAATATACCAAACTAAAACGAATGGTTCTTGCCTATAGCACAAAACGTAAACATAAACGATTAAATGGACCCTATTCAACAAATTTGCGATCTTTTTCATATAAATGGTAGCCTTAACGCCTAATTCTAGCGCTGAAGTTACGTTCTTAACTAATTTGAAGTTTTCTAATTTAATACCATGCCCAACTTCGTTTATGTGTTGTGCTATACTTGATTCGATTCTTCCGTAGCGCCAATGAGCTAAATGTTCTTTGAATCTGGTGCCTGTCGTCCTCGCGATTTGACAAATTCCCCGCATTTCCCTTGTATTCGGCTTACCTTTCAGATTTATGCGATCATATCGCCTCCCTTAAATATTTTATTAACACCTTTCGATATTCTGTGAAAGGGAATTTCACGAGCTTCTTATTGCGGGTTTCTGCTGGAATTAAAGTCGTTGACATGCTTCACACAGTTTCACTTACAATTAGTCTTCTGCAATGACCTTTGGAAATGTTTTTCTAGTGACCACAAAAGAGAGTACAAACGGTTGGCGCAACATTGGCTCTCGATTAATGATCGCTTGGCCCGACCTTTGCAGGAATGTTGGCATTACGTGAAAGTGTGAACATTTTACGCCTTTTGCCGAACATTGGCTTGCAACGTTCTCACATACTTACCCGATCTTCAGGCGAACTATCTGGTTTTGTCGTGCACCGGTCTTTAATGAATTTTCCCTGAAAATTAGTTGCCTGCCGACCGTGACGTTACTTGTTTACAACTCTTGGCAACTGATTATCAACCAACGCTGCACCTAGTGAATTGGTTCAATATCGACTTGCTTATGTCACTCGAGTGTTTACTGCCAAGCGATTATCAACCAACGCATAGTTGGTTTTGTTGATCCAGTACCAATCGATACCCAACGTTAGAAAAGTACCATTGGTTTTGTGTACCTTATTGACACTCTACCCGCACTGGCTAACCGTCATGGATATTGCGCTGACAGTACGACGTTGTACCAATTGAAGGCCAACTGTCACTCAACCAACTGCGCTACTAGGCTAAATGTTCTTTATCATTCCCCATATCTTTTTTATCAGGTTAAATTCTGGGTGATATGGGAGCAGTTGCAGTACTAAATGTTTCTCATCGCAAGTTGTCTTCAATAATACATGTTATTTGCTCGAAAAATTGTTCTTGTGTCATTTTTGGAAGTAATTTAATCAAAAGAAGTTAACAGCAACACTAAATTTAATAAACTGGCACTTTCTGAGTAAAACTTTGCCTATACTTTAACACAATTTATTATTCTAACACTTTTGCGTAACTTGATCCATAAGATACCTTCCTAATTGTACAACGGAAGTTCCTGTAATATAAGTAAGTATTTGTAGTCAAATACACGTCAAAAATAATATCCTTCTTCGCAATTATGGCAATTGGTTTGGCTCGAAAAGCCGAGCAAGCAAGGTTATATATTTCGAGCTGGGACAAAGGAAGGCTCTCCAAAATATTAGTTTCCTTACGCAGTTCAACTGAAATATTTATGATACAATATTTCATGTACGCTGTGGAAGATTTATCGCATAAAAAACAGGACACCGACCGAATGCGTTATTAAGTTTATAAAAAATAAAGCACCTAGGGTGTGCGACTTGTCCGCCTAACAATAACGAAAAGATTTATGGGCAGTGATGGGATATTAGACGATATCGAATGATTGGTAACATATTGAGTATACGTGTTTTCAGAAGCGAATTCTTATACCGAAGGTGCAGTGATTTAATAAACTGGTTGATTAAAAGCTCACATGTCATGTTATTAACTCACCAATTAAGCTAGCCATCGGGCAGAAGATCCTCAAATCATCATTGGAAGAAACGACTTACTAATATTTCAAATTTGTCTTACTAGAGAATACACCGCTTCTGTCTGGTTATCTCGGAAACCATAACAGATATCGAGGATTTCGAAAGGGTGTCAGCTTTAAAGAGGAGGTATTTCCGTAACATGTGACTTGACAAATTCACCGATACAAAAGAGACAAATTTAGTCAAATTTAGAACTTTGAAAGAAAGTTCGAGATGTTTAGAGAAAAACGAAAAATGCTCGCTCTCTCCTTTTACCTCCAGCACCTCTATATGACGTTTCGGTTCTTTCTGGCCATCATCAGCATTCTTATTTCTTATAGGTACCATATTAGATTTCGACACTGTGAGGAAGGGTTTCTTTTTTCTGATTTCTACCACGTACTATGCTGGCGAAAGTTTTCGATATTATGCTTTATTTAATGAAGACATTTTTAGATTAAATAAGGTAGCCATCGAATTTCAAACTTTCAAGCAAAATGTCGTACACCAACAAAGAGACACGAAATATGTTGAGTATTTTCTATTCATCGAACCGAAATACAACATTAGCGAGTATTTATAGTTGTATCTAGAACGACAACAGCCGCATTGTATCTGTATAACAGCTTATTTTATGAGAATGTTAAAATACCGCCTATAAAATCTGTCATTAGCGCCACAAGGAATGACGTTCAGCTATTTGTGCTCCAGTAACAATTGTCCGAGCAATGACTTTCCCACTCCTTTTTTTTTTGGTTTTTAGTTTTCTCTCCGGATTCTGGGTTTTATTAGGTGAATACACCTCCAGCTCACGATAATCCCGGCAAAACGACTAAGTGACTTGTTTTCGCTTGATTCTCTTCACTTCTTCAGGTCCTTAGTGTTCGTCTTTAACATAACTTCTTTTGGTATCCAAAAAGAGAATAGATTTATTTGGTTTTACAGACAGTTTCTTAAATTAAGTATAATTTTTTTAACGAATCGTTAAGTTTGCTACAGAACGTGCATATTTCACGGTTACAGATACCCCATAATAAAATAATTTCTCTCCATAAAAACGTAGGTTTCCACGGCTAAAGTCAATTAAAAATAAACGTGTTCCGAGTTTAGACCAAGTCATGTCGTTTTTTTGTTTTTTCGCCCAGAATCATATGGGGCTTCTTCAGGAGAGGGAAAGATGGTAGCCAACAATTAGCAACAAGTTGACATAGTTTACATGTTGAGTTACCGTGATCAAACCCCCTCCTAAAGAAGGCCCATATGATTGTGAGCGAAACGGCGAATTTTCGTTTAACATAAAAGTATATGACATTATCCAAATCCGGAACACATTTAATTTTAATTTTTCTGCATGTCCGTTTAGAGGTTGCTAGTTTTAATCAATTTTCTAACAAAGACTAAAATAAAGTCGACACACTCGAATCTTGTGTGTTAATTCGGTATAAAGGAAAGCCAATCTCCTCAAAAAAAAAATGACTTGAGTCCCAAATAATTATGTTCAATATAGTTAAATACTTTCAGGGTCATATTTCGAGCACCTGAGTATCTAGTGCGCTGCAAGCGAAAGCAGGTATTTACACAAATACATATGACGCACTCTCTAACCTTTAACGAGCAAAGGGTTGAATGTTCGCGACAGGTGGCGAGAATTGAGAACCGACTTCAATTGCTGTTTTATAATTTCTATGCAAATTTCTAAACCACCACTTACGCAGTAATTGCTAAAGTTTACATTTTTTTCGCAGCTACTACCGCAATTATAACGGCCGTTTTCGCTGACATATAATACCTCTATTTTTTTGAGTGAAACTTTTTGCCTGCTAGCAATTTTCGATTTTAGTTGAAATGCAAATTGCTGCAAATTGTGTTCTGTGTGCATTGCTCATTCTGTATAATTTTTTGCGCTTGCTTCGCAGCTGAAATTTTAGCCTTCGGAACCACAATATTAGCATAATACGAACATACAAAGAGAAGCCTTTTTCTACTCGTGTTGCTAGTTAATTAAGTCAACTAAGCGTTACCGTTACGAAAGTGTCACCAGCACAACTTGTCTGGTTATTATTGCTTTCTCAGGCTTACAAATTTGCTACAACGGACTAGGAGACGTTGATAGGTGCGAGATAGCTTTCGTGAATGCGCCGGTTGGGGTTGAATTTTGGTGGTTCTAGCTATGCGAATTATTGCGAAACAAGTAGAGCCCTTTCGAGCTACAAACTCGGAATGGTTAGCTTATTGCGGTTTGCTCTAATTAAAGAGAATATTTGTACCTACTGTATCTTACTGTACTATCGTTATAGTATCTACATATTCGAATGCTTCGTATTTAAACATCAGATATGTAACATGAGAATATTTTCAAATTTTCTGAGACGACATTACAGAAATAATTCAGCCATATACAAGCTCTTTCACGAAACTCGTTAGTTTGAAGTTTTAATAATGTTATTATGAGTAAAACTCTGAAAATCAGCCCGTTTGAGACGTTCTGCAATGTCTTTTTCAATATTTTCGTTAAGTTAAATTTATATCTTGATAAAATGCTATTCAGAGAACCAAAATGTTCGGATTCTCTAGATATTGATTCGAAAGGTTACATCTTTAGCATGGTTTCTATTTTATCATGTACACTACCGTTCAGAGAAGTTCGGTCGGTTAGTAAAAAACATGAAAAGGTTACAGAAACAAACGAAACTAAAAACAAAATGCAATTTTGTTGTATGTACAGGTAAAAAAGACAAAAATAAATAAATAAAAAGTTATTCTGGCCTAATATAACATACTGAACATTATATTTTTTTTTCATCGAAAAAACCTCCTTTGCTGTTCATTACCGCTCGAACTATTCTAGGCATTCTTTCCAAAAGTTTTGTTAAAACGGATTGTGGAATATTAATCCATTCATGTTGCAGAATATTCCGTAAATGTTCTTGTGAAGTTGGGCATATGTTTCCGATCCTCCTGTCCAGTTCATCCCACAACAACTCTGTAGGGTTCTAATCTGGGCTTTGTGGGGGCCATGTCATTACTTTCAGGGTGTGCTGTTCTTCTTGCTCCTTTAGATAGTTCTTACACACTAACGCAGTGTGTTTTGGGTCGTTGTCATGCATGAATGTAAAGTTACGGCCTATTATACGCAGTCCTGATGGCACTGCATGATTCTGGAGTATTGCAAAATAATTTTCCTTCCTCATTACACCCTGCACTCTGCATAAATCTCCCGCCCCAGCAAAGGAGAAACATCCCCACACTAACACAGAACTACGCCCTTGCTTCACTGTTGGCACAATGCAGTTCGGGATCATTTTTTCGGTTTTAGATCTTCGAACATAAACTCGTCGATTTTGCCCAAAAACCTCAAACTTTGACTAGTCACTCCAAAGCACGTGTTTCCAATCATCTAACGACCAATCTAGATGAGAACGGACCCACTGTAGCCGTTTTGCTCTGTTGCCCCGAAGTAATAAGGGTTTTCGAATGGCAATGCGTCCATAAAGGTCCGCTTGTTGAAGTCGACGTTTTACCGTACTCGCCGAAACTTGTTCTTCACGGCCGCGATTGACTTCGGCTGCTATTTGTGGCGCTGTTAATTTTCTATTGCGTTTGCTTAATAATACAATTCTCAAATCTTCAGCTTTTGTTGTTTTCCTAGATGCTCCGGGACGAACACGATTTTCTATAGTTCCAGTTGTCCGATATCGCTTTACGATGTCATTTACTGTTGAACTTCTCATATTCATTTTTTCAGCAATTTGTCGCCACGAATATCCTTCTTCAAACAGCGTAATAATGCGTGAACGTTTTTCGACACTGGTAGGCTTGCCACGTGCCATTTTGAAGTAAATTTTCTTTCGCGCAAAAACGACGGATGCCCACCAACACACGGTTAACAGTAAAATGCAGCAAATTTATATCTTTACGCCTGTGATAAATAAACAAGAATGATACTGCGGTATATTGCCTAAATGTATTGTTCGTTAATAATCCCCAAACGACCCGTTTCAGAAGATCGGTACTTCCCAGAAATTCTTGGAATGATAGTAAAAGGGACTTTATTGCGGTTGTCGCAATATTTCTACTTTACATAATAATTTATGGCTTTAATCCCTTAGAAAAGAGAGTTTGCTTAATATTTTTCTAATTTTATGTATTAATAATTATATACAGTGTGATATAATAGATTTTTATTGTATGACCGAACTTCACTGAACGGCAGTGTACATCTTCAAGTGTATTGTCTATGGCATATACAGGTGTTTCTTAAGTGACGCCACAAATTCTTAAGGATAACGTACATATATATTGCCTTTAAAACTCCTTCGAGTTATCGTCCATCCTTATGAAGGACGATTTTGATCTACTCCAACAAAGGATATCAGTCCTCATATACTCTATTTCCCTTCCCTTCCCCACTTCTATTCCCTAGTTTACACTTAAAATAGTGGCACCTTTGTGTGCGGGACTGCGGGAACCTTCATAAGACTGAAAGGATGTGGTAAGAACTTGTGATGGAAACAAAAAGTTTAGCAGTAAGAGGTATTAGATAAGGCGATGCACTCTCAATAACGTTATTCGACATAGGTTTCGACGAAGCATTAACGAAAGCAGGCGTTTAAAAGGTTAGTAGCCCATCAATTAATACAGGTCATAGCTTAAGTCAATGGCATTGCCCTAATTGCACGAAATCTCTAAGGGAAGCTTTTCTGAAATAAAAAAAAAAAAAGAAACTGCTGTTTCAAGTTTTCACGGTGAATGGAAAGACTTTATCAGTTTTTTCATTCAAGTACGAAACCTATATCTTGATCGAGTTTCGCACGTTTGTTCTAAAGTCTTTTAGTTCTTAAGTCTAATAAAGTAGCTCTTCATCTGTGGAAGAAGATTTTGGGCATATTCTGACCTATTTGCCAGATTATTCTATTAGCATGTAATCAGGCATACACGGTGACATAAATTAGATAAGCCACTCATTTAGGAAGTTGGCAAATAACATTTGTTAAGTTTCAAACTCTACTTACACAGAACTTCGATAGCGAGTTCAACTTTGCTTTACTTAATGACTATTAATAGGATTTTAGCGTCGGAACTATTGTATACGCAAATCTGGTATGGGCGAAAGTGATAATTACCGATAGAAACTGAAATTCTCGGCGGTTATCGACGATAACGTCTTAATTATTCGAGAAGATAATATAATTGTTGTGCATCTGAAACGCTTAGAAATAAGTGACTGTCAGATAAATTTTGTCATTATATTCTTCTCAAAGAAGAAGAGGTATTTTGTGCCGGATTTCTTTTTTATATAGTGACTGTATCAACTATTTACTTTTATTTATTTACTAGGTACTTAACCAAAAAATATTAGGCTAAGATAGCTTAGCTTCCTCATGGTATTAATGGAATAGTTCACGGCAAACGCAACAAAAGCAGAGAAAAAAATTACACTAACACACGGACATGTGAGGCAACAGTGATAGTAGATAGAGATAAAAAATTACCCTCGAAACCACGCTGATGACGCCGGGTAGGCAGAAACATGTTCGTGTGTTAGTGCAATTTTTTTCTCTCCTTTTGTTGCGTTTGCGGTGAATTATTCCATTAATACCATGAGGAAGCTAAGCTAAGCTGATGTGTTCTACTAGGTACTTGTCTGCATTGCCCTTTAATCTTATCTACATACCTAATGTATTTTGTGATGTATCCAATATTATGTTATGATCCAATGGAGAAAAAAATTTTATTATCATTTGTAGAAAGATCAACTGGATAAAAGAAGATAGCGGGCTAAAAAGGAACAATAGAATAATTTTGGCTACACGTTAAGGTTGACAAAACTGTTGAGGTATTTCATTTTTACGTATGCTTTATTTATTTCAAAAGACATATTTGTATTTCTTACGTCCGTGTAAACGGTGAATAATGCAGAAAACACCCCTTTTTGATAAGCTCGCAAACTAAGGTAGGTAACAGTCAGAACGCTGCACGCCTACTACCTTCGTACATTTATTTTTCAGTTAACATTGGTTTAATTAGTTTTTCTCTTACAATACGCTTTGTTGCTGCAAAGAAGAAGGAAGGGGTGAAATGTATTGTTCTCGGAAATTTATGAAGTCCTCGTAGTATACAAATTTTCCACGCAGCATGAATTCGAGAAATATTTCATTGCAATTTATTGTAGACGGGTAGGTATAAAAGTATTAAGCGCTTACGATTCATACAGCGCGTCGTCAACCAAAGCCTAAAGGAAAATTCGTAAGATACCTTTTTGCACTTGCGCTTTCTGTTTGAAACATTTTAAGGTATCTGTCACTCCCAACTACCGCAGAAGAATCATTATATGACTTCTTGTAGAAGTTTAAACGTTCGCGCGGTGCCTAAATGCATTGCTTACACAGAGAAAAAAGGTTGGGATTACCTTTATAATTGTGGCAAATGTCGCTACAAATAATTGTAGGATCCGTGACGCCGACAATTTGTAGCAGTTAGTAAAACAATATTGTAGGAAGCAATGAACTTATCACAATGCACTTGTTTGCCACAATAAATTACACCAGCATCGCTTAAGTGTGCAGTTAAGCATTATATGTGCCATCTTCAGGTTCTTCTACATAATTTACGGTGCGGTAAAATTAGATGTCGTTTTATTTGTCTATTAAGTTGGGAGTTACATCAGGGAATATTTAGTTTGAGCTTTTCTGCCGATTGCAATGATGAAACTGGAAAAACAATTGAAGATCGCTTTTTTGAGTTCCTAGAGAAAATAATGTCTTAAATGAAGTATCCTGTGTATTATAACTTTTTGTGAAAAATATTGAAATTTAGAATAACATCGGTTATGATGAACTTTTCGGTAGTATCAGAAATAAGGGATTTATAGGACTTAAACTAATGCGAAACTGACGTAGGATGCTATGAAAAGAATCATCTCATCTCGCTGCATATGCTGCAGCTGGAGCAGTTCAGATCTTACTAACAATGCTTCTTAATACCAATTACAAATATAATTTCTACGCCTTACCCGTTTGCTTTATGATAAGAACCTATTCCAATTAAATGAAGAGAAGATAGCTTAGCTTCCTCATGGTATTGATGGAATAATTCACGGCAAACGCAACAAAAGGAAAGAAAAAAATACACTAACACACGGACATGTTTCTGCCTATCCGGCGTCATCAACGTGGTTTCGAGAGTAATTTTTTATCTCTACCTTCTATCGCTGTTGCCTCACAGTTAATGCCACAACTTTCAAAACGACAAACTCGACATTTCTTGGCGGCCCCTAGTGCCAAAGAAACGCATGCCTGCCGTTCAGGAAGCAGTGACATTAACCGGGTACTGTTTCCCAAACCATCCCTCCAGCAGTTCTCTGACTGCTAAACACGAGATGGCGACGCTGGTAGCGGTTTGGGAAACCGCACATGTGAATATTCCGACAGGCTTACCATGATGTATATAAACAGGATACACACAAACAGAAAATGCCTAACTGTGAGACGAAGAAGGTAGAGATAAAAAGTTACTCTCGAAACCACGCTGATGACGCCGGGTAGGCAGAAACATGTCCGTGTGTTAGTGTAATTTTTTTCTCTCCTTTTGTTGCGATTGCCGTGAATTATTCCATCAATACCATGAGGAAGGTAAGCTACCTTAGCATTATATTTTTTGGTTATAGGTAAGCAGGTTTGGCAGATTATTTACTTGTCATAAACCGTTAGAACACTATTGTTGCATATTTGTAGTAAATGGTAAAAAAGCTCATATCACATCTCACTTCTTGATAGGTGGAGTTTATGTAACTAAAATTTGTGCAATTTTGTAAGAACATTTCTAACCGATCATCGTCTAAAATTTTACAATATATATATTTAATAGAAATGCAATCCATTAACTAAAACGAGCAATAGAGATTTATGCAAGTTGTAACCAGTCGTATATTACTAAACAAATTACAGTAAGCTGTTTTACAATTGTTTGATTTTTTATTAAATTTTTTTCACTGCAGCACGTACCAAATAATTAAGTCGTTTATTCTTGAAACAGCCTAAACCATGATGTTATTAAATTACAGCTCTAAATTAAGCCATGATGAATTGTCTAGTGCGGAAAGGTAAATTTTAACAAACGTTGGTTGCACAAAGAGTCTAAATCAATCTTCCTTGAACGCATAATTTACAACATTAAAGGCTCCGAAGAAACGAATCTCATACCAACTTCATAAACATGATAACTGAAGCAATTTAATTATTTCCTAAAAAAATTTCCATGAATTAACATAACTTACAAATATGTAGCACACGTAGTTGGTAAATAACGAATACAACAAAAACAATATCGAAGTTTTGGTTGCTGAGATGGAAGTCACCTTCCTGCAAGCTTTACACAAACTACATAAGTGGATTATTTATCAACATCAGAGCTCCTCGTTTACTTAATTTTCTTTTAGTCCTACCTGAAAGATAAATCTTATTATATTTTTCTTCTTTAGAGAAGCTATCCTATATTGGATTATATCGTAGCGCTCTATCGTGTAACACGCATTACCGTTTTATGACCACTTTCAAATCGTGCTTTACCACCGGACGACTACTACGCTTTTGTTAACTTTACCTCTTTCTAGAAACGTGAATCTCTTGAGATATTACACTAAATGCGTGTGATATCATATGTAGATTTGTAATTTGCAATCTTTTTATATAGTTTAAACGAATAAATTATTTGATACGAAGTAAACCAGATATATTTAATCCCATTTGGGTTCCCTCGCATCTTAAATATAGCGCATATGTATGTCGCACACTAAAAGTTGATAACCCATTTCAGTAAAATGAAGTAAATTAAGTAAAAGAGAAACAGGAAGACATAAAAACAAAACGACTGAAGGGATCGAGTAATGAAACGTACGCTACGAGCGCACACATTTATCTAATTGGTAGTACAAGCTAAATTGTGGGAATTGTGGATTGGGCTGATGACTAGACCTTCAGCGTTGCTTCATTGTTTTATAGTGTATAGCAAAGTGTAACTTTTGAAGTAATATCAGAAATAGTTTGATATTTACGTACAATTCGTGCTATCCTTTATTATACAAAGATATGTAATAATAATAAGGTAGTTTAATTCTGTAAACACAGTTAATTAACAAGAAATACTATTCAAAAGAAAACGTGCTTAACCGAACAAGTTATCAAGACACTGTAATGTTATAATTACAGAGAAACTGTTTTCTGACTTAATTAATTGATTTTCACGGTGCTAGATCCGGGAGTGTTCTCTGGACACCCTTTCGGCACTTCAAATAAAAATGAATATCACTTCGAGAATTAAATTGAAAGAAAAAGAACTAACTTAATTTTGGGGTTACGCGATCTCTCTATGGTAACGCGTCACGCACACAAAACCTGGCGTTTTCGAATGGTCAAAACTTGAATTAGCCTTTCTCCTAGCGTACAATTGGATTCGTTTGGAAAATAGAACACTTAGTCAAACACACCGTCTCTTTACGGTGGTTTCTATTAAACAGAAAGATTGTAGCGTTCTCTTTTCACTCATTTGTTTACGATATTATTTCTTAAATATCACGACCAATTACGGTACACACAATATCTCAATTAAATTTCAATCGATTAAAATTATATTTCTCTAAAAATGCCATATAGCTGTGTATAACATGCCATGCGAGCACGCAATTAAAGACTGACTCCATGACTGTTGCTCTTCCAATTTGTTTCTGAATTGATACCGGTTCCGCGGTTCAATTAAAAAAAAAAACTGTTCCTGATGGTACGAAAGTGGAAAATAGCGCTGATAGGAAATAAGAGAGTTGATGATGTCTAGAAAGAACCGACACGTCACATAAAAATTTCACCTGCACCATTAGATGGAAGATCGAAAGTCGCCTTGTGAATGTGTTTTCAGTTTTTCCCCGCAAGGGAAAATTAATGTGCTAGACGTAAAACAAGAACGCCGCATCTGTACAAAAACAATTATTCGTTCATTTTGATTTCTCTCTGTATACCACAAACTGTCTCCGCCTTTCAAAGTAAAAATTGGTTTGGTATGTTCTGTATTGTAGAAGAATCTAAAGGTATAGCACTCGTATATTTACATGCACATTAAAATAGCTTTCCAGAAAAACTTCCGAGCGTACATATATTCACTTACGACAATGAAATGTACGCTTTATGATTCCTGAAGGATAACAGCTTTGCAAGTTTCTGTGGTTTTGAACTAGTTAAGGACTTCAGTAGATGAAGTGACCGCGAGGATGTTGATTAATAATTCCATGTGATATTCTATATCAAAGGGAAATTTAATATTAATTAAGCAGTTCGCTTATGTGCTAAGTCAAATGTTTGCAATTAGTGGGTTACTGGACGTATTAATGGAAGCCATATTAACTTGCCATAGACTTGCTGGAATATTCAATCGGTTGATAAGATTATTATTAATAATGTAGTATAAAAATGCTTCGCATACCACAGATGCATATCTGAGGATATAATCGACGAAAACCGGAGCGATGTCGAGAAAACTTCAAACGCGCATATCTCCTAAACCGTTAGAGGTAGAGGGCTGAAATTTTATGAGAAACATATACAGCCATAGGGCAATCGATTAGCGACGTTAGATCGGCGGAACCCCGAACTTTGTTTTTTGGCCTCGAAAAAATTTCATCACTTTGGGATCAAATTTTTACGTCGTGTCTAGATCTCGTCAACCGGACGAGCTACGAGGGTGAGTTCGGGCTCGTTCGAAAGGTCTCGACGAGCGTTTTAAGGGAGCGAGATCTCAACTCCCTGGCTCTAACCGTTCGGAGGCTACGGCGCCTCAAATTTGAAAAATAAAAATTGCTTTTTTCAACTTTGAAGCCCGAGAAACCCGCCGAAACGAAGAGGCAGGGGCTTCCGCGTAGGCGCAATCGATCCACCGTTCAATTCTCTATCGAACGCGTACCCACTTCCCATACCGCAGACGCATATCTGACGAGATAATCGACGAACACCGGAGCGATGTCGATTTTCCGTCCGTTTCCGGCCGTGTCGACGAGATTTCCGAAAACTTCAAACGCCCATATCTCCTAAACCGTTAGAGGTAGCGGGCTGAAATTTTATGGGGAACACATACGGCCATAGGGTCATCGATTAGCGACGTTAGATCGGCGGAACTCCGAACTTTGTTTTTTGGCCTCGAAAAAATTTCATCACTTTGGGTTCAAATTTTTACGTCGTGTCTAGATCTCGGCAACCGAACGAGCTACGAGGATGAGTTCGGGCTCGTTCGAAAGATCCCGACGAGCGTTTTAAGGGAGAGAGACTTCAACTCCCTGGCTCTAACCGTTCGGACGCTACAGCGCCTCAAAATTCAGAGACTAGAACGAATCGTCCTTATTCGTCTCATGAGAATGGGTTCGTGTTGCTTACTGGTTTCCTCGAGAGTCGACAAAACACGAGTCTGTCTCATCTCTGCTAATTTCGTGAAGCGCAGTTCGTTTCTGCATTGCTTTACGTTTAGTCGGACAGTCGAGAATCCTTAGAGCATGTGTAAACGTTAGGGTTTCATTATATTCAATTCAAGTTAATTAATTCCATTTGCGACTATTTTCTTACCTAATTCTATCTTCTTGCTTGTATTTCCTCCAGCTGACCCCATGGTGTGCTGACAAGCACCAAACTGGTCGCTGCGTTTAATAAGAATTTGTGAGATATAGACTTTTGTTTTTTATTTTACGCTTGGAAAGTTTTTCTAAACTTATATCAAGCACAAGTTGAAGCTTTAAATAAAAATCGTCAAAATCCTACAATACGATTTTGTTGTTCCTAAAATAACATTGCGGTAACTCTATCTTTTGTTTCAATGAATTATTTAATAATAATTTTATTTAATTAATTTCTGCATTCATCGATAACTAGAAGGCAATTGCATCAATTCGAGATCGATAACAGTTTTCTCTAAATATTTGGGTAAGAACAGTCGACAATTTTCTGATTGGTCTCCTTTTCTCTGCCTCCATTTTAACCAGTGATTACGAATATTATGAAATTATAAAAATCACATTGTACACGTTATGCAAACATCGTTTACATTAAAACAAAAAATTACAGCAGAAATGCGTCGAAGTATTCATCTCAGATGTGATGATGAATTAAGAGACTTATTGACATCTAAAGCAGTTTTCTAAGAATTTCGATGTTCTTTAAAAATTGCTTATCTATATTACAACAAAATACCCTGTAGATGGTACACATGGTTATTAATTTTATCGTTTGACATACAAAATGGCTTCGTATTACTGCAAACGTACACATGTTTCATATTTCCATTTCCCTAATACCATTTGTATAATTATGCGATATTTACTAGCATAATTTGGCGTAATATTTTACACGCATTGCATGAATATCAACAGAGTTTATGGCATTCCCTATTACTAAAATCAATAATTGGTAATGTTTAGATGCATTAATTGGAAATGTAACGTTTCGATCTAATTCCAAAAATTATTTTTATTTATTATTATTATTAGTAATTATATTTATTTTAAGTTGGTAAAAGTCGATCCAGTTAGATGAACATGGGCTTTTTTACAATTGATTTCAGTTAAGTCGGAATAAATCTTAGTTATCTGGTTAAATTTTAGCTTAGAGTGCTACCCGTATTCAAAACTATTATTAACACCAATCTCTAAGCACTAAGTAATTACTAAACTAACAATGTTGATGTCAAATTCTATACCTCGTAAATGCATAAGTAATATTAATTGTGAGACAAGATGATGCAGATAGTTGGTCGCTTAAAAATCAAACAAAATAACAATAGTTACTTTTAAAAGGAATATTTTTAAAAGGAATATTTTGGATAGATATGGTAACGGCATATTGAGAGTAATATGGACACAGATGTGCGCAATGTCTCTGGATTTAATGAGTTATCACCGTTTTAAGCACTCACAATTAGAGCTTGAGAGGATTTTCAAATGGACATTAATGATTTCATAGGACTGTCTGACAGTATAAGTTCATCACTGGTGTTTTAACCAAACTAAATATTTTAGAAGCAAATTTGTGAAAATGGAGTGTTATCTCTCATGACGCGCGCTGTGATTATTTATACACCTCGCATACTCCTATTTTGATTTTGTGAAAGTGTACATTTTTACACTAAATGTATAATATGACAACGTTTGTGATAGTTCGATCGCAAATAAAACGATTTACTAATTATTATTATCAGTGTTACCAATTCAATTTTCATCAATCATAATTAAAAAATAATAATAATGGCAGATAAAATGATTGGTATGCTCTCATTCTAACAAACTTTCCTTGATTTTACATTTACAAACAAACAGCAGACAATTAACGACTGACAACTTTTCCACTTCTCATTTACCCACTTTAGAAGCAGATGGAAAAATTTAGTATTATTTAATGTTTGATGAACTCATCAACAATCCATCAATAAAACAAAAATATCCGATGGATCCATCATAAATCTAAGCATGAAATAGAAAGGTATTAATAAATAAGTGATGCCACCAGTGCCTCCATTCGGGGGATAAAAACACGCGCATTTGCTGAAAGACACATCGTTCGTTATGATTACTGTCAATTAATTCCATGTTATGCTATCAATTTACCATTTCCGTAAAGAAAAACATACCAACTTATTTTTGTTACCGATAATAATCCTGCCGATAATTGCACTTCGTAGTTATCGTGTAAATTTACCGGAACATTGTATAACCGGATATAAGATAGAGAGAGACAGATAATTTTAAATATATCCAATCACGTCAATGACAAGCAACATACAGGAAAACCTGGACCTTGCACGAGGATGGTCTGTCTCAAGGAACACAACGCAATTTCTTTTGCATTTAGTAAATTTATTTCTCGACATAATCTCCTTGCAGCTCTCTACACTTAGTCCAACCACGTTCCAACTTTTCTAAGCAATCCAAATAATAGCATTTGTCGAACTTTGCAAAATAGGCCTTTGTTTGAGCAATTGCTTTTTTTGGAAAAAGAAAGTAGTTACAGGGAACAAAATATGGCGAATATAGTGGACGAGGCGACAATTCGTATCGTAACTGGACTAGTTTTGATGATGTAATTGCTAATGCGGGGCGTTATCATGACGGAGAATTTTTTTTTTCGCTAGGTGGGACTATTTTATAATAATAATAATAATAATAATTCATGCCTTTACATTCCTCAACAGCTTTCGCCAATTACAGGGTGCATCAGCCGGCCACGAGTTATTATTACGCCTGCGCCCGTAGGTGTTTATTCTCAGCATTCGCCAAATTTGGAGCAAGGAAAACCTTACTCTGAGAGTGACAAGCCCGGGGTTCGAACCCCGAGACTGCTAGCACAGCGCGCAGCACTACGCCACCAGTCCCCTTTCATCTTTAGTTCAGCGTCGAATCGGTCTAATAAATCAGCATATTGTTTCGTGATTGTCTCTTCCTTCTCAAAATACTCAATTAAGATTCCACCTTGCGAATCCCAAAAAATCGTCCTCTTAACTTTCCCGGCTTATGAAATCTTCTTTGGTACACGCTCGCCGGGAAAAATCCACTTTGCTGACGGACTTTTTCTGGGGCACAGTAATGTATCCATGTCCCATTAATAGTCGTACAACGCCGCAGAAACTCGCTCCTATTACGCTTAGTCCAAGCATAGCTTTGAAGTAATCACACGATTTTGTTTTTGATCAATCGTCAGCGAATACGGCAAGCATCTTACCGATAGTTTTCTCACAGTCGCGAAAAATCTTTGGCATACGTTTAATTGAGATGTTTCTCATATTAGCAATCTCTCTGATCCTCACCCGACGGGTCCTAACATGATATTAGGAACTTTATTGAACACGCCATCCTGGCCGCTCCTCATCAAAGGTAGACGTTCAGCCACGCTTAAATTCCGTAAACCAGTAATCTCCTGAAGTCATTGAAGGTGCATGTTTGATTTTTCAACACATTTTCCCATGCAAGAAAAGAAATTGAATCACTGACTGGTAATGTTCTTAGAGTCGGTAGTTCAGATTTTAATACAAATAGCCGTTTGCTTCCAAACACGTGCACATGTCATACCATCCTTGTATAACTAGCTAATAGAATATTTGTAAGAACGGGAAATAAAAGAGAAAAACTGTTCTATTAGGAAACATGTGTATTAAGGAAAGGCGAACTAAAACTATAGAAAGGAATCTCCGAACCAACTCTGTAAGTCGGTAAAACTCAGAAAATATAGTAATATCATACATCTAGCTTCTAGCCGGCGTACATGCTCCGTATACTTTTACGAATACTTGGACGAATTGACGCTAGTAAATACGAACACAACCGCACAGTTCTAAAGAACATCACATACAATTTCTTTCGTTTCTAACTGCAAATTAAACGATATCTTGTGATTCTGGACACAGCATCCTCGCTAGGTAAGTATATACGGTACTTTCATTTAGCAAATTGCTTTTGGTTTTGCAACGGAGCGGAAACGATGTAAACACACAGCGATTTTATGGATCGGATGGCGCACCTTCTTATTCTAAAAACTCCATTCTGCAGCTACGTTTTTCCGGCACGTAATTGAATCGAAATCTACGTGACCATGACGGAATCCGTTAGAAAAACTCGTTGGTAGCAAAGAATATTAAGATCGGTATCGTTTGCATTTCTAGACGTTGAGAGAGAGCAACGCCTATTTTCTTTTAATTTCACTTATTATCAGTCGAAGTGGTAAGAAGCAAAGTATTTAGTGGCAAAGTTATTCGCAGCAAATCAAGCAAAAATAAAGAAACGACTTAGTTTTCAATGCAATTTATAGATTTTAGGAAGGGGCAGGTGCATATGTAAATGCAAAGGAAGTAGGTAAGTAGCTGTAATAATCATTTTGTATTAAAGTCGGCCCAAAATCGGCTGTCATATTGTACAAGACACACATACGCCCGATCCTTACCTTCGTCAGTCCCCTCTGGGTCACGGCAGCACACCTCTCTTGCGAATGCATAAAATCTCTGCTTGCGATTAGTACTACACGTACCCTCACGCACCTCGCCGGCTACACTGACACACCTGAGCGAGACTGAGGAGCTCTAGAAATTCACAAGACGACCCACAATTACCTTAGTAGGCTGGAATATCACCATTCATAACGAATATACCATACTATCGTATATCGTTCTTTTTTAGGAGCTCAGCAGAGGAGGTGATCCAGTACAAAGACTTCGAGGCCCAAATATCAAGGACCGAAGACCCCAGGAAGAGCATCAATATGATGGAACTGGAAGAAGATGGACACAGCTCCGGACAACCAATGACTAGTCGGCCCAAAGTTATTGCACGACCCAAAATGTAGAAGCTACGCTAATTACTGTTTGACCGTGGTATTGATATACCATGTGTGTCGAAAGGCGGATTATCTGAGAATGTAGGACGATATGGTTACTTCGAACGGCGACAACTTTTTTGGGACAGATCGGAATGGACGTGCTAGAGCTTTGTACGTATGTACAGTTGCCGGTTTATGTTTTGTCTCCCCCTTGCAACGATTAAATATCGATACTATCTTCCGTGTGGCCAAGTACTTAGGTTGAACAAATAAAAGTGCAGAACCGCTTCTATTGGGAATAAACTAAAATGGAAGTAACAAAATCTACCTGCGGATCCTGCGATAATCCAAGCGCATGGCCACGAGTGGTAGAAAGAATAGGTGCACCGTCTCAAGGGGAGACAAAACATAAAAATGTCACTGTATGTGTAATAATTAACCTTTTCCTTTAAAGAAGGGGTTGCATTACGAATATTGTACAATTTCGAGGTACGACAGAAAGCAGTATTTACGACTTTTGTGTAAAAAAAATAATAATAATAATTTCCTTATTTCTACGGTTCAAAGATATTTGGCTAAAGGAAGGAATTTTTTAATAGTAGTCGGGCTTTCTACCACTAGATGAACCCTTATACTCGATAGGTGGACCCTGGTGGTTTATAACCTCGTAGACGTTTCGTTGTAACTTTACAATACAATTAGCAGAAATTTAAGTTTGAATGTCATGTAACATACCATGTCCATGTACACATGATACATACTTGCCGCGGTAGATGAAAAAAATTATCTTTATAACAGCGACTTTAAAAATGTTTTGAACGTACGCGGTCCCAACGAAGTACATTAAAGTAACGCGCGCCTAGGGAAAATATTAAGGTCAGCTTTATTATTATTACCACCATAGTCCAGTATGATGCAAGGGATGGGATTGCGTGCGTCCACCGCAACTGGTCAAACAATCGGTATTTTCGGCGTAAATAATTTCTTAAGTCATTCGGAAACCCCGTTTATTTCCCGCTATTCGAGCGTAAAAGGATCCTTTATATTCAATGTTTGTATTTCGGCGAGTATTCTACGCTGCTGCTAACGACCTCTGAAAGGCGACTCTAGCACGTTATTTGGGGTTTATTACCGTATCAATGGAGAAATAAAGATTTCCCGAAGCAAAGGCAAAAAAGCTTTATGACATACACACTATTACTAGGATATGGCGCGGAATTAGTTCAGTAATAAAAATACTTTTTACTCTTTGAAAAGTTTTAATGATGGCGGAAATAAAATAATAAATATTTTGGAACAGTTTCTAATGATCCGCAGACAAACTGCAAACACAGTTACCTTAAAACCAAGGAAATAAAGAGTTCCCACATGGTGCAGACTTTTCCACAGTGCGCTGCAGAATGCAGTGCTTCATCTGCGTATATAGCCAAGCACACCGGTTTGGTTGTCCACTCTCTACCGCGAAGATTTAATTCAACATATTGTCGCGAGTAATCTTATTTTCTACTCGGCACCGCTATTTACAGAAATTAAAAAATTGTGCCAAATTTCGGTGGGAGTTGTACCTTAAAGCCGGGCGATTCACCCGCTAAAACAGATCGTTTTATTCTTACACCAAGGTACTCTTTCATTCTCTAGAGTTTCATTGAAATCTGCCGGTGATTGCCGGTGTTCCCTTGTTGATATTTCTTTTATATACAATTCTAAAATTCGTTTACGATAAAATCGAATTTATCGTACCTGATTTCATCGTGCGGCGATTTCTTTTGGTGAATTTACTACAATCACGTATAAAACTACAACTCAATTTTACGGGCCTAATCCACATGACGTAAATCATTTTCGACGTTAAACAATAAGTTTATCTGTAAAAAGCACGAGACTGTTCGTGGATATAAAAAGAAATATGCTAGCTCGTAAATGTCCGCGGAAGTACCATAATTGGCACAACAAAGTACTTTTTCCCGTTAATAATGTACATTCTAAAAACGAAATAAAAGATAATGAATGCAATTACTGATGCGGTGATTATCACGTTATTGGAATCTACGTATTGCGGTTATAAAAAATATTACAAAATGGGGCACGAAATGTATTGTTGTTGTTTTACCCGTATTTGCTTGCCCCCCCTCCTACGTTTTTAGTTCAATTAGACTTTGTTTACTAATCCCATAAAATAGATTATGAAACGTCGGTAGCAATATTGTACTGAGTTTCCATTGTTGGTAATGTAATTAATCCCCTTCTCTATCTACACACCGGACGCGTACGTGTCTTTCATTCTTCCAGTGCGTGGATTGACCTTCGTTACAGGGTCATACTCGAAAATTTCCGTTTCGTCATAATATATTTGATGATCTTTTCTACCAGTTCATAATTTGCTATCAGAGTAGATTGTTTGGACTCATATAAGCACGGAACATAGCAATTAAGCAAAATTTAGGCTTAGGATTTGTTAGTTTAATCTATTTTATTGCACATTTATTTATTCTATTTGTTACATGAAACCTTGTTGATATTCGGAATTTCCAATAATACCCAGATTTAATCATTTATATTGCTGCAAACATTTCAATCTGGTTGTTTCCAATTCTGCCTGCTAGGGACAATAATTCTAACCGTAATATCGGCTACAACCTGAATGTTTCATATTAAATGATGTTAGATTTATAACTATCGTCAAATTTCCCTGTAATTTAGAAATTAGGGTTTTACCCATAGTATAATTGTAGTTTTAAGGTAAATTGCATTTTGCTGCACTTCATTGGTCAGCATGGGATTGTGGGCGGAACAACACTTATTTAAATTGTATTCAAGTAGTACTGAAAAAGTATTCAAGAAGCAATCTACAAGAAGCAATGTAACAGATAGACTCTCATCACGATTCTTTAGTTGTTAGTTTGCCAATAAACGTACGAAGTGTTAAGTACGAAAGTGTTTCATTTCGCGAGTGTCCATTTTCTTCAATTTCACATTATAACTAATAGTTCTATGGTTCTTTGAACCTGGGAATAAGAGACGTGCCACCGATAAATCCATCGGAACCGTCAAGACATCCAGTCGCAACATAGATGTTTATACTGTTCTCTTTCTGCTTACTTGCGCGGTGTTTTGGTATTATTTTCACGCAAACTTTAATTTACAATCCTCGTGAATATTGGTCTTATTGTTTCTTCATAAATGACACCAATTCTTAATGCCACAGTTCAACCAGAACGTCAATCATCTTCAACCTCCCCCAGCCTTCCATAAGTCGTTTGAACCAGTCAAAAACTCGAATGTGTGACGCGCAATTATTGCCAAATACCTCTTCCGACAATTGAAAACATTCGATAGGAGGCTTTTTAACTTCAAAAACTTTGAGATTAATGTCCCGGTTTAATTTTAAACTTATCAAGAAACTAAATTAGACAAAAACAGGGAATGAGGCGTCATCTACATTCTACCTCTATTCCCACTCACCAAGAAAAGCACAGTTCCGTTATTTACACCTCGTATTTCAATATTTGGCTCTCGATTATATGAAGCCCTATTTTTTGCGAATACTTTAGCCCGGGTGTAAAGGCAATCTGGCAGTAGCTTACAGTAACAACGTTGTTTTGTCTTTAATTTTTGGGGAGAAACATCAGATTTCAAAACAAAATGAGTTTCCAATCTTTATCAAAAGTTGTTACAAAATGTATACCAAACAACAAAGGTAACTCTGACCATCATTCGCAATTAAACCAAGCTCAATATGGAATTGCATAACAACGCGGTCGCACGCACTTCGTTTCGGTTTTTATGTTTTTGGATCGGTTAGGGAAAAATACCAAAAGTAAATTTAATGAAACATATGGAAATGCAATTGTTATGGTTATGGACAATGAGAGCTCACAGCACTTAGGGCATACACACATTCTATAGGCTAGGGCGTTGTCCAGGGAAATCGCCCTAATGTCAGTAAGAATTTAGCCGCTCGTCACCCAACATAGCTCTCTTAATTGACGTCATTGTGCCGCTTGGCAGCCTCTACATGAGAGGTCTCTAACCAATTCCATCTTGTGAAAATTCTCTTTTAACCGGCAATGTCGGCTTGTTTTGACACATCACAGCAACTTTAGCGATGCAAAGAAATGGATAAGCTTCTTCGAAAGGATATAGCCAAAGTGTTCGAGATCAGCCACCTGCAGAGAAAATTGAATACAATGAATATATCGAGGGAAATCCGGAAAAATAGTGCAAAAGCGCATTTCATAGTTAACTAAGAGTCAAACGAAAAGGCAGACACGCTGGCTAGAGAAGCAGCGAATAGTCCCTTCATCGGTCCCCTTCTGTGGCCTACAAGAGAGCCCCATAAAACAAGTAATTAAAACATGGGAGGACGATCAAAAGACCTTGTACTGGTAAAATGTTCCAGAGCCAAAACAGGAGAAAGCATTCATATCAGCTTCGCCTAAGACAGCAAAAATAGTGCTATCGTTCAACAAAGGGGACCATAAATTACTGGTGGGATTTCTGACAGGTCATGCAGACCTAAAATATCACTTATTCAATCTAGGAAAAGCTGAAGATCAAATCTGTCGTCTATGCCAAGAGGATCTGGAGACGACAGAACACATTCCATCCAAATATGTTGCCATCAGTCGCACTCGACAACAACATTTCAACAAACCATCACTGGCATCTACTAAACTAAAGAATGAAGAACCAAGACTAATATTCAGGTTTGTTAAGAGCCTTCACCTACTCCAACACACACAACGGCATTTTGTTACAATAGATCTATCAAGGTCACAGTGACTAAAGGCATTTGTGCCATTACCCAATATTACTAATAATAGTACTAAGAGTCGAATTATAAATTATAAATAAATGGGATTTTGAAAATTTCGAGGTTATGTATTTGGAGCATTAGTAGCACTCTCTCGAATCCAATGGTGATTGCAAGCACATCTGTTCTAAAGGCGAATTTCTGATAAGGATATTCCAGTTTCTTAGCATAGTAAGAAATTATCTTATCACAGAAACAAAGATGTTAGCCCATTTGAGGGCCGACGAGGCATGATAAATCAATGAATACCGTATATAAATCTTAGACATGCATTCTCTATTCGTATTCTATTCGATCTGTAATCGAATCCTATCAGCGCTGTTAACGTAGTAATGGAAAGATCTTTTAATTTCACGAACTCGATGCCTGATACATGCCGTCAATGGAACAATACCAGATACTGGGGAACTTCTGAGAATTCCTGCCAGTAATTGCATAATTAGATTGCTTTCTTGATCTTATTACGATTTAAATTCGAATATCCATTTATACGTTGTACGTTTTTTTTGGAGTTTGTCTTCAATTTAGTTACTATTTATCGTAAAAAAAGATCAACGCGTGCTATCCTTAGAACAGGGTTGCCGCAAAATATGTACGTGGCCGGTGGCTGTATATTCCAAAATATAACGATCCATCCTAGGAGAAAACCCTACAAAGGGCTGACACTGTAAACTTAGCTCGCGTATATTTGTGAATATATCGCAACCGGCTAGGTTTAGTAATACATAAATACACATCATTGTAGTACTGGAAAAATAGTCGAATACATCTCTTGACCTTTTTCCTGAGCAAGAGCGAGATACATCAAAAGGGAATCATCTATCAGAGTCAGAGAGAAAAATTTACAAATCCATTTCATCGCAGCACGAGGATCAATGTTCTTCTACATGTGCTTCCTCTTTCAACAGATCGACTCTACGGCGGGCAGTATAAAAAATTGAGAACTCTTTTGTTAAGCTCGGGCGTAGACTTATGGTGGTAGCCTTTTTTTGCATTCGCAAATCGGAGGAAGAACACTTTCATCTTTTTAGATTTTTTGCTTGGGCATAAAGCGAATGAAAAGTCGCCGAAGAACTTTATACGTGCGCGACGAAAAGTTTATTGCATCTCGCCCAGTTTCCCTTCGAAAAGGGCAGGAAAGGAAAAGAAGTAATAGGCGGTATAGAGAAAAAAACAGGAATATGTTAAATATGTATAAACATTTTCCAGGGTTCTCTGCAACGAAATCCTCTCGCCTTCTCTCGACTAAATAATTTACAACAGTATTCTAGCGTTACACAGGCTTGACTTAGTGTAAAAAGAGGACTTCATAGGAAATTCATGCTTGGATGTCTTGTAACAAATTCACCCACGACGTGCGAATTAAATAATAAATAACGATTACTCATGCCTAGCTTACTCTGACACTGCTGTCGAGCGTTTCTTACAAAGAACTTTATTTTTGTTCGCCAGAAGGAAATGTCGTATCGAGAATTATAACTGTAGGTATAAATATGGAATCGCTTGCGTAAAAAAAAATGATGATTTGGTTGGAATCAGCTAAAATAATTTTACGAATTTGTGAACATACATAGTGTAGGAGAATACAACAGCACTTAATTAAGTTTACAAAGAATATGAATAATGTTAATTCATAATTTACTTAATTTAATAAGAATTATTGTGGTCCTCAGTGCTGTGTTGTTGCATCTTATATTTTTATTAATTTTTGTTTTCTGGGTTACATACTTTTACTCTTCGCGATTTTCTTCAATTATACTTTCAAATTTTTCACACCGCGCTATTACTCCTTCTTAAAGGCTATTTTCATGGAGTGAGACTGTCAAATCTATAACACGATAGTAATTTTATTTGTAATAACGGTGTAAATTGCAAAAATCCGAAAATCGTCAAAATGTCAATGGTAGCTTTCACCCCCAAAACGTGAGGTTCCGCCGGAATGGAAAACGGCGTTTTACAACACTCGATGAATACTACAAACCTACCAAGTTTAAATCCGATCGGTGAGTGACACCCCACGCTGAGCCCTTGTTAGTCTTAAAAGTTTAACCAAATTTATATTTATTATGGATAATTCTACGCGTATTTCTCTGTGTTTAACTAAGAGCGTCATGCGTCCTGTAAAAGTAAAATGATCCAATTTGGTCGACTTCGGAAGTGTTGGAACTGATTTAAATTATTCGGGAAATTTTAATTAAACTTTCCAATTATTATGCATAAGATACCTCTACGCACCGCACCGGCCTTATCTCTGCATCTTCTTCGGCAATCTAATTCTCCATCCACGCAGCAAGTTTCGCCGATTTCTATGTAAGTATTTATGAGGGTACCTGTAGTAAACGAGGCCCAATTATAATGTACGACAGTCGTCGATTACGCTGTACTCGTACAATTTTGATAGATGGCAAATAATCATTTTTAATGAGCCAATTAAATTAACGCATTCTGTTTTATATTTAATGTTTTACAACGTTTTTTTTTTTTTTGTTTCATTTTAACATTCTTTTTCGTTGGTGACGTTATAATTTTTTTTGTTTTTTTTATGATTTTTCTTTGTTTCAACGGTGTTCGTTTTAACATTCTTTTTCATTGGTGATGTTATGATTTTTGATTTGAGTCTTCGGAAACACCACTTGTGCTTATAAAATTAAATGGCTCAGAACTGTTATAGAAAACAGTTCGATCTATGATTCTGTTAATAAGCGTAACCCGGGAGAAACCCCAAAAAAATATAGTTTATGTAAAAAAAGTTTGTGATCAATTGTATCAAACGCCTGAGAGAAGTCAGTGTATATGGCTGATGGATCGATATGTATATTCATGTTGAAAAATATAGTACAGTACAAGTATTGCTCAAGAACCTTAGAGAAATTATTTAGGATAGAGATCGGTCGGTAGTTAGTGATTAAAGCTTTGTCGCCTTTCTTGTTTACTGGAACAATTCTTGCTCGCCTCCGCCTTTCTAGGAAATGTACTAATTGTAAAATTAATAATTTTGGAAAAAGGTTTGTTTAACACTAATTAAAAAATTTGGTACAAAGCCTTCACTTGCAGTTAGTTTGTTCTGAAATGAGGATATAATATTAGCTACATCATCTTCATACATCGGAAGAATCTTGAATTTTTGCAGTTGTTGGAGTGTATCAGGGAAGTCGGTGAATACGTTTCGGCAAAATAATAAGCAAACAGTCTACAATTTCTTTATTATCGTCGAGATCAACGGAAGTCAGCCAGAAATATCTGTGTCCTCCACTGTCTTGCATGAACAAAGGTCCATAACTGCTCAGGGCCAGATTTCAATGAAGTTTCTATATCTGTAATGCAAGAATTGTACGCACTGGAGATTTGGCTTTTAGTTAGAAATCTTAACCTGCAATAGCCTCAGTGTATAATATTTGCGGTCTTCGGTAGAGATCCACTTCTATCTAAAAATCTTAGGTCTTTAATTTTTTCTTTACATCAGAAGAGAACCACGATGGGAAAGAAGATTCATTGGGCAAAAATTTGGGTACTGATCTATTAAATATGGTGTAAAGCATTGTATAAAATGTATCAACTGTAGTATCAGCATCAACACAGGATCCAGGGAACTCCTCATAAAGAGCGTGAAAATTGGCAATGCGAAAATTGTACACAGCACAGAGTGGTACACATCTTCTGGTACTAGAGGGTGATCTTCGCGGTCAACATTAACATTATAATTGAAATTTGACAACAGAAAATATAAGAATCTATTTAAAACATTGTTAAACTCTTCAACGTTAACTGATTGACAAAAATGAAAAAACCAGGTAACCAAAGGATTACAGTGTGAACGAACGTACAGAATTAGTTTATTTGTGAAATAAATTTCCAAAGCGTTCACAGATTCTCACATTCTTAACGAGGTAGATCTGGAGGTAACCAAACAACAGCCAAAAGGAATCTATAACATTTACATAGTATGAGGCTACTTACAAATACAAGAAGTAAAATGTTAGATACATCTACAAATTCGCAAGAAATGGCTTTAATACCTCCTCCTGTCTTTCGGCCAGTTGTAGCGAAATTGCGATTGTATGACTTTACGAAATATGTTTTTACCGTTTCCATTATTTCAATTTAGCTTTATAAATTTGATAAAATGCACTAATATGAAAGACCCGATTTTACCGATGTAATCATGAAATATCTCTTTAAAAGTTGCTAAAATTCGGAACAGGAAATATCAATTTTTTCAATATTCATCGATGGGAACCATATATACTAATCAAGGTCGTGTTGTATCATAAGATTTCCTTATTATTATTGTTTGCAAATTATCCGTTCGATTCATCTCCATTTTCCCCGCAGGCTGATCTGAATTCATTGCCAATTTTAGGCGGATTACGTCCTTCATTCGTAGAATTCCAGCTGTTATAGACATTGTGAGCTACACGTGCAATAATTAAATTAGCAAATATTCAATCCTAAAACACCGAGTCTTATTTGCAAGTATTACCCAGAGAAAAATATAAGAGCAATTCCCTATTGAATTTTGTAATCGATGTATATGTACGAATAGAGCACGCGGTATTTTAATGAAAAGATTTTCCAAAGTTCCATTCCACACGCAAAGTACCATTTAGCTCAAATAACACGCCAAGCGCTTAAAATGTTTGCCTAGCCAGACAATTAACCGAGAGGTAGTAATATTTGGGTATCCTAATTAGCGAAATGGATTACGTCAGGGTCCCCAAATATTAATCTTACAGATGTCGTACACTCTCCAACGAAATACTGAAATCTGCGCTAAATTTAATAAAATTAGAGCGCAAGTTAATAGACTAATGCCACGATTAACGAAGGGACGTACTATATAATTTTTGAAATATGTATTGGTTAATTTGCTAACTCCAATTCCAAAATGTCTGCATTTATAGACGGACACCAAACGTTTCCAAACTTTAGATTTTGTTTGTTATAATTCGATTGGCGTTGTGGGTTATTGGCAGTTATTGATACAGTTTCAATGGTTACGATGGATAGCACGTTGCTTGTAGAAACCACTGCAAAATGAACAAAAAGTAATTTGTAAGCTTTCGTTGTTGCGAGGTATAGTTAGCACCATTTGAAATTTGCACCTTTGCGCACCTCAGCAAGATGATACCAAATTCATGATCATGAGAATCGTTAACCAGGAGACCAGAAGGACTGCCAACGCTTTTCATTCTGATTTATAGGACTAATCTGTGTCAGCATATTCTTAGAAAGGATCCACATTCGAAATTTTTGCTGTGCAAGAACTCCAGCGTAGTGAGAGTGTAATACTCCAATTTGTTTGAAAATTACATGAAGGATGATATAGCCTTGACGAATCTTTCTTCTTAGAGGAAGCTAGGTTACATCTTAATGGTTTTATTAACAAATAAACCATCTATATCTGGTCTAGTGAAAACTCTTATGTCATGATCCAGCAACCATTGTATTTTGAAAGGATTGCTGCTTGGTCCACCATTTTTAATAGAAACAGTTTGTAGACCAGTTGTATGATAACGAACTAAGGCAGTGCCCATAATTAATTTCTGACACGAATGTTTCGATAACCGTGGAATAGATTTTCCTCCACCTTCCCCGGATGCAAGGAAGTACAGCTTTTACACAAGAAAGGATATGTGTTGATGCTGAAGAGATCATTTTCATCATTCTTTTACTTTTACGAGGAAATATTTCATTTATTCTGCTAGTTTTCTGACTATTGATTTAGATTACCAGAAAACAGCTCTCTCGATTAAGTTTATTTTTGTGATCATATGGTACTTTCAACTATTGCTACGACCACTATTATAACGCCTTATTTGAATGGACAGCAGGAAAATAGCGAGAATGCATAAATACTACATATATGCACAGAACGTATGCAAAATTAACACTTCAGGCGGAAAAGTACGGACGTTGTCTAAACGAATTTCAGAGAATGCACTCCAAATCAATCTTACGATTTTGAAACGTTCAAATCGTTAAGCTGGCGATGGCGTTTCGTACAAAATCCACTAGGCTAACAGTAACGACATTACGGATCCATTTTGTGGAGGCCACCCGGCAAGGTGAATTGTTATTCTAGTCGGTATCGAAGCAGAATTCCGACTTTCAACTTAGGGTGAACTCGCAACGCCTTTTTAATCTCCTCTTCCTTATTTACGTGGGAAAATAATTCCGCATTTAATATTTCATCGGGGCGAAAGCTACTGCTCCTAAGAGGTGAAGACGAAGAACTTTTGTTTCGTTGGGATTAGGTTCATGCGCGTATAATAATACGGTTGATGGTTAAATATAATAAGTTGATTGTTTCAAAATTACAGTTTAAGGTTCGCGTATAAATAATCTTTGAATGTCGAGGAAATTACGCGGAGGTCTATTTAGCTAAACACTCCTTTCTAAACGCAAATATGGATGGCATAATACACTTAATACAAAGGTTTAAAAATTAATTACTCAATTTCATTGATAAAACTAGAAATGCGAAAAATAGATGAGAAGTTCTTGAATTATTCCTAACGACATGGTACCATTAAAACATATTTTTGATTAATATATTTTTCTCATCAGAAACACGTGAACTCATGGTGTTTAAATTCGGCCCAATTTAATCCTGAATACCAAACAATTTATATATCAGAAATACTTTATCTTCGATTGTCTAATGCGTTACAAATTCGAATGGAAGTGTGGGATTTCAAGGGTGGTTGCTTCCTTTGAAATAATTTTGGTGAGAATCCATACTACATATACGTAGATTTATTTCCTGAAAACGTAGTGATTAGTTAAATAATTTATTTCGAGTATAATGTACGTATCCTGCAGGAGGAAGAGTCCGCTTCAATTTACTTCGCTGTATAAAACCGACGGCTGAATTATTCAATTACCTCGGCGAAGCCGGAGAAGAAGAAATGTTAGTTTGCAGTTCAATAAATCGAGAGTAATTTCGATGTAAATTTCAAAGCATGAATAGCGGTAACACCTCAAAGAGGTTTCAATTAGTGGATGTAGAGGAAACAAAATTATCTGGTTCCGCAGTAGTGGGACTTGCGCGAGCGGACGGATGAAAAGAAGGTATATCTAAAGTGTAATCGGAAAAGATATCGGGAAATTGAGACCTAACCGCACAAAATGCCTAAATGAAACTTGTCCCTTGCCGGCGGGAAATTAAATTGTTCACGGCGTAGGCGAATACTGACAATTTTCGATCCGTCTTTTGTCGAACATACGCGAAAATAATTTAGGTGGATGGAAAATATTTTCGTGACGACGGTTTGTATATTGACATTAGTAGAATGTTGCATGATATATCTACCTAACAATTGAGGAATTTCAAATGAAAAGTGAAATGCTTTGTACTGACAGCGATATCCTGAAGAATTTGAATATACATTAAAGTTCCATAAAATAATTCATCTATTCACGAACAACACGAAGACATCAATTCCCATCATAAAAAAGAGTTGCCGCAAACGTTCCTCCTCATAAAATGTATTTTTTATTTGCCGACAAAAATGTTGAAATATAAAAAGACCACACAGTAAAAAATTAACAGTGTTCTACATTAAAATAACACTACGATCTGTTCAGGGGAGTTCACGTTAATTAATTAATTTCCTTCCACCTGGCAATTTTTGAGAGTGTTACATCTTTTTCTACATTAGCTTTCTATCGTGCTTTAGCTAGCGTGCTTTGCTTATCGTGCCTCCTTCCACCAATAATTTCTGTCATAGATTGTTTAGGTATTCGTGTTCCGTCCAATCTATCAATGTGCTCTATCTACTGTAATTGTTGCGATTGTGTAACTCCTATTATAGCAAAAAAAATAATGCGGCATTTACGGCAAGGTACGAAAAAACACACTACCCGCGGACATGTTTCTACCTAGCCGCCGTCATCGGTTTCACAGTTAATACAACAGCATTGGAAGCGACAAGCTAGCGATCCCCTTTAATGCCAACAAACACATGCCAGTGTTATTGGCTACTATTCCCCAAGCCATCCCTCGAGCAGTTCTTAGCCTGCTTAACACGACATGAGGTGCGCAAGAGTGCTTTAGGAAACTGCACATGTAAACGCTTACATTAACAGAACACATCAGGCAATACCTGAAAGCAATAAGCTGAGCACACCATTTTGTATTAGATAGTCCAATAAATGCTCGAAGAATGGTCTGGGAAACAACGCCTGGTTTTCGTCGCTGCTTTCTAAACGGCAGGCATGTGTCCGATAGCAGATATCCGGCTTGTCGTTTCGAATATTGTGGTATTAACTCTGGAACAAATAGCGATACAAGGTGGTTATTGTTTTCGAATAATTCCTTTTTTTTTAATTCTTCGTCTGTCCGCTTCATATATTTTGTCTTTGTTTTTCCACGTCGCCATCTCTAATTTCTTGTTGTCCTTTAATTCTTCTTTATTTCTCGTTATCCAGGGCATCTCCAAAACTAATGTATTGACGCCTTTTGTGGTATATAAATTTTGTTTCTAGCATTATACTGAAGAAGGTAGGTGATAATGCATCTCCCTGATCCACTCTTTTAATTTTGAATTTCTCTGAGAATCTACTATTTATTTTAACCATCCTTTCCGTTTGTTGTAACGTACTTTTACCATTTTTGTTAGTTTGTTGTCAACTTCCAGTGTTTGATTGCTCACAATCCACAAATAAGACCATTGTCGACTTCATATTCATATTCATGATTTTCTACTTGCATCTCTCTTAGTGCAAATACTTGATACCTAGTCTTCCTCGTTCTCCTAAAGCTTCACTAATACTCTCCTATTTTGTGTTGTATATCCTCCAGCAGTCTGTTTTTTATATGTTGTATTGTTATAATTCACAACATCGAGGTTAGCTATCATACACATCACGCCCACTCGTTCAAAGTTAAGTTCCCTCTGGTGAGTGTGTTTTTGAAGCTGCAACTTTTCTTATTTCCTATTATGTAGATACTGGAGGAATTAGAAGAATATTCTAACATTGGGTAAGTGAAAATTGTTTAAAAAGCAATATAGGTAAACAGCAATGTTTACGAAAAATACTTTCTAGATGATTTTTTTTAACGCAACGCATAATTTGGACATTATACTAAATATTGCTCCGAATGTTACAAACATTTTTCAGAGAAGCTTTTCTATTAAATACAGGAAGCATACAGTGTGTTTAATTAAAAAAAATATAATGACGTGAATAATTGCAATAACCAACTTGCAGAGTCTAGTTGATATAGAGAATGTTTCGACGGGTTGCCGAAAATGTCAAGAAATACTCAATCAATTAAAATTTCTCGCTCTAGTAAAAATCTCAACTTATCCACAATTTCTCAAGATGAAGTTGAAATAAATTGAAGAAAGGCATCCAAAAAAGGCAGAACTTTTTTTCCGAATAATTTTTGTTTGAAAACTTTCTATAAATTGCTTGGAGTCAGAATTATCTTGCACCAGCACACTAGATGGACAGACTGCATATATATCTATGCAAGAAGGTACTCAAGTGGCACGTCAAAGGTGTATTTAAATCGTGTCTCCGTTACTTGTAAAATTAGCTTCGCAAAGCTATTGATATAAGATCATGATAAAGATACAGTGGCATTGAATAATGAGTTAAGCGTAAGAAAGGATCATTAATAATGTAGTAAGACCACGCCAAGGGTACCCGGTCCGTTTCTTCGTCTTCCCATCTCTCGCTATCCAAAGAGGACGAAACGGAGAAGTAGGAATCAGTGCCCGTGCCCACGCTGTCGGGTCTTGTTAAGGGTGTGGTTCGAGCTCCAACGGCGGATCCGGTAACATTTATTAGGTGGACTACGTCAACTGTGCGTCCCTGTTTATTTATTTGTAGCGACTGATTTACAAACCCATTAGAATTCATGCGTTGCTAATTATGATTTAGAGTGACTTGTTGTGACCCCCATTGACGTTTAGCTGAATTATTGACTTATAAAATATACATGAGAACAAAAAAAGGAGCAATGTACAAGGGATCGGTTATAATCTCTTTTGGAACTATACATATCAAATAGCCCATTAGCAGATAAATGACATGTAAAGAAAACGAAGGACCTCTTCCTAGAATTTATGCACAAAATGTTTTTTGTTAGATGAAAAGAAAAAATTAAAGAAATATCAGTAAACAAGGGAGCAAGCATATTATGATGAATATAAAAAGCAGAGGATCTATGCCAAACGAATAATAAAGGAAGAAAAAGAGAAACCATGGAAAAATATGTTAATCAGAAACTATTCTTTAGAAGGATGAAATGCTATAAGAGAGGAAGAGAAAATCATGGAAAGATTGAGAGAATACTTTAAAGAGCAATAAGATGGAAAAGACATCCCAGAACCTAAAGAATTAATGAGTGATTAATGTGAAACAATGCATCGGTATGAAATTGCTGAAATCATAGAGGTGTAACGCTGATTGCTACGGTAGCGAAACACCCTTAAATAGTAGAAACAAGATTAAGAACAAACTTAGATCAGAGATTAGAAGAAACTCACTTTGGATTTCGACAAAATATAGGAGTAAATGATATAATTTTCATAACAAAACAAATAGGAGAAAATTGAATAATAGGAAGGAAAAATATACATTTATGCTTCAGCGACCTAGAAGGAAGATAAGACTAAACCAGCAGACACGGGGAAGAGAATTATTAAAGAATGTTAAGAACTCATTTTTGGGTAAAAAAGAAATACATGAAGATATATAAAGATATCAGAATAGAAATATTCAAAGAAGTAACAACAGCGATACTGATATATGGAACAGAGACATGGGCGATACCAGAAAAACACAAAAGTAAAATATCAGCTGTAGAAATAAGATTTTTTGAGAAGAATCGAAATTGAAACAAAAATAGATAAGATCAGAAACACGACGCTTAGACAATATCTGGCCTATAGTGGAAAAAATGCCAGAAGCAAGAGTAGCTAAACAAGTGTTGGAATCTAACATGAGCAAATAGAAAGCGGGAAGTCGATCAAGAAAAACTTGGTGAAAAGATGTAGGGATATCAGCGGTCAGGATAGGACTGAAATGGGTAGAAAATGATACAAATCACCTAAAATAGAAAGCTATGGACAGAAATTTGTAAAAAGACCAGTTCTAGACGACTCAATTCCACGAACGCTATACACCCTATAGAAGGGCGGGATAACTTATGGATTATGTATGTAAACATTTTGTGTTATGTACAACTAAAATACATGCATAACGCTAACGCCGTGTAAGCAGCTACAGAATGATTTGTTCTAAGCTAACATTAGTTATAAACCTGGTTGTTTTAAGGATTAATTTGTTATGTGTCCGAACTATTCAGACATATTATAGGGTAAAGAGGTATAATTCAGTGCACGGTGTATTTGTAGACAGCCGTTAAGTATTCCCACGTGGCGATTCTTCCGTTAACTGATCACAATTGGAACTCGTGTTCATTTGAAAGAGATGGAGAAAAATCGCAAAATTTTCGTTGGTCAAGCGATTTTATAGCATATACAACTTTTACGCAAATAAAAATACACTGCTAGATCTAACGCCGTTTTAATAGCAACAAGTAGTTGCAGTGAACGAAGTTAACATCCTACGGTATTGCTTTAACATCGTCGTGTAGAGTTGATCAGCGAAAAATTTTTCCGTTTCGGTGAAAAATTTCCCCGCTTCGGTGTAAATCTTGCTTCCCCCAGTGGAAAAATTCACCATTGCTGTGTTAACATTGCCTCGTTTCGGTGATACTATTTTTCCCGCGCGGTGAAGAAATTTTCCGATTCGCAGTTAGTCGCTACAGTAAAGAACTTCTCCGTTTCGGTGACGAAAAGCTCCTTTCAGTTTTTTTGTTTTTTCTTCTGTAGACTAGAACTTCTCCAGTTCGATGTTAAAATGTTTCATGCACACACACATATACCTATCAAGGTATTAAAATTTACCCAGTTAGATGCTATATGTTTCAATTGCAGTAGTAAAGCTCTCCATAGAATTGCGGAGAATAGCGAAAACAATACTTGGGTATTTTTTGTTTTCAAGAAGCCAATGAATCTTGACACCAACAAAGGATTTCCTTTTAGGTATTTTTAGAGAAAGAACAGCAAACCAGAGCGGTTAACATTTTGCAAGGTTTTGTTAATATTTTATTCACTTATATTTATCACCGACAACTAATGCACGATATTAAAATAAGGGACAGCATTTCTATTTATTGTAACGTCTATCTCTACTTGCCTCATGCACTTTATTCAATTCGTCATTCTTTTATGCTGTAAATGGTACATGAAAGCTTCAACAGATCCCTGTTTTTCGAATAAAATGTTGAACGGGATTTTTTACACTCGCAGGTGTAAAATGCCTGAAACACCTTCTACTAAACTGATTTTCATAACAATACGTAAATTTGGTGTTAGCTTTAACCCAAACATTTTTTTAAAGCGGCCACTCTAAACTTTTTCGTTATATCGGTACGTCACTATTTTAACCCCACAGTGAATATGTTAGCCCTAATAAGCCCATATGCGTATTACATTGTTAATAGTACTGACGTATTCACTGTAGGGCTAATAACAGAAATTTTATTTACTATGTAGCAAATTATTTTACTTTTTTTTAATTTTCCGTGTTTTTATGTCTAATTTTCACGTCATAGCACGCTGATTGTAGTGACTATCTATTGTATTTTTAAAGTGGATGGATTACGGTATGTGATGTGCAGCCAAAAATTGCAAAATTAACGAGGTTGGCAGTTTGGAGTGTGAGCAAAATTCACATATGTACACGGATGACGGTTTGTCAATGTATGGTCAATATTCGTGAATCCGTATAAATTAACGCTAAATAAGGCCAAATTCTCTCGATAGCACGATAAAGGTGGTGGCGGACATTTTGGCAACTTTGCACTCCATATCCATTTACTATAACTAAATATGTGTATATGTTTTATAGGGTGTCTCCGACGACTAAGGTACATCAGTAAGAAATGAGGAAGCAGTGTTGCCGTTTGAAGAACAAATGGTTACGTATGCTGTTGGATACATCACGAAGGTCAAATCGGGATCATTAGTTTGTATAGCAATACAAACTAATGATCCCGATTTGACCTTTTTTCCTTATTTTCAAGCATGAAAATTCAATATGTTTCATCGACTAGGAAATGAAGGCCACATCAATAGAAGCGCGAGAATATGCAATGTTGATGTGGCAAAACAATAATATATATAAACAGTCATTAATGAGCCCGTTGAATACACAATCAGTCATTGTAAAGCCCAAAATAACGTTGTTGAGCTCGGAATCGGGTCTTTTAACTTTATTGGTCTTTAGTTCTATATCCGGCTTTCTTGAGTAGTATTCATTGCATTGTTCATTACATAATGCTGTCACTTGCAGCGTTTGCATATTTCTTCTCAAGTTGTAATACAATCCTTGCTTTGTCTTGAATATGTAGTTTTGCATTCGTTTGAATTGGTTTTATACTGTTAATATCAAAACTTAAGCCTCGTTTCATGAACTCGAACCTTTCATGTTTTGATGGAAATCTCTGTAAAACATTCTATTTCAACATTTTTACAAGTTGAACCTGTAAAGCTCAATCGGTGTAAAAAAGAGTGTAATATCCTATATTCAACATTTTAAAAACCGTTCTATAGAAGCACACCTCATTTAAGAAACACCTCTATATCGAGCGTGCTTCTTTCATGCGAATCCTATTTTCGATAAAAAAAAATGCATGCGCTCATAAAAGTTCAAAAATTAGATTTTTCCCCAGATTGAGCAAATATTTTCGTCAATTATATTCTCAAAGGAGGAATAGGCTGTAACGATTACCATATATAAGGTTCTTCAATGGTCTGAAGATTCAATAAGAATACATTGGGTTGGAAAGAAGGTAGCCGATATAGGAAGAGGAGGGATACATTTAAGATTCCTTCCCTTTCAATGTCTTTCAATATGTGCAGCCGGTTATCGAGTAAACCGCCCATGTTCGGACTTAATCAAGTGTTAAAAAGATTGCTAAGTGAATTTGTTTATGATGGTTGCGCGCGAATGGAACGTTTGATTTGAAAAAGATATTTTTTTCCGATAATGGGATAACGGCTGCTCATAAAAACTGAACTGAACTGCTTTGATCGTACTTTTCTAAATAGGGGAGTTAAGTACGTTTCTCTTTTGCAAAGAATTTCTATTTAACCTATTACTTGGCAAATTCACTACCGTATACTAGAGGTAATATCGAAATCTTTTAGCTATACAGTAATACAAAATATTTTGAAAAATTAGATTTACTGCCTTTTAAGTTTCTGCAAGAACCTATTTAAACGTAATACATATTTTTATCTTACTTTGGCAACACTTCAAAATTACGAAAAAGTACTTGATTTCCAAATTCCACAAATTTGGTTTTTAGTCGTTGAGAGGAGAAACTAATCCGAGTCTTGACCACATGGTGAACATAGACGCGAAGTTCCCAGAAAACAATGATCGCCAGACTTTTCCAAACTTGTTCTGTGACCATCCTCTCTTCTTGTTAAGTGCTCAAATCAGTAGCCTCTTTGGTTTTATTCAATAAACTGATACCTATGCATTAGTTTATCAGTATTAAAAACATGGCGATATTACTTACAACTCATCTTACCAAGAAAGCCAAGCTTTAGCAACAGCTTTCTAATAATACCATTAACATATTATTCGCCAAATAAAAACAATTTTTATTCTTTTAATAGTCAGATAACTTCGAATATCTACTTTAAGCAAGAAATATTTCGTGGTTCCTTTTTCTCAAGCTATACGTGTATTTCTGAATGTTTGAAGCCTCTAACCAACCGCCTGATGCGATATTTGAACAAACCGGCTAACATTTTCCAACTCCTCAAAGCTGTGCTGCTAAGAGTCGTAGGGTTCGCATTCTTTAAATTGTACTAAAGCGGTGAAGTAAAAGCTTGTAAACTAGTACCGAAAGGCGTAAAATCTCCTTCAGTTTGTTTCATTAGCTCAGCATTCGACGTTGTCGTAGGATGCGATCCACACCCACCGTCTGGTAATTCCTAGTCTTAGACCTGACTTGTTCTTGTGCGTACCTCCCTAAATGAATAGAGAGGAGATATCTGGCCCAGATCGCCCGTCTTGAATATGAATGAACGCGCTAATGAATTCGCTTACATTGTCTTTGACCGATAACGCTAGAGGCGCTTTCTTGTTTTATTAGATTACCGAGTTTGTAATCGGAGCATTATCTTGTTATAGCGTTGGATGTAAGTTGAGAAACTGACAAGCTCGTTTCTTGTATTACGTTTCGTTGCATCCGCTCCGGCCAATTGTGTTTAATTTTCTCTTGAATTCAAAAACCAAGTCCTTTCCTTCAACTGTGTTACATTACTTTGAAAGAAAATGCAGTGAAACGTAATGGAGTAACTCCAAAACTTAAGGTATGAAACGCACTGAGAAAAATTGTTGACGAAATTAATAAAATTATTTATTTTAAATACGCCTTAAGAATAATGCTACAGTTGTTTAAAATAAATAAAGGAGTTTTAATACAAAGATATTGTTGTCCCAAAAATATGATATTGCCATTCCAAATATAGGGAAGGTAGATAATGAATTGCTCCCATTTGCACTATAGCTCGCCATATCGACAATGTCCGAAAAAAATATTAATAAGACCTACAGCACTTAAGCTGGAGCAAGGAACAACAGCGGAGATGGTTATTAAAAAGCTAAGAGGATCTAGATCTAGTAAGAGAATGAAGTTCAAACGAGTACTTGATTCGATCATTAACATTCACCGAGGGCGTTCTGGAGATTGATTAACAAATTGTCAACTTTTAAATAAATTATTCTACTTTTGATTTAGCACAAGCTTGAAGGGTGCTTATATTAGCAGACACTTGTCTTGGGCAGATTGATGGTTTTCTCCTTTAAAACTTATCTCGATTTGGTGAGGAGTATTTTATAATAATTCACTTTTCCATCTACATAGTTGATTCACACGACAAGTCGAATTGCCATGGAGCCCCTGAAATTATATGTTTCATTGAACTTTGAACTTTCGAACATTGTGTATTGTAACTTAATATTATCGGTGTTTACCCCCCCCCCCCCACATTTGTTGCTCGACTACATGTTTGTATATTATATACGTTATTATATGCTTACTTCCACTCGAATGAAATTCGACCGTCGCTTGTTTCTCAAAATACAATATGTATTCCCATTATTAATGCCTAATGTACCTTCAATATGCATAAAGTGTATTTACTATCGAGCTATGTACAAGATGTAGTATAGATGAGGATTGGTAACGTAAAACTATTCATAGTACACAAGGTGAGACATTGCCGTTGGCACGGAAGACTCTGCCTATGTAACTGGAGATCTTTCAAAACGTTTTTTTATTGTTATGAGGTTTTATTGTGGACGGGTTTAAGAATGAGTTTGGCATCTAATATCATTTTATCAAACGTGTTTCTGGCTTTTTTGTATTTGCTTAAAAACTATGAGTTTGGCAAGAAACAGCCCTTATCAGCGTTACCCTGAAGACAACAGAAGATTGCCTACCGAAACGTCGGATTCTAAAAATCCAACAAACGGAGGAAATAACCTCGACATCAACTCAAATGTTAATAATCCTTCGTCAACAGCTATCGGTTTCGGAGTTATTAGGCTTTCCTTTGAAAAAGTGGACACTTACAGACATGGTTGCTCCTCCAGAAGTCCGTCATATTTGATAGATGTAATACTTGGAACCTAAACTGGGCATAAAAGGACTTAACACAGACGCGCTGTGGTTTTGAATTGTTAATGAGATCCGCGTATTGTCGTGTTGAGTTGGTACAACACCTTATTGTTAGTCATTTTTTTTTATCGTTATATATTTTACTATAAAGAACATTTGGACCAAACATTTCATGATTTTTTTGATTTCTTTGATTTTTGGAATTACTTCCAAAACTAATCTTTACAGATCGGGCCAATGTCTTAAAAAAAGAGATATCAAGATTCAAGGATTGAAGATTGAAGGGTATTATTTCACTTAAAGAAGAAGCAAAGAACTAGGTTGAATCTCTTGGATAGTACATCTAGATTTAATACAAAAAATGAAGAATTACGAACACTGAAAATATATCTTGAACATTCTTAACACTCTGAAACCTCTTATATGAGTTTAGATCTAAACGAAACCAATATACACTCAGACAGTTCATAAAATGAGACATAATTGAGGTACTTTTTATACGTGTGGTACAAATTATTACCGCAATAGCCTAGCTCGAGTCGCAAATGCTATTACTTCTGAATAACAATCGAAATATAGACACCAATTTAAATTTTGTCCACATAAAGAATATCTGTGTAGGCGTTATTACGAAAGCAATGGATTTGATTAATGTATTATCCTGAAGCGAATTTATGTATAAGTATTGAATGCGGTAAGCTTCCAAAGTAAATTATATTTCCAAAGCTATTATGCTAATACGTAACCATTGGAAACGCGTAAAAGAAATAATAGGGCACCTCAGACGCTTCTCAGGCTATGTTGTTGCATTTCGCTCTTGTTATACGTTACAAGTTAATCTGTATTGTTCGCCTAATATATTTGTTTTAAACTATGGTATTTCTCCGACTTACTAACACCAGAGGCTATAAATTTACCCTGTAACATAGTGGTAGTTGATATATCAAGGAACTAATTTAATTTACGCCAGAGGCAAATATGTTGTTAGGCTGTTAGTTAGACAGCCGGAGGAAATAAGATAATTATATTGAGTGGCAGACTGCCCGATTTACACCTGCCAATTTATAATGGATATATATTTATAGTATTTATAGCATGTATGTGTCAATAATTAACTTTGATATTCAACTATTTCGGTGATGAGTTTAGTATGGGCTCTTGTTTGCCTTGTTTGGTGAAGAATGCTTCTATTAACTAAACTACAGACTTTATACAATTGGGTTCTAAGGTTCAATCTTTCCCCTAACATTTGAACGACAAGAGGTACTATTATTGGGCACTACTAAGTTCAATAAATATTAATTCAAATATTTTTTTAACTTAAATCCAAAGTTTCGTCAACATAAGCCAAATGACTGCAAATTTTTAAAACTGACAAGTCTTTCGAAATGTGGAATTAAACCCAGGACAGGGCAAAAAGACGTCATTGCTGTGTGGTGGTCAACGAAGACCGATATGTGATATCGCGCGACATCCTAAGGCATTAGAAAAACCCCAATCCAAAAAAATTGTGCGTGACTATCTTGGCAATGTTAGTTTCCCGTTAGATCCCGCTTTTTTTTCTTTTAACTGAAGAAGCTAATTGATGCCCGAAGAACTTCGAGCCGGCTCTGCAACGTAAGCTCACCACCTCGTGAGTGGTGACAAATTGTGAATTTATTGCTACAAATATGAAACCACCCGTGAATCCGCTGTATGAGCGTTTCAAGACGAGGAGAAGTCAAAAAAGTTATTCGTTTACGAAGTGCATCGAAGGAATATCTCAATTTTCGATTATGGTGCTACAGTTGCCCTAGGTTTAATGTTCCAATCACCGGAAGAAACAATCGATGCCTTTAAAATGGCAACGTTCACTGCTCCAACTTGTGACTGGCGACAGTTAGTTTGATAGATCTTTGTGGAGAATACTTTGAAAAACAATAAACTCCTTTAAGTCGAATTACTCTTTGATGTACTGGCTATATACAAAACTAAAGAGATAACCTTGGTATCTAAGATTTTCCAGGTTTTAGCCAAGGTACGATGTAAACTTATTTACTTGTAATAATCTGTGTTGTTATCCTTTTCGCAAATTGTTCGGTCGTACGGTTGGTAGCAAAAATCTGGAGATTCCCAAAAGATATTTCGAATTTGTTAAATACTTTGTGTGGTGTGAAATGTGCTGGTACCTTTTATGGTTGGACAAATATTACGAATTTTGTTGTTTATTTACGACAGCCTCTAAATCGGTAGGCTATACCACATACACTACACTAACTGTTTACAACAGTGTTTTTGCAAAACAGAAATTAAGAAAAAGTTGTAGATCTCCAAAATTATTAGACTTCCGCACAGGATAATATACCTTGCATAAACAATTACAGAATATGATAATGAAGCATATAAGTGTTCTAAGGTAAAGCTGGTCACTGCCACCAGGTCAGCCGTGAGCTAGAGCCTTCACCGCCACCAAGAGAGCGAAACGTTGCTCTTTTCCCGCCAGCGGACCATACCGATCGAACTAAATCAAACATTTTCCTTTGTTTATTTTAAATCGTATTTATATTTATTTCAAACTGGTTGCGTTGAGTCGTTTAAACTATATAATCTTTTGGTGTAAATGTTAGTTGTTTAATAAAATTAATATTCGTTTTATTCTGTAAACGGGGGCCCCATTTTCAGCAATAAATCCTATTTTTATATTTGTTGCCATTCACTGCAATATTATTCATACTTTTTCCTTTTTGTTGTAATAAAACTCATTGTTACCTTTGAAATCAATTCTTTTATTTATTGGTCCATGACTACATTTTTACTCGAGAACCACGTGATAGCTTATATTCATTTTTGGTTTTCTAAGAACAAAACCAGTAGATTGAACATTCGGTTCACACGATATGATAATGTTATTAAGTGGCTGAAATTTATTACTAATGGCTTCGCAAGAGGAGATATTGACCTGTTAATTTCAAAAGTGGTAGCAAGTCTATCCGTACGTTTTCATTTTGGATGGTATTTTTATCAAGGTGTTCGCTTATGCAGAATTTCTTTTTTTGGTATTGATAATGCACGAAATGGTACGTACTTTACGCTTTAATACATAAAAAGAGCCGCATGTTTATTCAGGAAAGTTTTCTTGACGTATATCATCGCTAGAACTTGAAAATCTCCTTTAAGATTATCTCAAAGCTAAGTTCAAAATAGTTCGTTCTGTTGCATTAATGTCGAAAGAATTATGCGGAGTCGCCCATTTGTTTATAATAGAATTTAATAAGCGCTGGAAAACATGCCATCACGATAACCTAGACGCACCTAGTACTAGTGATGGCCATACTCCAAAGAAAGTAGGACAGCTAAGTAAAGATTCAAGTCAAAAACGAGGAAAGTGAAATCATTAGTCACACAGCATACATTAAGTCAATTAACTCATGCTACTAGTATCAAGATATATCAAGTATGTGGTAAAAGAGATGCTGTTGGTATATAGAAGCAATTGGTATCAAGTCGTAAAAGAGCAATCAACGTAAAGGAAACCTTTCAAAAGATTGGCCAACAAACACCTAAGTAGTCACCTAACAAAGCATTAGTCTTAGCAACCGTTGCAAAACTATCCTACCGAAAATATGAAATTATTAGAAAATCGATGCTGCAAAAAGGACCAAAAATATAACCATCCTATGGACAAATAAATAATGTGAAAAGATGGTGCTACCCTCCCGATGATGATTGCAGCAACAGAGAATGTTTATCTGAAGTTACGTTACAATCACTGGTAAATTTCACATAGTGCTTGAATATTATTTTTGTTCATTTTCTATTTCCACATTGGGTAGCAGAATTCCGAGAAACACGATTGGAGATACAAGAAAAGTACCTAGAATCAAAGCAAATGCTTTAGAGTCTTTTAGTTAGTTCGAATTCTATGGCGAGAAAAAGTTACGCTAACCTATTAATCCTAGTGTTAAGTTATTAAAGCTTTCGAGTATGGAAACCATGTCTGAAGCACAGATACCAGAATACGAGAAAATGGGCCCCATTTAATATTTTAAAATAAACATTTCGAACATTTCTTTTAAATTTTATTTAGTTTGTAATCAGCCCCGTTGCAATTTAGTGGACAGCGTAGGGCCAGCAGCGTTGCAAAAGTTGTAGTCAACGTAGATTGCTACAAATACGAGCTGGAAATTCAAAGTTGATCAGTAATCCAGAATTTTCAAGTTGTTTAGCCCACAAGACTAGATTCTTTAGAGAAAGCACTATCAAAATGATTTTTGTTGTATCGGTTGCCTTAGTCTCGCTGATTTGAGTTTAAAGATGTTAAAGTAACTTTCACTATAAGTAACATGGATGAAGTGAATTTCTAAAAGAAGTTAAATAAGCAAGTAGTAGAGAAACGTCTAGCAAGTGAGAAAAATAAATTTATTTCCAAACAATGGCTTTGTTTACTGCAGTGATTAGTGACTGCGCAGTTTTACCCCGGAATTGAAATGCATTATTCACCATCCATGGTGCTAACAACATCGTTTGCCAAACACAATTTCGTACCGCGTAAAAAAGCAAGTACCAGGATTATATATTTGCTCAACAGCAGCTATTACCACAATTGCACCCAGTTCCGGGATTTCAAAGGTATTCGCGCAGGGTGTGCATTCAATGCACTTCCATGTTAAACGTTAAATATCCGACATCCATTGGCCTGTTGGATATTAAATCGCGATGATGGATCTGGTATTTATTGCACTGGAAAAGGGAGGCGTTAAAAGTTGGATGGAGCGAAAAAAGAAACACTGAAAAGATGGGAATAAAAAGCTACTAAAATGCGCGCATATTTTACCGGCCAACACAAAACGATCACAAGCGATGATTAATAGTATTCTAAGGTTCTTTTAATGATCACAATCGTATCCTTTAAAGGTGCCCCTTGAATGCCCCGAAGATTGACGAGCGCCGTGCTTTCTTCCAAATTCGCGAGATGTGCCTACGATGTTCAGGTGATTATTGGCTGTCAACTGTTTGTTTAATTTTTAATTAACACAATGGAGCTTCCAACAGGCACGTAGTTAATCATGATTTGAATAATTTGGCTTCTAACATCTTACTTTTGTATTGTCTCTTCGATAAAAAGTGTAATAAATGTGAAGTTGGGAATCAATAATGTTACCTTTAAAAAAAATTCGTAACCAATAAGGATTTTGCTGTTGACAATATACTTGTGCTATTAGCAAAATAAATAGCTTTTAAGGAAACTGAAATTACTTAATTCTCAGGCACCAAAGAGTAGTTTTTTACAGAAAAAGCACTCTAAATGTTGTAGAACAAATATGGGGGTAATGTGAAAAGTTCTGGGCCTAGCACAGAGACGGCGTTGCTATGAATAAAGTTTGTGTTGTGTGATACACTAATGTCACAGTGCACAGAAACGAATGTCGAGTTCCACCTTTGGACCAGATAAATAGGTTTATTTACGAAGCTGTTTAAGGTAGACGTGTTGTGTGTGTTTTTTGGTTTGGACGGCGTGTTGGTGAAAACTTATAAGCAGTATGCTCCTACGTAAGCTGTACCTGCAATTTCTAACCGCAATGATTATGATTCATATTGCAATGTTACAACTATCAGAGTTTATCTGCCATCAGCATCACCCACACATCTCGTCTGATGACTTCAGTTTATCCACCTGTTCGAAGTAAAGGTCCCCTTAGCGGTTAAAGGCTCCATTTCTAAATAAAATTCTTCTTTCTGCCTTATTATTTTTGAAGATCTTTGATGGTAGAAGAATATTATAAGTACAGCCAACGACGGTAGTGGTGAAACGTCACATTAACTGCTGTTGTATTCTATTTTCCCAGAGGTTTTTCAATTCAATGCTTATTTCTCAAAATAAAATTAAGTTCAAAGAATTATTTTATTAATTGTTGAAATTGAAAGCCGCTGGTTTCAATACATAGTTTTCAGCCTACGCCTATAGTTTAAATTACTCGCTTCAGTATTTCTGAAGTAATTTCCAATACTGCTGCGTTTTTTCCTTCCCTCACTTCGTCGGTACTTATGGTAGACGTAGCATATGCTTTTCCTTTTATAAACCCCCAAACAAACAAGTCTAATGGATTAGAATCGGGTGGCATGATATTCAACCACCATGACCAATCCAATTGTCTGGAATATCTTCGTCCAGCCACACTCTAACATTAAAGGTATAGTGAGCAGGAGCTCTATCGTGCATATACAACATATTGGGTTGCACCTATAACTTTCTCCAAAGTATTGAGATATTCAGCAGCACATCTAGACGGTTCGGAAAGTAGATTGGTCCAATTACTGTGTGGTCTATTATGCCTAGCCAAACCTTCTTTGGGGACCGTACTCACGGAGTTGGTGGGGATTTTCCTCTGCTCACAAATTTAACCGGAGAATATTTTCGTTTTCATAAAGAGGTTGAATTTTGCCAACATGATACGGGTGTGGAATGTTTTTTTTTTTAACTGAATGGGCGGTTTTGTAGCTTGGGATATTCATTGCAACAGTTAACTACTTAGTGCCAATTTACTAGGATTGCCATTTACCAAATTTAAAATCTCTTCTTCTACTTGTACACTACGTCTTTGCCTTAGTCTATCACCATTTCGATGACTTGACGTAAACGAACCCGTTTCCCTAAAACTTTCGTCTAGCTTTCGAGCTTTTGAAGGAAGCCTCCGCTTTGGGTAGCGAGCACGAAATTCTCGCATTGCCTTGCATGTTAGCATACACGGATAAATGAAAAATCCACGTTAAACGAACGAAACAAAAAAAAACTAAAACGCTCAAGAACATAGCAAAGAACTGAATAAACACTAAAATTAATAAACAACTAATTAATTACAATTGTAATGACAGAAAAAAAAATATATAACTTCTATAATTATTAGTTACATGTTTGTCAGATAGATATCTGCTAACTTTGTTTTTTGCTTTTTCTCTACAGAGATGTACATGAACCCGGTCGCTATTAATTTGTTTCAATAATAACTATTGTAAAACACCAGACCAACTCACTTTCCCTTATTTAATTTCATTTACCCACGCCATCTCCTTCTGGGCCAGCGGTACCAGAACTTGACGAAAAACAGCATCACCTTTCTGGTTTAACGCAGGTAGGTTTATAGTCTCATGTGTACTGCTCGGACAAAAGTTTGTAATGCAATTTGTTAGATTATACAAAGTAGAACATTTTGGAGTTTCGGTAACAAGTTAATAATGTTACCTTCTCAACGGCATCCTTTTTGTTTTTAACGCCGCGAGTCTTCAAAAACTAAAAACATTTAGTTTTTATGAAATATTCCTACTATTTCATTAATTTTGACGTTTACATTAAGCAAGTTATATAACGAAGTTGTTAGTATTCTTGCATCACAATCCTTGTAGAGAGAGACATAACGAGAAACGAACGTGTTTTTCAACTAAGGAACTTTAACTTCAAGGAAATGAAGAGGAGGCTTGCTTAAATATGGTTTAATAAAGTGTCATGGACAAATTAAATTCCTACATTCCATTCCGTGAACTGAGCACAATGGAAATGTACCGCCCTTTGATGTAAGATACGAATTAGATTCGGTCTTAAGGTAGTTAATATTGAAGAGGTAAACAAACCCTCGAATAACAGCAAATATAAGCAACATCCTCGTGGATGTACAAGCTCCGGATTTTCTTTACTACGCCTCAAGGAATATTTCGTGTAATTTTAGATAAAATTGAAACAAATACAAATTTTCATCATACTTGAATTGTACAAAAATAAATAGCATTCATTTCAACGTTGAGATGATCCACACACTTCGAAAAGCAATTTACATCATATTAAAAAGTATCTTTGGATGAATACCGAGTACATGTTATTCATATTAGCGAAAGAAAGAAGAAATGTTTCTACGGTTTTTTTGAATTATACGAGGTTCCTCAAAAATTGTTGGTGGACTTCCTCTTTGTCAAATTCAGTTTTATTTCTTAACATAATCTCCTTGTAATTATATACGCTTTTTCCATCAATGCTTCCACCCATTTAATCCGTCTAAATAGTAGTTGCCGTCTTGTTATATAAAATAAACGTATACGAATGTGATTGCCCCTCATTCTTATGATTGATCCTAAGAAACAGAAAAAAATCGCTATCATCCAAATCTGGCGAATAGGGTGGGTGGTCTATTAATTCGAACTCCAATTCATGGCGATCAGTAGGATTCATTCTAATGGCTCTTTGGATCCTGAATGAGCAAGCGCAGCACTTAATGCGCGGTTAGCTTTTTCATGCCCAAATCGTCAGTTAGTATGTAACAAACACAATCTTCGGAGATGCCTACAGCCCCTGCTATCTCGCTAATCTAAATTCGACGGTCATCCAGCACCATTTAGTGAATTTTCCAATCTTAACGGTTGCAGTTTTTGGCCGTCCCAACCGCCATCATCAACCAAGTTGGTTGATTGTATGCGACCAGGCTAAAATTCAGCCCTCTAACATTTCACCGTAGTAAATTATGATGAAGAATCCTCGTAACAATGTGAACAGCATTTATCACGGCTTTAATTTACGCAGACGTATTGATTTCCAAATAAAAGAATCTAATGACCGCTTCACATTCGGTTTTTTCAACTTTTACAGAAACACAAACGGCTCTTAAACAACAAGTGAAAGTTTAACACGCTTAAAATTCCTAAAATATCTTTAAGCGCATGCGCGATTATATTGCCATTTTCATGTTGAACTTTAAAACTTTTCCAACTGTCCTCGTACAGCATAACAAATAATGTGAGTAGTATTAAGTGTATTAAAAAAGTTTTATAACACTAATGAAACTGTCAACATGAAAAATTGTGGTAATATAGCTAAGAAGTTAAAAGTAGATTAAAACTGTAAAATAACGTCTAAACGATTATATTGATTGATGATCTACGATGTAATAATCTGGAGAAATTACGAAGTAATATTAGATTAAAAGCGCTAGTCTGTTGATTGTCAGACAATTACGATTTAAGAGGAAATAGCGGAGTGTGGATGCTTAATAGTTATGTAATAAACAGGTAAAGAATTTGGGTGTTCACAAATATAGAATAAGCAAGTCAATTTTGCTTGAACCGTTGACTTCAAATGAATCTCTTCTCGATCCAAACTTGTTTAGTACTGAGTACTGCTCGGGTTCAGATTACCTACACTTTGTCTCATATTCGCAGTTTCTATTTTAATTATTAGTATTTACAGCAATAAGTTCCACCCCGTAATGTATGGCACCTTTAAAATAAACTTCTCGGTAATATTAACTTAATTGCCCGCAAGATAATGTTTCTGTTCGAATGCATTTTTGGCAGTTTCCGACTTTGTGGTAAGAAGATGCTACGGTGCGGGTGTTTAGCGTACCTGGTCGGCTAGCTAGGAGCTTCTTTTCAAATTATGGTGAAAGATTTTTTAATATGGTGACTGCTTGATGTAGGATTTAAGGCTTCTACGAAATAATAGTTGTTACACATTGAGATTTGTCTGGATTTTACCAAACGCTTTAGCTTTATCCATCCTTATACTCCTCTCTGCCTATGCTATTTATATCCACTCTGTTTGATTTTAGCTGTCAAAATGTTAATTTTCTATTATGCTATAACCAGGAAAATTCGTGTTGCTTAAAAACACAAGCCCATTGATGACAGCATTGAAAATCACATGAATGACGAATATCCTTGAGAAATCCTTCTTCTCGGACGAAGTTTGGTTCCACCTTAGTCGTTTTAAACAAACCATGCGTATATGGTGAAAACTCTTATTTCATGATACAAAAACCATATGCTTGGATAGCATCCTCACAGAGAATAATTATTGGTCCATTAGGTTTTCATGCAAGTCGTAATGACTTATTGCAGCCTCTTCTAAAGTAGTTGCATGATGACGAACTAGGAGATAGATACTTTGAACAAGACAATGCCACAGCTCGGAAGGCACTAGAAACAATGAACCTCTTACAGCAGAATTGTGCGTAGTACATTTTCCTCCACGTCCTCCTGATATAACTATTTTAGATCCTTTTATTCTTCCACACATTAATAACTATAGTTTTTAAGAATACACTACACACAGTACGAGAACTTTTCGAAACAATTTAAAACGTTTGTAACGAATTTAACAACCTAAAACGGGTAAGAATTTGTATTGAAGAAGGAGTCACTTTGTGCATTTACTATAATCGCTTCCTAAATTCTTCTTTTGCCCGCAAATATTTTCTTTATTCTACTGATTTCATTGTTCCTGATTTGATATGACTTTATGGAGGATGATCAATAACTCGATAATTTGCTGCTCTAAAAACTGAATCGTGATTTAAGCTGTGGTGCTTCACTACCTACAAAAAAAATAATTACTTGGATCAAGATTATTAGGATCATTTCAAGTACAAGGTAAGTCCATACATGAGCAAAGATTCTTACAATTTAAGTATTAGATATTGTTAACAGAGCTATAGCCTATTCTTAAATATAAAAGTTTTGAAACAAGCTTACTGTATTCTTGGATCAAGTAACTACAACCTTAAACAGAAATTATTCTCTTCAAATCCAGATTAATTTAACGATATCTTATATTTAAGACAAGCATAAATATGGAGTTTTACCGTAACACTTACACCCATCTAAGGTGCCATTAGACACTTTATCAGGTAATCTTGGCAAATTTGAAACAAGAGCAAGTAATAATTTTTTCTGTTCATCCCCACAAAGCAAGAAATGCAGGAACTTCAATCACTTCACCTTCTAAATTATTGATTCTGATAAAAGCAATAACAGTTCACCCCAATCAAACTCGTTTGGTTAGGCTGTTCCAATCAGCACGTTCAAACACGCAAACTAATTACGCAAAAAACAACACTGAGTGGTGGTTTTAGAATAAGAATCGTATACTTGGAATTAGATTATAGCTTTGGCATGCATACTTCAAAAAAGTAAATATGAGCTAATTGAAAAAAATATTTATGCCTTCTGTTTGGATACGGCAGCTTCAAAGTAGTGATACGTAAGTTTGGATTGAGTATATGAAGTTGAGTATATTGATATTCTTCAACTACCAATAAATTTTTATGTGTGTGCCAAAAACAGAAATCAACTCAACGAGACATTGTTGTTGAGATAATTCTCTCTAAAAATTGTGGCTCAATTACATTTTTCGAGTGACTTGTTAGTTTTAAAAATTCGCTGTGGCTAAATCACTTGCCGCACCTTGATGAACCTTTGCATTTAAGTTCAATAAATATTTATGCGACGATGTGGAAAAGTAGAAAGACAATCCTTTTGTGTATAATATTCTTGATATATGGCGCCCATAAATTTTTCTAATTACATCCTACATTATTTATTCTTGCGTTTTCCTTGGCGAACCTACCTACGAGCAGCTACCAGATTCTGCATATAAGTAAATTAATTTGCTACAAGCTAAAAGAAAATTACGTGATAATGCACGACCAATTATAAGAAATTGAAATTGTTGGCCAATTAAAAGCGAAATGTTAATAACAAAGTATATAATGCGATGTATACGATATAAATACAATACACGGATTGTATACGATCTAGAAGAAAGGATTTAGTGAGATACCTATCTTTACACATGAATTAAACAACAACTACAACGATGTAAACGTCGGCGACGTTTCGGTAAGTTAATCGTTTTGAAGAACTCAACCGTTCCAGACAACAATGGCATCTGGACCATCGCTCCGCACAATAAACTTGTATATTGGGGAGCGCCAGTAGCGGTAGCGCCGCTCATCGCATTACCAGCTACTTTCAGCGCTTTTCGGACGAGAGCATCAACTCTGCGCTTCCCTGATAACGCAGCTTATGAATGCATGATTGATCAATTCATTTCGGCATTGAACGAAGCCGTTAACGCGGAAGGTACAATATCAATATAGTTTACGAACGACCGAGACGACGTACATACGTATTACGTTGTATGTACAGCCCCTTAACGTGGCAGCACACCTTAAATTGCTTGCAGCGCACTTAATTAATTGTAACTTAATAAACCTGGTACATTGCAGCTCGCTTATCCTTTGGAACGATCGTCTTAAACTGCAGACGACGATATCGAGATAAGTGCGCAAATACGAAGGAAGAATTATTAAAAGTATGAAATCATTCTGTGATGCTCCAGCTTGCAGATGGAGTTTGCAAGTAAACGTTTGCTTAATTAGACTTTCCTTTGTAACCTCTGTTGTAAGCTGTAATGGTATTTTATGGATATTGGAAATGAAAATACTGAATGTGAATATGAACCAGTTTGCAATGGTTTATAATTTTATTAAACTTTAGATGTTACATGAGAATGATATTTATCTTGTTCTTGTATGTATTTATTTTCTATGGGGATTGTTCTTAAAACAAATGCGATAACTTTGAACGAGATAATTGTTCCGCTCCGTGTTCTAACTATTTCTGATGATACAACTACTATGGCTCAAGCGACAACTTCTCGTCAGAATAAAATAAGCAACTGGATTCAAGACTATTCTAGAATATAACATTTATTGCAGTGCGTGTACACAAATAATACATCACATCTTCAAACTCAGAAAGGTCAATCCAAAGTAAATCCAGAACCTTTTTCTATTTTCTATATCCAACCTTTTATCTCTACCAATATACCTTTACCAAAGCAGTATTAAAAAGTTTTCTGGAAGCGTATACTATGGATGGAGAACATGCTTTATTTTATGCAAAAAATGTGGAGCAGGTTAGATTTTTTTGAAAACCAAAGCTTGAAATTAGAAGAACTAAAAACGCCCTCCATAATATTTTAAATACTCTGAAGATAGTATCCGTCGAATTCTTCGTTAGATTGATGATATAGATTGAAAAGAAACATATATTGAAACAAATTTAGGAAAAGGATCTTGATGTAGATTTGCTAACAAGATCCTATCACACCTACCATAAGCTGTGATGTCGATAGACTGTTTTCAACGCTTAAAGATGTATTCACATCGAATAGAACCAGATTTACAGGCGAAAATTAATAAAATATGGAAAGAAATGGGCCGGCACTGGAAAACTACATACACTCGTCCAGTTTAGGCATCAAAGTTGGATTATTACATTGGGATAATATATAAATATCCAATATAAATATGGGAGAACGGCTTAAATATACCATAAATTGATCTAGCGGACAGCCGCTGAACGACATTCTCCACCCGGCGCCAACGGCGATTTTGCTATATCTCCGTAATCGAATCTTTCGTTAATCTTTAATTTAATTCTTACTGAAAACAGCTTCGCTTTCGGGATTTCAGTAATCTTAATTTTTGTCTTATTTTTAATAGTAGAACACACATCCAAGGGCTGGAGAGTGAATATTGACTTACCCTGTATAATACATAATAAAGATAATGAAATACGATGTCGACATTGCTAGGTTGAATAACAGTTTCTGTCTTAGTAACGAAGAAGAACGGCTGAAAATGGTAATACTTCGCAACATGAGAATTGGAACGAAATTTTTCTGCTTTCTGCGGGATCAACGCCAATTTGCCACTGCCTGTCATAGTTGAACATCAGTAAAGAAAATTCTTTCTAATATATGAGCTTTAGACAGACAATTCAAAGAAAGAAGATTTTTGCTTTCACAAAATATGCTTCTACTTCATCGTATATCCTTTTACTATTGGAAGTGAGTAACGCAGCAACAAATATGTCAGCCAAATAAAAATGTATGCAAGTTTTCAATAGGAGCTGTATGGAATTTACAGCGTGAGGTGGTTTAGGCTCTTCATCATCTCGCTGAGGAATGAACGATGCTGATTTTGTGTATTTCTCGCGCTGAAACTTTATTTTCGTAGTGGTTGAACGATATTGGAAAAAAAATTAATTTAAACAGCAAGAACAGCAATACTTATCCCAGTTTTCCTCTACAAACAGAAAAGTAAAATTCTGGAACTCCGCATGACATTCGCATTCTTTTTAGTTAAGAAACAAAATCCCCAACTTATTCTTTATATAATGACTTTACTAATTTTTCTTTTAACAGATTAACAAGATTTAATTCAATCCTTAATGTGTCATGGTTTATATCAAGCAATGCAAATTCTATGGCGTGCGAAAATAGGAACACAAATCGTTTGGCTGACGCTCAGCGAGTTGTGACTCTATAAACTCGGTTCGTTTCACATCTAATGCTCCAATTCCGTAAATGCAGGGTCTGATATAGACGCGATATTGTAATGAGTATCTGTACACGAATGGTAATGCTAGTAATAATACACATCGAATTATGATGGATGGTGGTTTGGATTCCATGGCGTAATCGCGACATGTTTTTACTAGAAGTTAGTTAACGTGGATTTAATTGCTTATTTTGCCTTGATGCATGTATCTATGTTGTATTAGTTTAAGAAGTTCCTCATCGACAACTGGTTTTACAACTTAAATGGGTTTTTAATGTGTGGTAATTAATAGTTAATGTGTATTTTAAATGTGACGTAGCGTATATTCTAGTCCTACAATCCAAAGAAGATGGGCGAATTTTGCGTTCATTAAAGCACTAGGATGTAAGGTAAAACTCGCCCAAAATGAGGGTGTATGCGCAAACGCAACTTATAGAATTCGTAGAACAGTACTAAGCTCTTAAAGCAAGTTTATAGAACTTCATCACCCCAGTAGGTATTATCATCGTAACGAGTACTGTTATGTACCGGACGTTTGAGGATGGACAGTGGCTCTATCTCAGCAATGGTAATTTCTATTGGATTCAAAAAAAATCGTCTGTAAAAGTAACCGAGAGTATTTCGTTAAAAATGGTTGAATGCTCGGAATTGATCGCTAGAGATCGGAGGTAATGTGAGGAAAATCATAGTTGTTCGAAAAATTCAAACGGAATCAAAATAAAGGAAGGAATTGCCTTCAAACGGCGCTCTTTGGTGCTTGATTAGAGAAACATACGCTCCAATTGAATAACATCTTTTAACTTTCTCAAAGTTCCTTCTAAAACGAATACAGGTTCCTAAGAAAATTGAGACAAACATAACGTGGGCCATGCACTGACAGTAATATCAAGCCACATGCCATTTGAGTCTTTCAATAAATTATGCTTTCTCCTTATCGCAGTAAGCTATCATCTTCAGCAGCAATGCTGAACTCCGAACAATAAAACTTTTTTTTAAATTAAATGGTCTTGGTTGCTTTTATATTTATGCAGTTCTTTGAGTTCTCTAGAACTTACCATTGTTGAGGTAGAGCTGCTGTGCATACTGAAACTGACACCCGGTAGGTTCGTTGCTCATAGGGTCACATGTAGTAGTCGGCAATTTTCGGACATGGGAAGGAGGAGGAGGCCGCATGGCGAGCGAACTCATAGAGCGATCGAGTATCAACGATTGGCTCTAAGGTGCTCGAACGTACTGTATATCCAAAGATGGGTTAATTGTATTTTAATTTTATAATATTTTAATTAGATGGCAAAAAGATTTCAGAATTTAAAGCGGTGATTAGTATTCTAGAGCATCATCCATTGTAGTCTAAAAATAAGTTAAGTAGCCTTATCTTTGTTGCCGGGGTAGTGATGTGGTTTACCAGTTACTAATTCTTGATGTTAGTGACTAAATGCCACAAAGTATATGCTTTAAATGGAATTGGTTAAATATGTTTATTTTTTTTACAAGAAATAAGGATCTTTGAAATACCTCCTGCTGAATCAAAGGAAACCAAAGTGCATTGCGAAAATGAGGAATTACAACCATCGAGTACATTGATTTGTGCATTACAAGATGGAGGAACAAATATAATTAAAGTTTCCAAACGCATGAGCCACGCCCATGATGGTTATTCAACCAATGTTCTAAGTTGAACAATGCTACACCTACATTTATCTGATAACAAGTTGTTTCGAAATATCAGCAACATCTTTCATGTATAAAATAAGCATAACTTACATATTCGGCATTGTTCCGTTTCTGCCGTCTCCATCAAAGCGACCGCAACCGAATATCGGGACATTTCGAACGGCGTCACGTATTTGTTCCCTGTACGGAAGCGTGCTTTTTTATGAAATTTTGTCACATCCAAAATATATTACCCGAAATAGACACTCAACTAGTGGAAGCCAATATACCGACGAATTCGTCCTTTTTATTTACGAAAATGCGAGCTGGCGGGCGCAAAAAAAGGGCTCTTGGTAAATTATCGTCGCTGCTACCGCTATAGCCGCCCGTACCAAAAATTAACGTCGGGAACACTGCTGGAAGAAAATTGCGTTATTTATGAAGTTCTCGGCGGTTGAGTTGTTGGCTCTTTTAGGCAGCGGGAAAAAGCAGAGCGCGCTGCGCTTTAAAGTATCGAGAATTTCGGCTGTGCTATTGCGCTTGTATACGGACCACAAACCCGCAAGAGCTAAGAGAAAAAATTGCCCGCACTTAACACAAAACATCCTATAAGGAATACAAAGCAGAATTCAGGCTGCTGTATGGTGTAGGAAACTTAATCAATATAAAACATCTTTGACGTGCAAATGGCGAAAAGAAATCAATTTCCTCTTACGGAAAATGGCTTAGACGCAATTGTTTTTTTCTTTTCGCCGTCTGAATGGAAGGTACACTTTGAGCTAAAGTGACAAATAAGGTACTAAACTCTCTAAGGACTGTATTATTTTCACAATTGGGAAAGTAACGAAACCCATATACCTCTATTTTAGCTAAAGTTTTTGATTTTAAAGCGGTTCGATGGCTCAAAGATAAAAAGGCCCTGCTCTTGGGCGAGGCAGAGTTAACTGTTACTTTATTAATTCTGTTGACTACAATATTAGTATGGGATAAGAACATTTAATGCAATGCGTTTACAATACAACAAATATAGAAAAGTTAACATTTTCGCAAAATAGTTTAAATAAATTATTTTAAATAATGGGAAAACAAGTTATACAAAGCAATAATTCCAATATTAACAATTTACCTAAATTCATCATCTAAAAGCCTAGTTAATGAATAATAAAGTTTTTGGAGTGAAGATTGCTTTACCGTAGATTTATTGTCTGGATGTTTTAATGAACAAGAGCGAAGAATTTCTTTCATATACGGATAATTTATGTTTAGGAATTTCTGGCATGTACTTCCCTTGCTATAGGAATGGCATGTATTATTTTTTTGTCATGTCCTTGAGAGCGTCCCTAGCATACAACAGCAATCATATTGTTACAAACAAACGGATCAGCCTTTTGCACGGAATACCGCTTACTCGATCAAGAATCCCACGGACACGTCGTTTTATGTTCTTGAAATCCTCTTTTTTAAGGGGAAAATTATGATACGGGTTTGATCAGATAATTAATCAAATTAATTATACATAGATATTTTTTTAAAAAGCGCGCCCTAGGCCAATCTTCAACGGTTTTCGAAAGACAAATTTTTTTTTTTTAAGCGTTTTGAATATTTTGAGAACTGATTTATCTGCATGTGTTATTGCCCGAAGTGTTTCTACTTTTCATGATCGCATCATGAAACAGATAATAACGCAGAAATTCTTCAAAGCCTTTGTTTTCACGATCAAGCTACTGTTAAGGAAATAATGTAATTACCCGTTTCGTCATAGGTTTTTCCAGTAAATCTCCCGCCAAATAAAGTTTAATAGTATTTACGACAGCCGCACTATACCTAAGATGAAATCGGATTATTGGAAAAAGAGTTTAGTACAGTTTATGATTGTATCAACCTGAGAATTCCAAAGCGTATTAATAACGTTGGAATTCCCTCCAGGCAACCAATGAAATGCCTTCAGCACAAAATTTTCTGTTTTATCCGCCCACTTGCGAGGTTTCTTTAGCTCTAAGTTGGAGAACAGAAGAGAGTTCTGCTTTAACCGTTGTACCAGCAGATTCTTCATTTAACATCAGCAAGAAAGATACGACTTAACGTTGCACCTCAGATCCACAGCTTTACAACCTGTGACCACCAGAAAAGTGAAGCTCCAGCGCACAAATTCTCTTCACCTACTTCTTTTGTAACTGATTAGGTCAATAGGCAATTATAGGTATAGGGCGGAGGAAAATCATCACTTGCTAGAAGAAAATCACCCAGTATATGTTAATAGGTTAATGTCTAGACTGGCATTGTTGAAAGTATTTAAATTCGTTGGAGAAAAATGTCTAAATTTCCTTCAAAATGATCTAGCTCCAGCTCTATCCAAGTGATAATGATTACGATTTACCAAGTTCAACCTTATGATGACTCTCCTTCGTATTATGCATCTCATGTAAGGCAGTACTTAAGTACAAGAGTCCCGCGTCGAGGGATAATACAATGGTCACTCAGGTGGTCCAATCTTAACCCGCTAGATTTTCTTGTGTGGGCCCACATTAAAAATTCAGTTTATCGACGAGTAATACGAGAAATTTCTCCACAAGTAATACAAAATGTACAGCAAACCGATTGATCTACAGAAGGACAGTTTTTGTCATTACTTCGTTGTTTGCCTATTTTGGTTTCAAAAACTTTAGATGCGTTAATATGAGGAAAACAATAGGGTATGTTTTACGAAAATTATCTAGATTTAGTTGTAGAACTTAGGAAAGTAGAAATAGACAGAGTGTGTAGTTAAAAAAGTTAAAATTGGTACACGTAGCACTTTTCCGATCAACACTCAAAAAATACATTTTTTATTCAAGGAAATAAAATTGACAGGTCCCACCGATTCTTGATCAAGTGAGGGTATTCTATACAAAAAACTGATCCGCTTCTTTATTACAATAATATACATGACAGCGGCAAAACCGCCACTGAAGTAAACTAGGGTTTGGAACTGATTCTGTACCATTACACGTGTTGCAGGCTTTTGTACTCTGAAGATAGTAATCAGATGCGCTAATGTTATAGTAGCATATGGCAGTGCTAAATCAAAGTGTCCAAAATAATTCATTGCAAGTAAAACTGAATTCTGAGTCGGCCAAGCACATAATACGCAGAAGCTAGTCTTCTGCGCAAGTTATCAGCATGATCACTCCACCTACATGTATAATTAATTGCAATTCCTAGAAACTTTGTACTTTCACTACTTGGGAAATAGTTTATTAGCCTTTGACTTTATTAAACTTGATTCCGTCGTATGAAGTTGCCTCAGACTCTATGAACTGCTTCTTTAATATAAAAAAAAAATTATTAATAAGTTATATAGTGTGAGCAATTAGAAGGGCGGCATTTATATTCCCAAACATATATACCTTACGAGACGCAATTTTTCTTAGCAGCACGGTAATTACTCCATAAATCGTTTAGTAGGACAGAACAGGACGAAAAAAGCTTGCGTCACCACCGCTAATTGAGTATTGAGGAATCTAATATTTTTTGGTGTTTGTACGCCTACCTGCGGTAAGGATCGGGTGACGTTGGTATAGGTTAAAATCGCTTATACCATAAATAATCAATTTAAACAGAGCTCTCTTACAAACCTGCTGTGTTTTATCAGCGCAATTCTGTAAAATGTTGGCGTTTAATTTTGTACTTTTAGTAATTCTATTTCGTGTTTTGTTTGCCTTAGCGCAATCTGAAGGTAGAGAAAATATCGATAATCGCATGTGTGCATTTGCATAATACGATACTGGAATTTCCGAAACGACGAAGTCTAAGATCTTTTCAGCAAGTAAATTAGGAGCCGAGAGCATCGTTCTTGTAGTTGTTAATATGCTTGTCATATTAGGCAAGCAACTCTTGCAGTACCTGGTTCTTATGCCGCACCACGAAGCATCAGCACCATATGTTAGCACTGGTGATTTTAGAGTGTTGTTCTTGGAGAAAGATCCCAGGTTGTTCAAGCAATACTGTCCAAATTCAATGCTAGCAATTTACCTTGTGGTCGATATGTGGGACTCGCGAGAGTTTCTTATCAAATATAATACCGAGGAGAGACAAAAACAACAAAAAAGTGCTCAATATTATGATTATATCTCTCAATGCATAAAACTGCTCTATTTGTCAGCAATAATAATAAATGGCAAGAAATGAATACTCAAAATTAAATATGCTGAATTGCTAAAAAAAAGCCAGGTATAGCAGTTATTTGGCTTTAATGGTAATCCAAATGAAAAGAATATTTTCGTACACTCTGTATAATTTTTAGTGTTCATTTTTATTTTACCATCAAGTCTAATGCTTCGACAAAAGTACAATTTAGAATATCTAGCTTAAATACGTAAGACAGACACGTCTCTTAAATTTTAGCTTAAAAAACAACTTGAGTTAGGTATAGGAAACATAACTGTAACTTAAACTTATTTAGCCCGTACTATCAAAATATGCAATAATTTTCACAACTTTGGTGAGTAACATTCTTTTGGATCAGCCTTTATATGTACATATATCAAAAAATGTTAGAATTCGCTCCCAATGAATCTAGATAGCCCTAAATAAAAATATGTTACGTTTTTTCGTATATAAGCCGATGCGCCATCCTATATAATTATTATTCCTCAAGAATTCAAGTAAATATTACCTTCATTACTTAATCCAATAAGTACTTCTTCTTCTGTGAGGGTTTTCGTATCAAACTTCCTTTATTCCTGCCGTACCTATCGTTACACTATTAAATTCTGACAAGGCAGTGGCCATTTCTTTTTTCAAATGTTAATAAAGCCCCTAATCTACTTCTTCCCTGTCAGTGTCGCCAAACCAACGGTCAATAAAAAATCAATTCGAGGAACTCTTGAAACTTCCTCAACTAATAACGTACTCTTTCTCTTTGCCTTTAAAACATTTCCGTTTTCATCTTGGGGATATTCCATCCGCACTTTCCTGAGCGAATAATTGGTTTTCGACTGATTGTTGTACTTAATTTCGCGAAGTAATTGGAGACCGCTCATTATTAGGAAATAGATGGCGGGTTTGATTTTGTTGTTTTCTATTTGATTTGTGGTGAAATTTGCCTTTGTAAAATATCGCTTCATACTATAAATAATAAAGTTAAAAGCAGTAATTTAATTTGGCTTGACGCACTGCTTTGATGATTTTGAAAGATATGAAAAAAGAATGGAAAAATAACCTTTTACAGTAATTTCCTGGTATGTATATATTCTTGAAGACATTTAATCCTACATAAAAGAACACATTATCACAGTACTTATTTCAAGGGATATTTGTACGGTGTAGCATATAAAACAGGGATATTATAGCCCTAACGGTAAAATTCAGACCGTTTTTCCGCTCACATAAAGTTTTTGCGCTTTCGTTATGTACGGCAAGTTTCTTACCTGGATAGTCGGTTTATGTGCCTGCACATAGCTCTCTTTAAGGCATCGTTATTCGGTAAGATTCCAATATATACACGTTTACGACATCTTGCCAGGCTATTTCAATACATGGATACTGTCGTCACCTAAATTTTATAGTCCGAAAGTGAGATCTCAAAAGACGGAAACATTTTCATTCATTGCGGATACAGATGGACGACTTCTATTGTCAAAACGTTGCGGAATATTTCCTTTCATTCGTTTAAATGCGACAAAATTTCCTTTACGTGAACATGTGTTCATGTATTTAAAGCCTGTTGAGATATAATTGCGGAGTTTTTTGCAAATACAGCAAGTCTTGCAAATTTAATGTCAGAATTGGTATGTGTTCCAATAAAACAGTTTGATGTCCAGCAGCATACGATTTGTGCTCGCAGTTATTATGAACTAAATCATTCTGACGCAGTAGTTCGGCGTGGGTTTCGTGCTTGTTTCGCCCTTCGCAACGTCGAGGAAGCACCAATCCAATCAAGTCCTGGACGCAGAAATATAATGAAAGTAGACGGTGGATATTCGTCCTCCAGGACTACCGCGAAGTGTGGGCATTAATCAAAACATTGACCGAGTTCGTGATGCAGTGGCACAAAATCCATCAGTGCGAAAATAAGCTGCGGTTACATTGACCTACTGTTTTCATATTAAAAAAAAACAAAAAAAAGTAAAAGTGCCCCGTCTTAAAGTTCAGTAAGTGTAAGAATTAAATGCAACCGAAACAGGTCTATACGATTGGCGTTTAGAAACCAAACATTGGAAAGATCTGACGACTTTAACATTTCCTCCTCAAAAAAATTCCGGGGAGAAACTTCAAACTCCGTTATATAGGTCTAAAGTCCACTTTTTGGTACAAATATTCTCCAGTGGCATGCCAGCCCCATCCTTTTTTTGAAAATAAAATGGGACAAGCAGTTATCGTAAATTCTGACGAGTACTCCACAATGATTCGTGAATTTCTTGGCCCTGCCCTCCAAGAAGGTTACTAGCCGCACATCTAATACCGCATTACAAGCTTTAAGAGAGTAGTTTTCGGATAAATTGATATCAAGAAGAGACGACATTGACTGATCACTAAGAAGCCCGGATTTGGCTTCAAACGATTTTTTTATGGGGCTATCTTAAGGATGGAGTTTATAATGACGCCCTGGCAATTTGATTGAAGCAACTACTTCCGATTTATGCATGAGTGTAATGGTAAATCCGAGACATCCCCCGGAAGGGACAAAATGGGCGACACCTATTGACATAATTTCCCATACTTGAACTTTCAAAAAATGTAGCTAAAGTTGTAGATAAAGTTAGTTGAGAAAACTGATGATAGTCGAGCAAAATTAAAAAGGGAAGTGCAAAACTCTCTGAGACCAACTTCTCTACAATTCTCTAGGTTTCGTCAAATTCTATAGACAACCTACAAACCTTTCGTGAAATCCAGTTTATTGAGGTAGCGTAATCAGTTGATATTTATCGTTTTCCTCAGTTGTGGTCTGTGCAAGTGGCGAAAAAGACCTAATTTAAGTCAAGGTATCATCTACATGTAAAAGCAAAATTCATTAATTGAAACTGTGGCGCATTCTTCAACTCGAAGCGAGAAACGAACCTCAAGAAAAGCGGAATTTACTAAAATGGAAAGAGCCCCACAGCGAAAATTCCTCAAACAAGGCGAGGGAAAAACGGCAGTAGCGTTTTTAAGCAAGAGGCATACTTCTTCATGAAAGAATGAATCAGAGGCGTGGGTAATTTCAATGCTGCAAGTTGCGAGTAACGCAACATTTTGATTTTCGATACTTAAAAATAACCAGAGGGAAGTGATCTTCTGCGCGGAAACTACTGCATCCTTCTAAGGCTGGATACTGGCTTATTTTGGAGACTCCTTCCCGAGAAAACTTACGTTTCGTTCAATCAGAATAAAAATGGCGCAACAAAGAGTAACATTTGTTGGTTGTACAAGCGTGGCAGATTCCCAAAAATTGAAGCCATTGGTCTGTGAAATAAAGTTTTATAAAATAATTATTGGCCTAGCTGCTACAATTCAGTAACCCGCAGAACCAAAACACCATATGGCTGGCACTAGACATTTGCAAAGAATGGCCTCTTAAACATTTTATTCATGAGATGCCTTCTCACATTTCTAGAGAAGTACTATATGAACCAGAATTTCTACAATGTTTATGCTTTCAAACTTCACGCTATATCATGATCATAATAGTTCAGAAGATTTCTAAAGACTGTCTTTAGAAATCTTCTGAAGAAGCTGACAGCATGGTCAGCGAAACGTCAAGTAAAATATTAACTACACGACATCACCCGAAAGACATTTCTACTTTGTAACCATTTCCTTGACGTAATAAATTTCTAAAATACTGGACACGCAAATTCTGTTTGCTTGGTTTTAATTTTAATAAAATTCGTAAATTTTTAGTAAGATTTGTTTGATGGGAATCGAAAAGTTTAAAAGACTTGGTTGTACTAATCTAGTTGTCTTTTCGTTCTTTCTTAATTTCTTAATTTGGATTACGGTCGTGAAAGCGTACACTCAACCATGATCATAATGATACAGAATTGGCGATAAAGATAACGTAGAAGCTGCTATCATAGATGAAACAAGTTTGCGTAATAATTTACAAAACGAGATTAGAAGCACCTCAATTTTCTGAAATTCATGAGAAGTGGCTTAATGCAAGGAAACAAAACCGAAGAAGACAACGATGATAAGTACAATGAACTACTTGATGCTCGAACTGATCAAATGAATGAAACAGTGTCACATTCGGATGTCAATGAAGCAATAGGTTTGGCTTTACAATCGGCAAATGCGCAATAGAGGAAGGAAGTATTGAATACTATCAGTTGTATGCGAAATGAAGCCAAGATATCGTCGATTTTGTACACAGATATGACCTTGCTGCCACTCATCATTCCATTTCTTGAATTCCTCTCTAAATGTCTTTTATTCGAAAAAATCCGGAGCTGTCAATGAAAAAGTTGTCGATGACGTTATTGCCTGAAAACCAGAACTTTAAATCGATGCGAAAATGTTTATTTTTGAAAAATAAACTGACCTGTTCGAGCGTTTCTTTTAAAAAATAAATTGCTTCAGATTTAATGAATTTATTCCATAATTTTGCCGCGCACATAGTATAGCAAATACGAAAAAAGCAGTGAGCCACAAAATAAATGTTTTTGTTGTATATTTGGCCAGCTGAAGAGTTAAGTGAGCCTATTTTATTGGTACGAATAATATGTAGAAATATTTACATATATGTCTTATTAAAAGCACTCGGAAATATATTTTTATAAACGTCTATCTATAAATAAATGTTTATCAAAAAAGATTACAACAATAATTAGAAATTCGATGCTGATTAAATGAAGGTGAAAATTGAAGAAATGATAACAAGTCTTATAAGCAAATAGAATCTATAAAAAAACAAGTAGCAAAGTAATAAATAAGAGTGGACAATGAGGAACAAATGGGTTTCAAAGAATAAAGCGTAAATGACCCAGGCGGACAATACCGAAAGGATTACAACCGTGCCATTACGACGACAATAGAAATGCAGAGAAGACAACGAGTAGTAAGACTAAGGAATCAATTGTCGAATAGGAGATTTAAAAGAACTGAAAATTAATGAATGGGAGGTAGGATGGTGATTATTATAATTACTGAACGCAGGAAACGTGTTTAAATTTATTAGCTAATCTACGAGAGAGTCTTAGATTTGTAGCTACTACCATTCTTATAAATATTAGCTATTACGCGAAGGTAGAAGAAAATTATTTAAGCTCTTTGCAACTATTTGCGCAAATTTACTTCAAACGTATATTCCATTTCTGAAACTACATTACGCGAACAGCATTAATTTAACCAAATTGCTTCACTTAAGCTTCTTCATTTCTATTATCGCGGAAACTTCTCTAGCAGGAAATCGATTTCATTACTGTGCTGCACTAATCGGAAGTTCCGGTTATTTAAATTTACCAGTGAAGTTCATTAAGCGGCAGCTTAATACAAAAGCGGATAATAAATTAATGGTTTTTAGTGCTACATGTTTAGCGTTAAGAAACGCAATGCGGATGTGTAATTCCATCTATCCGATAGCTGATAAAGCAAATAGGTATCGGTCTTTTTAACTCCGTTCACAGGAGAAAAAAATAGACTAAAATGAATTGCTATTTGAAATCGCATCAATTAAAGTTTATAATACCGGCTACAAATTTCGCATTCGACAGTTTTTAATGCGTTCCGTATTGATCGCTGCTAGGTGCTTCCATTTAAATGTACTCAAATAAAGGCTTTGGTTGTACGTCAAATTAGGTTAATGTAGTTCCTAAACCGTCACTACAAGTGGAAGCGTTTCCCGGTGTGTTACTGTGGTCTTTTATTTAAACGTGATGTTTCGCTAATCCTGTTATTAGTCGCTTTAGAAGATTTTCATGGATAATACTGCTCGACTGGCGTATTGTCATATTATAGAAGCACAAACTGTTGATACGATCTCTGTTCGACAGACAAGAATAAATGGAAGAAAAACTTTTAGAGCTAACTACTAATATGGCCTAAAATCCAGGATTATACCGAAAAATAGGTAAAATTTTCGTGCATCCATTGATATATAATATATTTCGCTCTATTAAGCGATACTTAATAGACCGAAAGGTACCAATGAATTAAAATAATAAACGGTGTAGCAAGCAGGAGAAGGTACAACACCAATAACTTGTAAATAAGATCTCACCTTCAATTCTTTGTTCGTGAGCCTCTATAGCTAAGAGAGAGAAATATTCAATGGTAGCTCTTGTACAGTCGCACAAAAAACTAATGTCCCATCATTTCTACGACAATGTATCAATATCATTTTCCAAAAGCTTTTTGGTAATATTCGTAATCGCAGTTGGTAGCTGGATTGTTATATTTGAATTTCTATTCGAAAGGATGATAATCCTTTGTACTTCCTACTGATCTTTCGCTATCGATTCTTTTGTTGCATGAATTTCACGAATGTTGAAAACTTCATATCCGGAAAATCAGAAAGGGAGCAGCTATTAAATTTTATATTATCAAGTAGTCACACTCCTTTACAATGCCGTCACAATAACAATTTTTGTAATAATTCGCAAACGTATATATAGACGAATTTTTAAATTAATGATTACGTGTCAAATGTGTAAGCATCCTAAGCCTTTAATCTAAATGCATAATCCTTGAATTCAAAGTTATGATTACTGGTTTCGTATCACAAAATAAGACATTATCTTTTCCTGAGTGTAGGCTTTCACGACCATAATCCATAGTAGAAATGTCTTTCGGGTGATGTCGCGTAGTTAATATTTTACTTGACGTTTCGCTGACCATGCTGTTAGCTTCTTCAGAAGATTTCTAAAGACTGTCATTTCTACTATTATCTTTTCCTGTTAAACGTACGCATGAAACTTCTTTCGCTTGAAACAATGCCCAAAATAGCGGTTCAATTCATCACTACTATTAGGGACTGTCTGCGAGGAAGCAATACTATTATACAGGGGAAAATAAGATTGAAAGTATTGTGCACCGGTTATTGTAAAATGGTAAACAAGACTAAGGTATTGGGACACTTCATACCACACAAGTTTAGCTAATTAATCCGGGAGAGCGGCGTCGATCATTTTCAACTGTATGACCGAATGATGTGAGAAAAAACTCTAATTCTAACCTGCCTGTTTTGTCCATATTCTCGAGAAAATTTACTACTTTTGCCGATACTTTAGTGTTATTTGTCATACTACCCCATAGTCTTTGCTATCATTATTGGTTTTTGTAGTACTTTATCAAATGTTTCCTTGTATTAAACGGAATCGAGAGGGTCACGTTTTCTGTTAACTGTGTTTGGTTACAACATCTGCTAATAGAAACCATTAAGTTGGAACTAAGCTTCGGCTGAGAAGAAGGATCTGATTATCATTCGTTTGAGTTCTTGCAAAACTCGAATGTTGTAAGCATCTTTTAAGATATTTTCTAAGAATATGCTGGCAAGTATCATATAACAAATTATTTTCGTATTAAATCTTACTAAATTACTTTCTAAATGGCTTTAAACATCTGCTGTAGTTTGAGCAGTTCTTTACTGGAGTTTAGCATTACCTGGTTTGAGACTTACTACAAAATTTGATAATATAAACCAAGATACGATAATCAAAAATGTGGAAACTGAAGACGAAATTCATCCATACATAGTCACCATTCTGTTGTTTTTATCCATCACGAAACAACATAAATAATAATAAATCACTGGACGTCATTTAAGGTATCTTGCCACCTAGG
>LR737384.1:1883692-1953391 GCA_902655005.2 Marronus borbonicus | reverse complement strand
GAAGATGGGTACAAGATCAGCAACACGTGGAACGGAACGGTTCTGGATCAGCAAAGCAGAACGGTTATGGATCAGCAAAGCGGAACAGAAATAGGATATACAACGAGAAGCAAAAGACAACAATAGCAGCCTTTAGAAATCTTCTGAACAAGCTGACAGCATGGTTAGCGAAACGTGAAGTAAAATATTAACTACACGACATCACCCGAAAGACATTTCTACTTTGTAACCATTTCTTTGACGTAATAAATTTCTAAAATACTGGACACTCAAATTTTGTTTGCTTGGTTTTAATTTTAATAAAATTCGTAAATTTTTAGTAAGATTTCATTTGTTTGATGGGAATCGAAAAGTTTAAAAGACTTGGTTGTACTAATCTAGTTGTCTTTTCGTTCTTTCTTAATTTGTGAATTGTTAATTACTTGTACCTTAGGCTTTAGGAAAAACACCAATTATCCTGTTCTTGTTGTAAAAATTCATAAAATATACAAATGGTCACGAAGGTGATGAGAAAGTCCTCAGTATTATAGACCAACATGCTCACATACCCATAATGCCATTTTACGTTGCCATGAAACAAGAGCTTGTTAATCAATAATGATAGATATGGATCCTACCAGAACTGCAGAATGTATTCGCCTTCCCACCACGCTTACTCTCAATTTTAAAGGACTTCTAGCCCTGGTAGCACGCCCAATTAAACACGAAAGGAAAATATACATTTGTCGATTAGCACCGTCGAAAATAACTGGCTGGTATTTTTATCATTATCGTCAGATAACCGGTTTTAAACGTAAAAAACAATTTTAAGTCAAAGCTCTATATATAATGATACCCCTTATAACATTAAACAAAGCCCTCATGTTAGGAACTTTCCAATGCTTCTTCATATACACGTACATAGTACATATATTAATCTAAATGGAGCACCTCGAAATCAATTTAGGAAAGGCGGCTTTCAAATTAAATCCTTGTGATATTTCACGATAAAAGCCGAAAGTTTCTAAATCGGACATTCATTTGTTGCTTTCCTGTTACATTTTCGCTGCTCATCTTGCCGCAAAAATATCAATTCCTATTTCGATTTTTGACTGCGTAACTTTTCATTGTTCGACACACGTTGCCGAACAAAGCCGGGTATTTGTTTAGTCGAGAGTCCGGAACTTTTTTGTTGTTTGTTAGCTCAGTAGAATAAATACAGATTTGGATGGAAACTCAACAGTACTAACTTTTCAATTGCTTCGTTTTAAATTTGAATTATTTAGGTTATATAGATGGTGATACTAAGTGAATGTAGATTAATGTATAATATGGAAATAATGTAGGTAATTGTAAAAACAATCATTTTAGAGGAGTACATGTTTAAAAGTGGCTGCTGAAGGATTTTGTCAGTTATCAACGCCAGTCACTACAAAAATTTACACTTAAAAGTTAACATTAGCGTCGGTTTAGCGATTTGCACTTCGTATATACTGCTATGATTTTTATGTACACTGCCGTTCAGTGAAGTTCGGTCATACAATAAAAATCTATTATATCACACTGTATACAATTATTAATACATAAAATTAGAAAAATATTAAACATACACTCTTTTCTAAGGGGTTAAAGCCATAAATTATTATGTAAAGTAGAAATATTGCGACAACCACAATAAAGTCCTTTTTATTATCATTCCAAGAATTTCTCGGAAGTACCGATCTTTTGAAACGGGTCGTTTGGGGATTATTAACGAACAATACATTTAGGAAATATACCGCAGTATCATTCTTGTTTATTTATCACAGGCGTAAAGATATACATTTGCTTCATTTTACTGTTGAACGTGTGTTGGTGTGCATCTGTCGTTTTTGCGCGAAAGTTTTAAGAAAATTTAGTTCAAAATGGCACGTGGCAAGCCTACCAGTGTAGAAAGACGTTCACGCATTATTACGCTGTTTGAAGAAGGATATTCGGGGCGACAAATTGCTGAAAAAATAAATATGAGAAGTTCAACAGTAAATGACATCATAAAGCGATATCGGACAACTTGAACTATAGAAAATCGTGTTCGTCCTGGAGCATCTAGGAAAACAACAAAAGCTGAAGATTTGAGAATTGTATTATTAAGCAAACGCAATAGAAAATTAACAGCGCCACAAATATCAGCCGAAGTCAATCGCGGCCGTGAAGAACAAGTTTCGGCGAGTACGGTAAAACGTCGACTTCAACGAGCGGACCTTCATGGGCGCATTGCCATTCGAAAACCCGTATTACGTTGAGGCAACAGAGCAAAACGGCTACAGTAGGCCCGTTCTCATCAAGATTGGTCGTTAGATGATTGGAAACACGTGCTTTGGAGTGACGATTCAAAGTTTGAGGATTTTGGGCAAAATCGACGAGTTTATGTCCGAAGATCTAAAACCGAAAAGTGATCCCGAACTGCATTGTGCCTACAGTGAAGCAAGGGCGTAGTTGTGTGTTAGTGTGGGGATGTTTCTCCTTTGCTGGGACGGCAGATTTATGCAGAGTGCAGGGTGTAATGAGGAAGGAAAATTATTTTGCAATACTCCAGAATCATGCAGTGCCATCAGGATTGCGTATAACTTTTTATTTATTTATTTTTGTCTTTTTTACCGTACATACAATAAAATTGCATTTTGTTTTTAGTTTCGTTTGTTTCTGTAACCTTTTCATGTTTTTTACTAACCGACCGAATTTCTCTGAACGGCAGCGTATGTATACAAGGTATTTCGCGATGAGCGTCGGTTAAAAGTGGAATAAAATAGAAGATTTACATACACAGCTTATGCTCAAGAACTAGCACAGCTAAAATATTTTCAATTGCCGGTATCTCTTTCTTGTACCAGCAGTAGCAGTCAAATTCCCTATTTTAAATAGAGCCGTTTAAATTAGTTCCGTACCACGAATGACTCCTTTTAGAGTGGGCAAACGTGTGTTGCAACTGCAATGTTAAGTTTCCATGAATGTTCAGCTTAATCTATAAAACGCAGTAGAATACATTTATTTTCAAATATCTACAAATGAATTTTCCTCGTTTATTTACCGCAACTGTCCATTGCTGACACATTCATATTTAAAATCAACATAAAGTACACTTCCAGAACCATTTTAAAATTTAAAGTTATATTCTACTGCATATTCTGTGAAGTTTGACCAAGTCTTGGCGAAAAAATTAATCAACTCACCAGTCATGATTAAAAGTAGAAATGTTAATTAATCGTACGAAGAGAAAACTTACAGCTTGAATTTGATAAACGGGAAGCTCACCTCATTCGCGATCACGTAGCTTACTCCACAGTACATTTGGGAAAAGAGTCGCTCTAAAAATTAATTTGAACTACAAACATAAATAAAATACAAATAGAAGCTTCCACCGATCTATAATATTAGAAGTTTATAGACTGCGACTGTTGACCACTGAAAACCATATTTAAAAGCAACATCGGGTGCGCTTCAAGACTTTTAACATTTAAAATTAAATTCTGAAGCGAAGGAAAGAACTGTTTGCAATTAATCTTTCAATTCAGCTTTCTATTAAGTGTTTATAATTTACATTCTTAATTTAAACAAATATTTTCATGAATTTAAATTCAAAACAATTTCTATTTGCTTCTTCAAACACTTACAATTTTTTGACTTTTCTTTGTATTTAAAAAAGATTTTAAGCGTTTATAAATATAAATATAAATTGCTTTGAATAAATGTTTTTTTTTAACCTATTAATTGATAACTTCCAAATATTGCAGAACTGACAAAATACGTACTTCTCCATATTGGATCTTAATCATTCACATGTTGAAAGTGATGTTGAGATATCTGGTATTAAACATAACGGTTATTACATTGTTTGCTGATATAGATCCCCGTCAGGTAACTTTGAAGTTTTCATTAAATCCTTATCTCAATTACAGGATTACACATTCACTGGTTCAATTATTATATGTCGTGATTGTAATGTTAAGTTCAATACATCGGACAAAATGTTTTTAAATCATCACGGTTTATTGGCATTGTCAGAAACTGATTGGTCATTTATAAATGAGCTAGATACTAAAGGTAATATGTTCTTGCAGACAGTAGTTGAAGCCATGAAATTGTTTTCCAGCTAAAGCTATATTTAACCATCATCTGCATTATTTAATTAAGAATCGAAGAAAGCTAAAGTATCAGCATATAATAAATATGTATGTGCGATGGAACAAAAGTAAACTTGGACGACTGGCAACCAACGCAGTGTAAACAAGGCTCACTTTCGTACAAGTTTACTGCGTATCGTCCAGGTTTGCTTTTGTGCCATTGTAGATGCACATAAAAATAGTGAACTATATGGAGTTTAGTTAACACGACAAGATCTCCTAGCTATGGTATTTTTCGGGATTTAGATAATTCATCAAGCGCGGATATTGATTCTAACATTGTTAAAACATTCAAGCGTATCACATTTCCATTAACTAATTTGATCAACCGATGCACTAAAACGTCATATTACCCGGAAGTATTTAAGTTATCGGTTGTCACGCCGATATTTAACAATTCAACGACTCTGGCTATAAATAACTTAACAAATTTGATTTAGAGTATTGTGATACAAATACAAATTTTATTCTTTTCGGTGATGACACCGCAGCTATTAACTATAACTACTGAATCGGAATGAGTCTGAGAGTGAACGTGGAGAATACGACTTCAAATATTGACAATTGGTTCCTCATAAATAAACCTTCTCTAAAAGACACAAACACAGCTATTTACTTTACCTCTACAGCCTGTTAAATTTTTGAGTGCACTGTTGTGTCACAAACTTGCATGGGAGGGCCACATACATTTTTGAGCTAAGAAATTGTCATTCAGACTTCATTTGCTACGATCCTTACAACTCTCTCTCTCTCTTAAAAGTGTTTGTTTCGGATTCTTCCATTCTGTCGTAAAGTACGGCATTCTGAATCGGGGTCACTCTTGTCACACAGAAAATATTTTCACTACAGTGCGTGTGTGAGAATGATGGCCGGCATAGGTTGGTAGGGGTAGTATCAAGTCTATAACGATCCTAGCAACCCCATCCGAGTACATTCTTAAATGTGTGCATTATTATTTATTTTCTACATTGAAAAGCAAAATCCGTTAAACACGATGAGAATCGCATAAATTGTTAGCCGAGTTAAAATTCTGTAAAGTCTGACCAAGCATTGCGAAGAAAATGATCAAATAATCGAGGGCGATTAAAAGCAAAATTTTAATTACTAATTGTACAAGAGGATTTGATAAATTACAATTTCAAGTCATTCGCCATATTGGAGGAAGACAGAAGAGTCGCTCTGGAAGTTGGTTTGAACTACGAACTTAAATAAAATAAACATAAAAGCTTCCACCGAACCGTGCTATTAGAAATTTCCTCCTTAAGAGTAACTGATTGTGAAACTTTAGAAGAAATATTGTTATCCGTACTTTCAGAAAGTAAAACAGTAGCTGGTTTATTATTATAAAATAGTGAAATGGTCAAAAGATGGCCAATTTAACAAAATTTCCACAGAATAATATTGCAATGTTTTCAAATATTGCTGATTTGAAAAGCTCCATAAGTTTGATGTCGATAATTTCATAAGAAGATATTTAATTCTAACTAAAACAGTGTTGTCATAAAGAAGCAAAAAACCTCTTCATATTTAAGTATATCCATCGTTATTTGTACGGATTAAATAAGTAATAAGTCAAGTTACAACTCTCGGTGGTGCGGCACGATCGCATCCGTTATTATGTGCGAGCCCGCGGGCGCCCTGAGCAATGATATTTGACGAAATGAGAAAAAAGAGCGAAAACGCACAGTCTTTGCATAGAAAAATTAAAAAAGTAGATTTTTCGAAATGGATTAATTAATTGTAAGATCTGTAAACTCAGGAGTGACCTTGTACACTCTTTCGGCAATTTAAATTAAAATAAACATCAATTAATGTTTAAAGTGTTACGAGTATTAAATTTGTAAAGAGAGATTAACTTGCAATTGAGACGTTCCAATGTTCTTTATGTTTATATTTCATGTTCCGTACTGGAACCACGCGTATTTTGTATTAACAACAAATTTTGACTTCGACTTTGTATTTATAGTACAATTAAAACGTTGAACACTTAGAAAATGAGAATACGGCCAAACACGTGTTACCTGGATGAATATCCTGAATCAAAGTGAATCGCCCTATCGAGGTTGAATCAGTTGGTGCTTCCGCATGTGAAGGCATGTAAGGGCCATCTTCGCAATTTAAATTGTTGTTAATTTGGTAGCAAGTTTCCAATCTATGCTTAGCCAGCGTTGACCCAGTTACACGCAGTAACCGCTTACAACGCTCGTCAAAGGCTTCCAGATGGTTACGGTCTTGGATGGGAAAGTAATCTGGCAGTTTGAAATTGGGTTTGAAGATGGTTTTTATGTTGTCCCTGAACTTACTTACTAATACGATCGGCAACATCTTAGTTGTAGGGTAGAGAGGCTTGCTTATGGAAATTAGGGTCAGTGAGAGAAGGATTGGTGTGGTGATTAATGATAGTTTGAATATCTTTCATTGACTAATTTTTGTCAATCAGAGTTTCGGTGATGTGAACATGAAAATGGCCCTTTGGATAAGGGAATTGATAACATGCCGTTCTTGGGCTAAGAAGCAATTGAGATATCTATCTGTGTGCGTGGGTTTTCAGTGAACAGAACATCCCAGCTTACCGTTAGCACGCCAATGTATGAGAACATCTAGGGAAAGAGGCAACCGTCGGATTCTATCTCCATGGTGAAGCGTATGGGATCATGTCGGGAATTCAAAAGCGATAGGAAATTGTTTAAAGATTCGTGGCCATGACGCCAAATGATCTACGTATCTCATCAACACTTAAGCTTATGTGCTTATGGTTGCAAGGTTATCGTTATATGTATGTAAGGTGGAAAGATGCAAGTAAATTGAAATTTTTATGATTTAATTGTTAATGTTTTAATGCTATTTCTAATGAGGAGCTTCATGATAATAGTCAGGCTTCCATATATGATCGCCTGAAAAAATTCCTGCAAAACTTGGTTTCAAATATGACAAATGAAGCAAGGTAGTTTGTTAACAGTACCACCGGTTCTGCTTCAGGTGGTTGTTTAGAATATTTGAAATCTTCTAATTCTTTTTCTTTCAAAAATGTGGATTGTAAACATCGAAAATATACTTCTAACAATCTAAAAACCAAGGCGGTGTTAATTCTACTATGTTGAGAACAACAACCTAACGAACTGAAAGGCCTAAGACCCACAAGTCTATTACCGAGTCTATCTGAAATTAAGGAAAGAGTTTTGGAACCGCAATTAAAACAATTTGTTAACAAGCAGAATTTGATTTCGGATAACCAATCACGGTTTAAAACGGGTTTTAGTTGCAGTGCAGCATTATTACTGTAGATACTGATGATTGATTGTCAACCACGGGTAAATATCTAAAAGAGATTAAATAATGCCGGCTTTAAATCTAATTTAACTGCATTTCTACCTCAAGGATTTCGAAGTCCCTGTAGTAGAACTCCAGAAAACCCAGCCATGTTGGATATATAGAGAAAGGATCGATCTCTTTTATATATTTCTTTTTCACGCGTAAATACTAAAATATTAATTTTGAAAGTAAAGGCGGAAGAGCATTAAGTTATATAAAACTTTTGTACCATATTCATTAAGGTTAATACTTACGTAAGAAGAAAGTTCATCAAGGTATACCTGCAACAAAAGTAAAAAATCAGAGCTCGTATAAAAGAAGACATTAATGAATCCGGTTAAGTGAAATGACCGCGATTCGATCAATTACACAGATAGGCAATTTACAATTAAGGAAAACAAGCAAACACTCCTGCTTAATTACATTTACATCCGATACGGCGATGAAACGATTTTCTCTCCGGCATTGTTGAATTTAATTTATTTGTACGGTAAATTCGTCAGTGCGGGGCATTGTTAGCCATCGCTGTAAAAGAAATAAAAGCAATTAGTTTAAAAAGTCGAGGAAGACGCGCATACCAAATTCCTCCATGACACGTTTTGTTTCTAATTTCCGGAAAGCGCAAATTACGTTCCCTATATTTTCATTCTACCCTATTTATTTCTTTTCTATGACGAACTCAATACATTTTAAAGGCAGCTTAAATCAGGCTGTGGAATTTCATATCCGCGCTAGGTTTAATACTATTAGTGAAAAATGTTTTTAGGGAAAGGATCCAAGTGTATGTATATACAGGGATAACGTATAATATTGCGATTTTTAATCTACTCCAGTACATACTAATAAAGCATTAATACTATATGAAAGCGGTTTAAACGAAATGAGTTTTCGACAAGTTCCCGCAGGTATTGTACATACATATCATGTTTTATAATCTATTTCGGAAAAATACTGAATCCTATGCGACCACCTTCGTTTTATAGCGACTACAAAAATGTCTAGATCTGTTGTGAGACTACATCATTCCATCAATTAAGATGCTGAATATTGTTGAAAGTGGATGGGGCTCCGACACGTTCTAGGTATGCTGTGGAATGGAATTTTTTGAATAACGCACTGGATTGGCAGTTTAATCCCAGCCATGGCCTCCAAGATCAGCCGATACGTCTCTGAACGATTACCTGAAAAGTAAGGTTTAGAATAAGGTGCAAATACGTAACATGGATGAACTGAAAAGCCGTATGTCATGGAATAGACCCAGAATTTATTGCGTTGGTTTCAAGATCGTCTTGCTTATTGCCTTGGGAGACAAGGAGAAATACTTTCAAAGCTTGCTGTGAAATTAGATTTTCCCTTTTGCCATGTTGTTTTATTTGTGTTAATTAATCGTTAATACGTTCCTTATTCAAAACTAAAATGTTACACTTTCCTTATTAAAACCATATTGAACGTTGCGGTACATCGTACGAGTTCTTCATGGCTTTGTATTGCCAACATAAATATTATTTCCGTACGAAATTCTAATATTTTGTCATTTGTCAGGATTTTTTTCGAGTCTTGTCGATCCTGGGGCTGTTTTCCCATTTCCACTTTCGAAATTTGAAGAATTTCCCCTTTGCAAAATAAGTATAACACGGAGGAAAGATAAGGAGAATAAATATCTCTGGAAAACTTCCAAATATCAATCAAATATGGCATTCATATTAATGCATAGGCGCCAGCAGCGGTTAGCCAAACACCATAAGAATCCTAGACTTGTACTGTTCTTCATCTCAGAAACAATCACACACTCCTCAAGAAACACATAAGGAAACGTGGTCTCAAACTATTACTTCACCTACTAATGAAGCTTGATTTTTAAAACATTTTCGTTATCTTAGCTTAAATTTGCCGTTTTTGAAGTTCTCCTCATATTCCACTCGTCGAACGATTCAACTGTTATTTCATTTCGTAAAGATTGAAGCGATTTTGCTTCTATCTTTCTGTAATGGAAGAATAATTATCCAATGGCTTTCATAGTTCCACCTGTTGAACGATGACTGTTTTTTTAGACGTATGATACATTGCTGATGTTACGTTGAATGTTTATGTGTAATTTTAACAAATAACGTAATTGCAAAATAGATTTTTTTTTGTGGATAATCGATGTTTTCTTATTACTTGTAACTGACTTTTACTGGATTGGTTTTAATCACTTAATGCACACATTAATTTCGCCCACGCATTTCGCCCATGTTGCACGTCGATGTCAAGCAATAATGAATCTTCTCGAAGTTCATCACTGATGGAAGCACGATAACGACGAAATTCTACAAACGGTGCTTTCTGAAGGTGCTTCATTACCAAAAGTTGAGGAGAAGAGCGAGAGAGAAGAGAGTCGGAGCATTGTTGTTGCACTGGGCCTTTATTAAAATCGTAAAAAATCAACCAAGACGAACATTGTGACATTTCCATTTTTCTCAAAATTGCTGTTTTTTAATTCTCACTAGGAACAAACTGTTTGGCCAATGGTTATGCTGCCACTGCTTCAACTATAATAAATGTAAATGGTCGGACGGTCAGCGTGCCTGTCTTTCTATCAGAGCGACGGGGATTCAAATCCAATCGAGAGTGTTGGTTTTCAATTGCGGATAAAAATCTCCGAGTAATTCTTCTTCTTAGATAAGGAAACAAAACCGTAGGCCTGGGGTCAATAGGATGTTAGCCACGTTAAAAATCCCTATTGGAGGTTGGAATACCCCTCGATTCGCCAAAATTTTGGCAGGGTGGGCGGAAGTTAATGCCTATAAGTGCGAGATGTATCTTATAATTAATAATATTTTCCGAAAATAGTAATATCAAATCTCAATGGCCCTATCAGCCATGGTCATTTGCAAAAACTGTATATGCAACTTTCGTAGAAATACGTATTCAAATAGCATCCATTACCAACAAGTTGCTTGCGCCTTTAGTGCGAAACATTCTGACTCCGATTCTCTTGCGCTAAGTCTCGGAAATGTGGAGTTCTAGATACCAACAGCATTCGCATGTAAAGCATAGTTCTACGGCATATTATAATTAGCCATCTACCTGGAAAATCCATTAAAAGGCATTTGTCTGTATTTAGCTTCACTATATTTTCTGGAAGTTCAACCGCGAAAGCAATTTCAGCAAATTTATTGTGTAACCAGTGATGTAGTTGCTCATTAGCAGATAGTTTTGTATGCTTCTTGAAAATTCGAAGTAGTTATAAGACCGTAGAATTTAATGCCAATAATGCATGCGGTCCCTCATTCCCATGCAAGAAATCGTAATGCGCTAAATTTTCTACACATATACACTTAATCCACAATGAAAATATTCAAGAAGTGCAGAGCTGTAATTGTATAATGGTGAAAGTACGAGATGGTGCGAAACCATTCTAAAACTAACAACGTCTTTTGTGCTGTGTAAGCAAATTAAGTTAATTTAAAAACACTAGCGGCTTAGTTAAGTTGCTACTTAAGTATGCCGTATGTTATTCACGACGAGCAATTATACAGTCTTGGCGCCCTTAAAGTATTACCTGGGGAAATTATCAAGAAGTTTGCCTTTTATCGAGTAAACTAAACTTTGTTTAGAAACATTAACGGCAGATGCATAAATGCAAAGTTGTGCAGAATATTTTCTTAGAGGAGATATTACTTATATAGCAGCATATATCAAATCGATACGTTCTCCAAGGTCCAAGCAGCTAATTACTTGCTAATGGTATTTCTAGTTACAAGCAAAAATCGCAATAATTTATGTAATAAGTATATATTATTCCTGTTTTTTTTTTTTTCAATGTTTACTCATGTTTTCAAACGTTTTTATGTACGGAGGCTGCCACAAATCAAATTATGTTAACCGCATACCATAACCTAAGCAGGTTCCAAATTTGTAATTTTCAGGACTTATCTTGTTCTTGTAAATTGTAGTACCTTACCACTTATTTATGCAGCATGGAAAAGTATTGATGATCGATTGTAACGAGTTAGTAAGCTGTAAATATGAACTGTTGAAAAATATCTCCTTTATGCGTTTTTTTCTGATCAAAAGGACTTCCTGCGAAAGATATCCATAAGGAAATGTCTCCTACGGTGAAAAGTGTTTGTCGCGTAAAGCCGTGTATAACTGGGCCGAGAAATTCTCTCAAGGGCGCTTAAAAGTTGTTGATGATCAGTGATGTGGGCGCCCCGTTCAGATTGCGACAGATGCAACTCTTCGACGGGTGGAAGAAATGATGCGAACTGACAGGCGGGTAACGATAGACAGCATAGCAACTGCATGGTTTAGCCTAGGGAAACATCCTTCTTCACCGTCAATAAAGAAATTCAAAATTGTGCCCTCAGCTGGTAAGGTTATACTTACCGTGTTCTGGGATTCTCGAGGAGTGCTCCTAACCCATTTCCAGAATAGAAATGAGAACGTGACTGCTGAATCATACTGTAGAGTTCTGTTTTTGCTTCGGGATACAATTCGACGAAAACGTCCAGGCCTACTGACGAGAGGAATATTGCTGCATCACGATAATGCCAGGCAACATTCGGTCCACTTGACCCAGGCGAGAATTCTTGAATATCCGGCTTACAGTCCCGACCTAGTCCCAAGCGACTATCATCTGTTTAGTCCACACAAACAGCATCTTGGCAGCAAACATTTCTAGGGTGATAACGATGCTCAGCAAGAGGTACGCACGTGGTTCAGACTGCAGCCCAAACACTTATGCAACAAGGATTGGGGCATTGATAAAGCGATGGAATAAGTGTATTGATGTCGATGGACTCTTTGTTGAATAACAAAACTTGCTTTTGGCTAACTCTTTCTCTAATTATTTTTGTAATAGCTTTTTGTGATCTACTTACTGACTTTCCCTCGTATTTATCGATAAAATGTATAATCTTCAGCTCATGATTTCAAATAGAACAGCCTCTGTATTTTTGTTGTGGATGGTGGAATATTAAATTCTTAGACCTTTCACCATTCCATTCTAGAAGTTACTTTCTGCCACAAAGGAAAGATCCTAACGTGTACAGTTTTACTGTAAAAATTACATCACTTATTTTCTTAACCAAGTGGTTGGCCAGGATATTGTTTTTGGCAAACAATCGATGTAGATTAGGGAGTTTTGATGTTATAGTATATAACAGTAGCCATGAATTTGTGTTGTAGATGGCAAAATAATACTATTTAATTTAACATAATACTATTTTCCAAGATGCACCAAGTTCTTCCAAAGTAATTCGGTCCTATATACTTACGAAAAAACAATCACCGTTGGATGTAGGTTCGTTCAATGCATCTATTCCACAATGCATCTACTGCTTTGGGGTCTGTATACGCAAACAGCCTCATTATGGCTCGACTGAAAAATTACACTTTTGCACATATTTCCTTGATTAATAAAGATAGTCGCAGCACTAAAATTTCGTAGACTCGAAAATGTTACTAGTTTTTAAGCAATCCAGCACGATCCAGGAAAGTTACTTTCTCAAACGGCATTTCGAGCACTTTTAAAGCGATCATTTGTCTGAAAGTTTATTATTAACTGATGGTCTTACTGTTCATTAGATATCCTTTGTCCTGTGTTTCAACTTTAAATATCACACTTTTACTAACTCCTAATTCATCTACAACCGCTTGTAAGATGTATTAGTTCTACAGTTCAGATAGTGGGATATACCTCAATTGAATTCAAGTTAAAAATTGTGAATTAATCTCCAAATTGCTCTTCACGTTGGTCATTGGTTGCGCCGCACGCAATCCTCCAAACCCGAGGATTATTTCCACTTCTTCATAAGACAAGAAAAAAGAGGAGACAAGATAAGCTACATTTGCTTTACGTAATGAAGTTTAATAGAACATTGTCAGAAGAATTTATTTATAAATAATAAATTCTCCAGCGCATGAGTGTGAGATATACACGAAGTAAACGCACAAGAAAATTACCAACATTTCTGCTGCACGTTAAGGAACTGATTCTATAATAACCGACGCTCAGGGGGAGTTTTTCTAGGCAATTTAAGGGTAAGTATTGTGCCTGCGCTTGCGGAATCCGCAGCGAAGAGAGCTATAACAATTGAATAAGCAAGATTGATACGACGTGGTAGTAAGGCATGAAGGTTGATGTATTGTTACGTATTCTGTATTGTTTATATATGGTATTATGTCACGCATTCTAGAAGCATTTACCTATTCATAGCCTACTCCGATGTACAATCAGATAAATATACTGCGTAGAATTAAGGTCCTCTTTGTATTTAATAAAGTGTAACATTCAATTACGCCTTGTTATATGCGAATAAATATAATAAATCATATCCCATTATCATGAAAAATTAAAGAAACTATGGTTTTTTATGTTGATCTATGATGTTATTAAATTGTTATCCTCTGTATAAATAAGCACGTCTTCTTGTATTAATAACTTTTCTGCTGTTTTACTTTCGAAAACAAAATTCAGCTGAAACAACGTCCATAAATGTTTAGAGGTAAACACACTCAAACCAATTAAGTCGTAACTTCTGAAAATTAACTTCTTGATGAATTAGAGTTCTTAAAACGCGATTTACTTAAGTAGTTGTAGTATGTACTTGGATTTATGAAGTGCTTTCCTTGTAGTACTCGAATAAAACTTACTTGCGAGGGTATCCTTATTGATTGACCGTCGCTTAAGTTCACACGGAAAAGATATAGTTAAAACTAACAATGCACTCATGCAATACCTACATCATGACTTATAACGTATTACCGTCGATAAATTCCAAGTGTGCCATTAATTTATACAAGAAGAAAATGCGTTTCAGTTACACAGTATATATTTTTTTAACCAGACGTGTTTTTTTAAACATTGCAACCGTATATTTTAATATAACTAGATATATCTCAAAATTCTGAATAAAACCATATCTTTGCTGGAGTCGTTTTAGGGTAATCGAATTAAAAATGCTTAAAACTTTTAAATTATTTATTTTTCACTAAAATACAGCACATTTCTTCGTTAAACAAAAACATGATGATAAAGCAACTGTAGTAACATAATTAAGAAATTGCATGTTTCTGCAAGTGCTCAAATTGAGGCCTCCCTTGCAGTCTACAAAAATGAACTCGTTGCATGATACAGTTACTAATATTTTCCAACATATTAAATGCAACGTTATTGGTTTCTCGCCCAGTGGACTGCTTCAGATCATCAGCAGATTTAGAAGCAATTACGTAAACATTGCTTCTTAAAAACCCCACAGAAAGATCCAATGGCGTAAGGGCAAGTGACTTAGCAGGGCACTCGACTGGATCCCTTCCCCCATTCACCTTTCAGAGACATTTTAAAACTTATAAGCAATGCTATTGGTGACAGACATGTTTATGCAGCCATCCAGTGCAATATAGTCTGCAGTCTGAGTTAGGTGTTTTCGTAGCACTGCTTTTGTAACCATGAGCAATAACTTTCTTTTTGTGGAAAGAGGGCGTTGAAACTTCAGAAATTAACGTCTGCAAGGAGTGTTTGGTGAGTCTGCAGAATCTAAAAGTAGTGTATATCGGTTGGTCGATCGTTCTGAAACTGGTGGAACATCATTAGAAGACGATTCACGCAGTGGTCGCCCGAATACGTCGGTAAACGAAAGAAACATTACTGCCGTGGAGGACCTACTGAAAGAGGACTGGCGAATGACTATTCGTCGAATTAGTTACTCCTAGGAGTAGCTACACGACAAGTTCATGACATCCTATCTAATTGTTTGGACGTAAGAAAAATTTCGGCCCGCTGGGTGCCAAGACTGTTGGGACCGGAACAGAAACTCAACAGGTCTGACACTTGTCGTCAACTTCAGGACTGTTAGCCCGCTACGGTGAAGAAGGCTCTCTACTTAAGGCGCGTGCAGTTCTGCCAAAAGGTACTAAAATTAACGCAGAATATTATTCGAACTTATTACCCTGCAGGCATTTGTCAGAAAGCAGCATGGAAAGTTGCATAAGCGTCCGTTATTGCAAGAAGGTAATGCAAGACCCCATACCGCAAGGAAGACAAAGGATGTTTTGAATGATTTACCTTTCGCATCCATCTTACTCGCCAGATGTCGCCCCCCAGTAATTTTCATCTGTTTCCAGTTTTGAAAAAACCTTTACGGGATGTTAGATTTGAATGTTTAAGTGACGTAAAACGTGCCATAAATAGAGGGATTGCGGAGACACCGAAAAGTTCTTTGAGGGCGGCTTAAAAAAATTAGTTTCTCAGTAATTATAAATACGCTTCACCGCTCAAGTTTTGCTGTATAAAAACAGGACCTACCATTTTTAGTTTGTCACATATTAACTCTAGCATTATTTTTGTTCCCCCTTTTTTCAACTCAACAAGGAATAATGTCGGACCAATATTTGTAATTTTGTGTATTGACCATACCGTCTAGATAATAACTTGCTTCAGCGTTATAGAAAATATGCTACTCAAAATTTCTGTCGCTTCTTTTCCACAAGCCAGACACAAAATTTTAGTTTTCTACTCCAATCGCTATCAAGCAATTCCTAGACGCCTACCATTTTGTATGGATCAAATTTGTTTCCTTGCAGAGTTGTCCACAACACTGACAGAGCAACCTACAAAAAAGTATCATAAAATTCTTTATTCAAGATTTTGAGATCTATGAAGCTTTGTTAAAAAAATATGGTGTTACCGTTAAACGAAAAACTTGAAATGAAAAGCTTCTCTAGCAATTTAAAAGAAATTACATTATATGTGTGAAGCAATCAAGTGTCAGGCGTGATTGTTACTGTATGAGTAACTCGTTTAAAACATGTTCTTTTTTAATTTGAACTGATGTGAATATCAAAACTCGTCACTCGAAATTTAACAAATTCTTTGTTCTTTTAATTAGCTCTTGCAAACTATGCAGACATAAGATTCATTGATCCCATCGTTAATCGGATCTACAAGAATGGAAAATTATTCTCTATTTAGCAGTTGTCTTCAAAACTTGTTTGCTAGAGTAATCGACGAAGCAAGGATTAAAACTATTTACCTCAAGAGCTGCTGTTTGTAGGCGTTAATAAATTATTATCAGCATTGAAAGTACCGGTGCCTCGGGTAAAATATATTAAATTCTTCCTTTGTAAATACACCTCCAAAAACCGTAGTAGAACGGATTGAAGATATTGACCTTTATTGGACATTCTATAGCGTGATCCTGGCATGTACTTTATAACCGTCAAGTTATAAAGTTATAACTTTATAACTTGAATGCATTTGCTGTAAATGAAGGTAAATGCAATTGAAGATCTTAAATAGTAACCCTGTAATTCGTGTCATAATTGAAATCATCGTTTTATCTCTTTCGGAATTACGTAAAAGCGAATCGTCGAGACTAGCGGTTGTTCAAGTCAATACAGAACAAGTATAGCCCCATTCTTTAATCAAGCTTTATTCAGACACCAGTTTGCTATGTGTAGGCAATAAATAAAGCTCAGAAATTTTTACGTCCCAGCGATCTTCCGGGACGATCCTGAAATGTTGCCAACTTTCAGAGCATCGATCGAATTAACTCCAGATATACTCGCAGTTACTTCAAGTAGAATGGAATTGAAACTTCCCATTTTCTGGAGCACACGCAAACGTGAATCCGCACAGAGTTAAAAAAGAAGAAACTATCATAACTACAACGAAAAATACTGGACAGCGCGGCAGTAAATTGGTATTAAGCGATTTGGAATGTAAACGATTCGCATTTGGTATTTGAAATCGAATATTTAAAGTTGCTAGCATGATGATACAAAAGCTCTAATTAGCGTTGAGTGCCCGTCCGCATTTATAAAGGCGAATTCACACTACTTGATAATGATGAACAAGCAGAATTTCAGGAAATTCAGAAACTGTACTGAATATTACACACGAGGGAAATACATATGTTTAATTAAGATTAATATGTGCGACTAATTACTTTCAGTATATAGATATAACTACAATTTCAAATTTATAACCGCGTTTCAAGATTTTATCTGCAACGCTCGTTTCGGAATTAATTATGCTCTTTGCTATTTGCATGCAAATTTAGAGAGGCACATGCAGGTAGTACAAATAATTATCGCGTACGTTTTTGTACACTTATCGCTTCAAAAGAGTAGGAAACATAAATGCCTCTGATATAATCTATGTAGTTTACTATTGAACTTAATTGCTGATGTTTTTCTATGATCTCTGATATCTACTTTCTGTTCCTTCAAATGGATACGATGAAATTCAAAAAAAGTTAATGCGAGCTCAGAGGTTGAACATCTTATTAAACAATTAAATAATACTCCAGCTATAGGAAACCATAAAATCCCGGTCATGGTTTGAAAAGACGTAGCAGGGATTTCAATACTACCACCACTATCCAATGTTTCTGAATCTATTTTAAAATCACAATTAATGAATTATCTAGTTAAACATAGCTTAATCTCGCTGTGTCAATACGAGCTTTCGACTAATAAATTTATCACAACTGCTTTAATGGATATGGTTAAATTCCAAAAAGCGCGTAGCATGTATAATATCTTTAACTGCTGCAGTTGACCTCGTAGATCATGACATTTTGCTCGACAAACTTTTTCAGTATAGTGTAAGGGCATTCAGTCAATGATCTTGACTGAATATAAACAGTCAGATAATATAAACGTAAGTGTTGGAGTACCGCAGGCATCGTTGTTGGGACCTCTATTGTTTATATCGTTTATTAACGATCTGCCTTCGATTGTGTCGCGTGTGGTGACGTTGTATGCGGTAATAATCGTGAGGAAGTGAGTGACACTCGGACTAACTATCACCTAAAAATGCCAGCAAGACTCCATTCCAACATATTTCAAGTAGAAATTTCTGCTTTAATCCGGCGCACCGTAAAGGATCTCGAGGCGCAACCGTAAATATATATACACAGACAGTCAAGTACTATCACGGCCTACATGCCTTCAGGTGATTGAGACGCAATAACCACGTTACTTTGTGGTAGCGTTCAAGGCGCCAAGGGATCGAAGGAAATATGCCTTTCGTCGGTGCTAACCCCTGTTGCGGTCTTCAAAATAAGCAAAAAGACACGGGATAACAATTAAAGATCCTCGTACTGAGAAATTGCTTCGGGAGAAAAAGCCGACAAGCGAAAGCACTCAAATCAGGCTCGCTAAAGACATAGCGCTATCGTTCAGCAAAAGGGACCATGTAGGAGAAGCTGGAGATTAAATCTGCTGTCTATACCAAGAAGATCTGGAGGCGGCAAAACATGATTTATGCAAATGTGTTGCGATTATTCGCGCACGACACCAACATTTCAGTAGACTATTTCGTTAATTTACTGAACTAAAGGAAAAAGATTCTAGAGGGTACTTTATTATAATAAATCTAAGGTCACGGTGACCTAAGACATTTCTGTCATAGGCCTAGCTATAATAACAATAATAGTAAAATAATAATTTTCCTTTCTTTTGTTTCTTCCCTTTCTTCTTCTCCTTCTGCCTATTCCTCTTCTGCACTGCTCAAAACAATTAGGAGATATTTGAAAAAATGGTAATAAAATAAATAAATAATGAATGTAGCACCTCGCAAATATTTTTATATTTAACTACAACGTTTTTAAATAATAAACCGAACGCATTGACAAGTTTAAACTTGTTTGTATACATTATAAAGCTACTAAGGCACTAGAGTGAATAAATATCACACAATTATGAGACTTTATAAGAAGTTTTATTGATAAAGTAACGAAACGTCAATTGTTAATAATGTGTATGATTGCCACGAACGGCAATAAAGGTTTGACATTGCGTCGGCATTGATCGAAGCAGGACATCAAAAAATTCTTGTGAAAGATTATTCCATTCCTCTATCAGAGCATTTTGAAGTTCCTGAATTGTTCGCGGTGGCATGTTTCTTGCCGCAACACGTCTTCCTAAAGCATTACAAGCATGTTCGATAGAGTTACCATCGGGAGAATTTGCTGGCCGGTCCATTCTATTGATTCCCAATTGTTCAATCCAGTTGTTCACGATGTTTGCCCGATGTGGACGAGCATTACCATCCATTAAAATGAATCTTTCACCCATAGCTCCAGCGTACGGAAGAACAATGGGTCTCAAAATTTCATCCAGATACCTGTGAGCAGTCAGGTTGCCATTCTGTATCACATAAAGGTCTGTATGGTCTCCTGCGCTTATTCCAGCCCATACCATTACACTCCCACCTTCATATTGCCGCCTTTCTCGAACAAGTTGTGGCTGATTACGTGTTCCAGGTTCACGCCAAATTAAAATACGCCTATTATCTGGATTTAGGGCGAATCTGGATTCGTCACAAAACAATACTTGTGCCCGGTCATCGTGATTCCAATTTCTATGTTGCTCAGCTCATATTCTTCGCGACTTTTTATGAAGAGCAGTTAGTGGAACGAACACTAGGGGTCTTCGAGCATATATGCCAACGTTGTGAAGACGATTTCTTATTGTTAGAGTTGATACTACTCTTCCCGTTGCAGCGGCAAGCTCACTTCTAAGCTGCGTTGCGTTACGAGTGCGGTTTCTACGTGCAAATACTGTTAGGTATCGATCATCTCTTGGTGTTGTAGATGCTGGACGTCCTTGTCTCGTCTTCTCCAGTTTCTAAAAACTGATTCCGCAAGCGCGAAATCACACTTTGGCTCACTGCAAAAACTTCAGCAACAGTGCTGTCTCCGTCCAGCTTCCAATTGACGTATCGCTCTCCAAGCCTGTGCATGAATCAAATCGTGTTGCTTTTGCATTATTACCCGTAATTAGTTAAAAATTTGCTATGATGCGGAAAATGGTAAAATCTAACTGTAGTCGAGATCGCTCGGATACGCGCTTGTATGGCGGTTCGGGCAGGCGCTGCACTGAAGCACTGCAAGTTGAAATTTGTCAATGCATTCTGTTTCTTGTTTAAACGTTATAGTTGCAATATAAAAATATTTGGGTGTCATATTATTTATTTATTTATTTTATTATTATTTATCTGAATATCCTCTAATTGTTTTGAGCAGTGTACTTTAGTCTCCTCCTTCCTTCGGTACTCCTCTCATCTTCCCGGACTCTCTCTTCTCTCACTCTCCCTTCTTTTTATATTTTCACCTTCTTCGTTTTCTTCGCCTTATTTTCTCTTCTTCTTTCTGTTTTACTCCCATTTCTTCCTCTTGCTTTCTTCCTTTTTCTCTTTGTTTCCTTTCTTCTCATTCTTACAATTTATCTCCTGATTTTGATTCCGTGATTTAGTTGACTGAGATTCATGATTAAGACTAAGGATTAATTAGTTTTGTGAACAAGATTTAATTTTTCAGTTATTATTATTGTAGTCGTGATGGAATTTTTACATAACTAGGAAAGTAGAATGAATAATTAGTTGATTACGGCCAACATAGCATAGAACATCTCTTTAAACTGTTTCTAACATCATCAGGAGATTTTTGCACTAGCCTGTAAGTGCCGGCTGATTTCTTACATTTCTGCTCTGCCTTAATATCAGAGAACTTATTAGAATTTCGTAAGTCCTTCATGAAACAATAATTTTGAAACCAATATGTTGGGCATTTCAAAGAAGTCATTTTACAAATTGAAACTATTCTTCAAAACACGCGTGTTGAATAATTTAATTAATTCGTTTTATACCAGGTGGTTCATATTATTTGGAGCAATGCAAAAATAACCCAAAATTTCTCACCAACTACGAACGAATTCTAGGAAACCCGCGTCCTTTTAATTGTATTGCCGTGTACACCTAAAATTTGTGTTATAAAAGCTTTTCATATGGAAAGTAGACGTTGCGACATTATGTGTTACTGGAATCTACGTAGTTATGATACGTTCGCAAAATTTATGTACTACACGAAAACGTATATCCCAACCTACTTTCTTATTGTTGCCGACCCACGCACGGTAGTAAACGTTTGAAGAAGGCTTTTAACGCATAGATGGAAAATATACGTGTGCAGATAGCAACGTAGGTTACACACCGTTAGCCCTTCGTGTAATGATCGGTATTACAGCGTTTTATACTTTCGTGCTTTTTTTAACACACCTCTACCCAGTGTGGGGATGGGCAATATACCATTTAAATTGCATGGTAAAATATTTAACTTTCGATTTATAATGCAAAGTTTGTCCTTTTAGTTTAGCATATAACTATAACAGCGAAGGATAGATCAAACATAAGTGCTTTATTGTTTTTCAAAGTATTCTCCATAAAAACTGTTAAAGAATTGTGCCAGTCGTCAGTTGAAATAATAAAAATTACCATTTTAAAGGCATCAACTGCTACTTCCGCCTTTAGCCAAAATTTTCGGGCATTTCCTTCGACACACTTCTGGAATTTTTGTTAGCTTCTAATCATCTTGGACTACCCACACGCCGAACTGATGGGGTTCTGTTACTGAGCCAGCCCAAAGTTTTTCGCCACCAATTAAGGCGAGCCGCTTTTTGATCTTCGGTTCAAAGATGTGGGATCAAACGGGAAAGTTTCTTCAAAACCAATTCATCATGCGTAATTATTTCGATTGACGTTATTGAAATGCTTAAGGATGGATCCTTCCTTGATTAGTTGGCACACAACGGCCATGTTAGTTTAAATGTGGCTGCTGTTTTTGGTATCTTGGATGATATTTTGGATCTAAGCAAAACAATTTTCGTTACGCAACTAGAAGCAAAATTAAAAATCTAACCCTAGTTTTAGATTCGGCGAAAATAATCAGTTCAGTGAGTGCAGGTATATCCATAAATTTAGCAGTTTTTGCTAAATAATATTTGCATTAAATAAGATGCAATATTGCATCAAATATAATGAAATGCGGGGCATAAATTTAAAAAAAAGAAGGATGCTTTGCGCACGTTCACGATATCATGAACTTTATTGATCACATCGTCCGTAGTCACCTCAATGGGACAACTTGCCCGCTCCTTATCAAAGACTACGCTTCTATTCATTAAACTAGTATCTGATGGTAACCATCGAAGGTGCATCTGACTTTTCTTTGATTTCTGCACGCATTTTCTCATCCAAAAAAATAAACCGAATCACTAATATAGATTTTGGCACAAAGCGGGATTTCTCTCCAAACACGGATACTTTTCATATTATCCTCGTATAATTTAAAATTTTCCTGTCACAACAAACTGTACGTTTTCACAATTACTCCCTGCGTATATACGTTAATTTTCTAAATTAATATAGTCTCTCCCTGATAGGTCAAAGACGGTCTCTAATTGCCATACATGTAGCTGCAGGTTATCATGTTGCCAAGCTTTAGTGGATCCCGCTTAAATTACCTAGTGTGTCGCCTGATGTTATACGAAATCGCAGACATTGTACAAGAAAGGAAATAATTACACTAATGGCTTCTTTTAACAAATTACATAGTTCTGTTTTATGTTGTATAAACGTGTATCTTGAGAAGAAATGTATGTACCTATTTATTACACGGGGTGGGCTAATGCTCTGGCAAAGTCCATTTGTTCTCTACACAAAGGTTAAACTAAAATCTAACGCATATGGAGGTATATTGTAACTATCGGTGCACGTAACTTGTGCCAAAAGTAAGTTATTTTTCCAATAAAACACTCTGTAGATTATATGATTTTTACATTGTACAACAATATCTGCAAATATTTCTTAATTCCTATTCGGTAGATACCTCATATTTCACGACAACCTCGATCGAAGAGTGAATCCTACGGTAGGCAACTAATATAAGACGCATGCTTACCTCACTATCATATTGAAACGGTATGTCGTTATATAGATTATTCCAAATAAGTTGTCGAAATGGATAAAATTAAATCGATAATTTGTTTGGTTGGCTTAGAGACCGAGTCCATAAAATTTTAACGACTCGTTCCGGTTCAGTCTTAAAAATATCGTTACGCCCATTCTGTAAGCAAACGCTAACGGGCAAAATCGTCGCATTTATCGTTATCCTATCGCCAAAACTATTTTTCCTTGATTATGTCGTTTGCGGTCATTAAATTAAACAGTGAGGTTATTTCTCATTATTTATTGTAACTGTTAAGCTGGTTTCCTAATTCCTTCCAGCTCTTTTCCAAATAATTTGGCTCTCCTGCCTTGAATTTGTTTGGGCGACAAGTGACGCCATCTGTATTTGCATAAAGAACAATTGTTAGCTTCAATACAGGAGGTCCGAATGATTTCAGCAGCTCTTGTAACGATGAGCTTACAGAATTGACTTTCGTGTTAATGTCGTTGTATAACGATAGTTGTTACATAACGGTAAAATTAGAGAGTTAGTGCCTTAATATCCAGAACTACTATTAGCCATATATTGTACTTATCCGCAGTGGTGTAACACACGTTTCAACTGTTTGAAGAACAGTTAATACTGAGCGGTATACAAAAATTTGCCACCTCTCATATAGCACGTAAAACAATAAATGATAATTAATTATTTGAACTGCATATATTTTAATTTTATTATATATTATTTATTTATTATATATTTTATTTTTAGCGTAGTCGTAAACTATCCATTATTTAACATTAGACTGCTTACATACAAGCGTATCTCAAGTACATACTGCTTACGACAAATTGAATAACTGGTTCTGATTAAGAGTACTTTAAAGACCCTCCTCCGGCAATCGCACACTAAATCTACGCATTGAAGCAAACTATATATAAATGTTAGGGGGTAGTAGGCGCGACGCCCAATATGTGCACATGCTTTTGAAGGAAGATTAGATTCCATCGCGCGGAAGAATAAGGGCAAAAAAGGCGATACTTAAGCGAAATTTAATTTCGTGTGGGTTCGCAAGAGGATCGTATTTATATTCCTTTACACACCTTTATATCCCAAACCTATTTCCTTTTTTTTTGAAGCATTTTGTTACCGCCCCTACTTAACTTTTAATATTCCTCTGCGATTTCTCTTCTCCTCTACGAAACAGGAAATTTTAATATGACATCGGAGGATGAATACATCAAGTGTCATCTACATCTAGATAGCGTACGGCAAATAAAAACTACTACTCCATGACGGGAAAGCTCTTCGATCCAACGAAGTAAGGACCATATGGTACGTTTGTGCGCTTAAAACATTTAAATTCTCGCATCAGCTTTATCTAGCGATGCGAACAAGAGGCAATTCCCGAGAGACATGAGAACAGAGCCGCAAGAAAATCTTCCACCCATTCTAAGGTTCCCGTGAGGTGTAAGTTAAATCTTCTGAAGAATCCTCACTTTTGTAAAGTTTATACGAATGGCGTCCTTTTTAATATAGCAAACATTTATTTATTGTATCGCTGTTGCAGATCAGAATTTGGCCTTTTTAATATATACTTGGTATCAGCCTAAATACAATAATAAAGATCTTAACAAAGAAAGTTATCTAAGATTTTCAGATCTGCTAGCCTTCCGCAGCTATTGTTCTGTGTTCATTGGTTTTCGGACGGTGGTTATAGCCCGGAATCAAATTCTTTACAGATTTAAGCAAATAGAATTTGAGGAGAAACCACGTGGATTATCTAAATCTCCAGACATTCATGTAAATAAGGAAAATCGTGAAAAATACAGATCATTCTACACAACCAAACAGAAATAGTAATAAACAAAGGAACACCCGGTAACTACTCAAAATGTTGCCCGTTCGCTTATTGGCACAAATAAGGTTGACTTACAAAAGCGCAATGGTGTAGGTGTTCTGTACGAATATTTGCTGTCACATTCTAAGCCGGGCTTTTATTATAGTTGTTACCCTATTAACGTACACCCCCGGCAGAAAAGATCGATAAGAGTAACATTTGGGGACCAAGAAGGTTATTGCTCCAACCCATTTCTCGGGAAACGTGTGATTCAAATAACCACGAACCTGTTGCCCAAAGTGAAATCGAGCACCATCTTGTTGAAAGTAGATGCCTGGATTCATAAGTTGTGATTCAGTGGATGGTAGTTTTCATTTATTCATTGTACAATTCGCAGTAGTTCTAACTAGAGAATGGATGTTAGAGCTCCACGTATAAAGAATAGGCCAATGGTATCAAAGGATACCAACAACTCAAAAACTGAAGACTTTCTAATAACATTATCACATTGGAATGACCTTTGAAGGTATATTTAATCTTTACATGAAATTAGGTCGATGACATTAGCGTTAAGAAACGCTTTCTGGCACATATACCTAACCACATTTCGACATAGAAATTGATGCCAACGGAACTGAACGAAGTTAATTAGAAGTAAGTGAAATAAATTCAAAAAATCGAATCGCCTAGATACTGTAATAGTCACACCTCATTACGTCATCGATGAGATATTTTGATGAGTTCGAAGAATCCAGTTTCAACGCACCAGAGCTCCACTATCGGGACTCATATACTTACCCGTTCGATAATAAAAATTTCATATTCCGCCACGGCGCCATTCTCGTGCCGGTCTGAGTTTCCCAATTCCATTAAGGACGGTAATGTAATTACGCTCCCATTAAGGAGGCTTTAAAAACTGTCGCTTATGGGAGACGATAAGTAATGGCTTTAGAATTTTCGCGGATTTGCTGCGGCCGAGCCGACAGAAGAGGTGCAAATGATTTATTTTTGTCGAGCCGCAGTTGGATGATGGCGGTGTTGGCCTCGCGATCCTATGTTCAAGAAGTGTTTCTTCGAGTCGAGATTACAAACCTTAGGGTTTTTAGCCGCTCTTCTGCAGGTATTTGAAATTTAAATCGGACATTTATTTTAAAGGCCAAAAAAAGAAAACGAGGATAAACGCTCGTCCTTCCTGCATTCATTTATAATGTACCTTCTAGTAATTTTTTAGCCGCAACTAAGTAGCTTTTTAATTTGGAATAAATTAATTTGGAATTATGATACTCGGGGAAACTTTCTTATTGCAGATAAAACAATAAATCAAGGCATGCGTATATTGCTGTGCATTATCCATGTTTAGTTTTATTATCGACACTGTAGTGATACTCATAAGTATCTTGTTACTTCTATTAATTTCTTCCGCGTCTCGCTGTGTATCAAAATTTTCACTCGACGTTTCGCCGTTCATGCTGACGGCTTCTTGTGAATCTCCGTTGTTCCACATTCTTCTTACATACGCCGTTGGTGCATTCGATCCTGAAGTTTCCGCTCCATTGTGCGTAACGGTTCTGCGTAGTAGGCTCTTCCACGTATTGCTAAGATAGTACTCTTCGTCTCTGTTGACGGTCTTGTTCTTTTCTATTTTTATGGCTTTCCTGATGAGTCTTTTTCCGTAGCTCATAGCGGTGGCTATCACTTTTACGTTGTTGAAGTTGAAGCGAGATCGGACATAAAATGGACTTCAACAACGTCAAAGTGATAGGCACCGCCAAGAAATAGGAAAAAACGGTATGGACACCGTTTTTTCCTATTGTCTTCATTGTGGCGTGGACTCCTTCTCCTCTTGCACGAGCTTAATCAAATCGGCTACTCAGACTATTCAACAACGAGTTGGTAGTCAGTTTTACGGCACAATTGTTAGATGTTTTACCAGAAGATTGTCGGATGCTCCTGTTTGCCTCCAAGCTCCGGCTATTAATGAATATATTTAGATTGGACGGATGAATACTGAAAAATCCATATTTCCTTGATTTTACCGTTGCAGCTAAATTTAATTGCATCAGTGAAATCAAAAAGATATCAATTTTTCCAAATATTAATTCCAGGAAAACTCTACGAATTTCGTTTTGGAGCGTTTACAGGTTTTTTAAAGGACTCTTGGCTGCTACTATCCATGCAATATACTCACAAGACCTCATAGGCCTTAAGCATCTTCTGCAAAAGGGCGTTTAGTTCTCGCATACGCAGAACTACTTCGATTTAGTAGCATCTACACGGACTTCCTTACGCGAGCAAACTTCTCTTTGATGTAATTGACGTGAAGACACCAAGGTTATTTTTTGACGAATTTTAACCCCCGATTCATGCCTGAATCACTCCATGGTCCCTCGCCTGGTGCATTACGCTAATTGTGTGCGCCTCTGTTGATGTTATCCTCTTAAAAGAGGAAATCTTTCTATGGAATCTTCAGCTGAAATCAAATGTTCCTCATAAAAGAATAAAAATAACTACTAAGGAATTCCCGTCAATAAACATCTTTGATCGTTTGAAATTTCCCTAGAAATTTTCCAAGCAAATAGATTTATACAAAGGAAGTACAAAGTAATAAAATGATAAATCTTCATAATTTTTCTTTTCCTAATTTTACGATATTCCAAACCAACGTACAAAGCTTACTAATTTGCAGCTATTGTACTACGGTTATTTTTAATTGCTTTGTTATTGATTTAATTGAAATTTTAAAGAAGATTCCTAAGAAATCGTAGATACATATAGTCTATTATTTGGTGCAATGGCGGAATTATTGTATGCGAGTAGAGCAATCGCTTTAATATTATTCGCAACCTGATTGTCAGATATATTATTAGCCTTGATAACAATGGTAGATTTATTTAGGCAAAAATCACTTCCATGGAAACATTAAATAGGTGGGAATAGAGATGAGGCAGAGAAGTAAGTTTGTATATTAAAGGAGTGTGTCGTATTTTTTGATATAAATTGATAGCCGTCGAAATAGTTGGGAATAAATTGGATAGTTTTTTTTTTTTATTTTTAATTTTAAATGTTTCCGAACTCCAGGAGCGAAATTTATCCAGAATGTTTTCTAACATTCTCCTCCATTTAAAATGTATTCTTCTCTTGTAAAAATTAATACAAATTACACAGGAAAGTTTCAATGCATAAAATGCTATGAGAAAACATTGCGAACTTCTGTTCCTCTAAGGACGATTAAAAATAAGGTATGAAATTTATTTTAAAAATTATGCATACAGCTCTAACTCCCGCTCAAAATTACTACCATTTTGTAGCACATTAATTAATATATTATCACTACAGGATGTCTCACCCAGGATATATATCGACCGGGGTATGAAAGAGTATACATTGGAAAATTCTGAAAACTTGACAGGAGGTACACGGGGCCGATAAGTATTCTGCCGTCCTAAGTTGAAAGGGCGTATATGCGTTTTTGTACAAAACGAGTTAAATGCTATTATGAATAGCTCCCGATGTCTTTGATCTATTCCCAAAGGATAAAGGGTGTATGCGCGGTATGTTGTGTGTCTGCACGTTTTACTAAAAGACGTATGTGATGAAAATAATGCAGATACGCCTTCTCTGCTTTGGCTTCTAACATGGTTGCCTACCAGGCTCCATGAAAAGGAGTCTATCCATTCCCGAAATCCTCTGTTCTCAGCGTTGTAAATATGAGATTCATAAAAGGCAAGTAAATGGAGGTGGGATTGAATATGAGTAAGATAAGATTCACAATCCAGGAAATGCAGTATATATTCTGCAGATACGCAGAAGGTATTGTCGATTTTCGTGGTAGTTGTAAATTTGTTTATTTTAGGTTATACCATAATGTTACCCAGATATGAATCACTAATAGAAATAATTTTTACTGGAAGGATAATCGCCTTCAATGAGTGTTTCGTCCCAGTGGGAACAAAACAGGAAAAGAGAAAACCTTTGGCTGTCGTATGGCATGAGAGGATGACCGGTCGCTCTAAAATAGATTTAATAAGTACCTTTAATGTTTTTTCTCATCGACTCAGAGATGATGGAAATATTTGTTTGTGGCTAGATAATTGTTCATTTCAGAATAAAAACTGAGCGCTTTTTTCGTTTTTTCTATATCCTGTAAATTTCTTTTGTATAAATTAGAAAAATTTAGAAGTGAAGTACTTTGAACCCGGTCATACCTTCATGTCAGCCGACTCATTTCACCATCAGGTAGAAATGTCATTAAAAAGAAGAAAGTGTTTGATTTTAATGATTTTGAAGAGTGCGCACAACAGCCAAATGGTGGTAAAGTCCTTGTAAATAGACTAAGCTGCGCAGATATATTTAAATGGGGAGAGTACACATCTAGTTAGGCATCCTAAAGTCTTATTTACGTAACATGGTGGACCTAAACTTTATTAATAGTGAATATAATTTATACTATAGGACTGATTTTGACGCCGACTGGCTCAGATTAGATTTTTTAAGTACCAAAATATGTAGAGGGAGTTTTCCAAATATACAAAGGAAGCAAGAAGATAGAGCTACATCGCAAGAACGTAAAAGCGGTATATTAACTTAGCTAAGAAGTGTAATCCCCCAAAATCGCCAGAAGTTTTGGGTAGATTTACCAGTAATAAATGAACAAGTTGAAAATTCCGAAAGCAGTGAACAAGAAAATATCTACAATGCAACTATAATATAATGTAATCAATTCCCAGAATGTATATTTATGTTGAATAATTGTTGTAGAATTTAGTTGCATGTTCTTAATTATCATCTTCCTGTTACGTTCTCCTAGTTTGAAGAACAATGCCGCTAGTCACCTGCTTCGGTGTATCTTTCTTGTGAGGCGAAAGGACCAATTGCTTATATGTAATTCTTATGTGTTTATTTATAAAATAAAATTAAACAAAAAATAAAATTTTAAGTCCTTAACATCTCCCTAATTATTATTTTTGTTAGTAAAAACTCCTTGTAAAACCGAACCTTCACAAATTCTTAAGCCCAAGGAGCGTACCTACACATTTTAGTAGTTATACCCTTTTGTCCTAGAAAAATACATATTGTGCTTAATGTAAATGACAACTCCATTTTTTCAAAGTACGTACATATCTTGAATATTCTAATGTTACCAATAGATACCTCATATTTTGTTTAGGCTAACATGTACCACTTCAAAATTTAGTTAATATTACAAATTTGTCGCATTTATGCGAATACTACGCAGCAATGTCCAAAGAATACACATTTTGCGGATACGCCCTTTCAGTTTTGTAGGGCATTCAAATCTAAGATATCCGGTTAAATCGGAAATGGTTGTTAACTCTGCCATTTTAAATAGAACGCTCTGTACGTTATTACATTTTTTAAATCTTTGAAATTCAATGTTAAGGTTTGTAACAACTACGTTTTCATTTGTAACTACATTTGAAACATTTGCATTTTTTGGAAATTTGTGACAGATGGACGAGTACATCTAAACTTTAATAATTGAAAAGTTGAAGATTTAAATTTCATCAAACAAACATTAAACTTTAACCAGGAATTCAAAAAAGTAATCATATATAGGGTGTTCTATTGGAAATAAACTTGACTGCTGCTTACGGTATAACTATAACTCTTGGATTATTGAAAATATTTGAGTCCAATAGGGTACATTGCATAATTACTTTGGGCCATTAGCGCAGCGATGATTACATACTTGGTGCTACACAAGAACTTGTAGAAAAAAATCAAGTTGTGTTTGGGTTGGATTGTTTGGTAGTCACTCTGTGGGCTTCTTTATTTCAACTATCTATTAAGCAGTATTCCAACCAACTAGAGTCTCACTTAGTATCAGATTTGAATATTCAGTTAAGCTTCAGCTCATTAATTTTTTTGAACAATAACTCTTTTAGACTAATTCTTAATGCATTGGACTATAACTTCAGAATGGCCAATGTTCCACGAAGTATGGACCATCTCATTACCGTTTGCTGAAGGTACCCAAATATGCATGACTTGAGAAAGCAAACTACCTCTTGAGTAAAAGCTGAATATCTTGTGTTATCTTGGCTCCAAATAATTTTTAACCTGTCTAGAAATTGCAAGAAAGGAATGATCTTCCACTTAGAGCCTGTAGTGCGCAATTGTATATATAAGAATTCTTATTTTAGAACTTTTTCTCTAAATTACTCAGGGAAGAAATTTTCTTCCACCGATGTATTTTTTCTCGGAAAACTTTTTCTCACATGGAAGCCGTAACATCGTGTCACTAATTAACCAAGATTAATTTTTCTAGCACGTAAGTCGCAAGATATTTTCAAACTTATTATTAGGAAAGCTTAACACGTAAAGTAAAAAGTGCTGGAATTCCATGATAAACATAAGCTAATTACACGGAAACGTAATTAAGAGCGTTAAAAACAGAAAGAGGTGAAATTTTATGCACATCATATAATTTCCCGACCGATCGTTATCGCGCCCTTACGACTTTGACGGAATTACAAATGAGCCGCTAGTAAAACTCTGTAGCTACTTTTTTAATTTAAATCATTTTCAGGAATACATAAATTTCCGGTACCGTTGGGTCAAATCCCTGCGATAAAAATGCGTGCCAGTTATATTGAAATGAATTACAATATCCCCTGCTAAGTGGATGAAGCACACCCCTTAAGCTATTAAGTGTGGTATCATTCAGGTTATTTTATTTCACTGCGCTACTAATGCCTTATTCAATGTTCGTTATGCGAAAAACTAATAAATCAATTATACCTCAGGGGGTTACATATCAACAGTTTGGCGAATGATTATACCACTACGATGTTTGAATACCTTCCAGTAAGTTATTTTAAGAACTAATACATGCAAACAATACGGAAGCACGAATTGACCCTTATGCAAATATAACCACACACGACATAAATTTGTGAATTACCGTTTATGTGAGATGCACCAATAAAAAGAGGAAAATAGTTTTGCAACGAATGTATTAGGAAAGAAAAAAAAAAGGAAAGCAGAAAATGAGGATCTAATTATGGTATTTATTACAAGGAATATTAAACAAGATGTATTTAGTTGTCCACTCATTTTCTTGAGTGGCTTGTTGAATTCCCCTACTCTGCAATAATACACCAAAAGTAACGAATTTAATGTATTTGTCGATATGCAGAAACTACTTTCGCGTTATTAGAAAGATAAGAAACAATTGTGCTAACACTGTATTTAATAACCACACTACATGTCTGCAAACGTTTAAACTAATTTTTCGCAATGCGCCGGCCGGTGGACTATTTTTCCAAAATTCTTTTCTTTGGGCCTTAAGTAGCGTTAGATTTTGGTCTAGAGTTTGGGCAGAAGACAGAATCCATTCTCGTATATCTAATCCCTAGCTTTTCGAGCTAAGTGGCAGAAAGCGTTATCTTGTTAGAAAATTTTTTTTTCTAAAAGCTCATTTGAAAATGATTTACAAACGATGTCGTTAATGTCGCACTTGTATGTTTGGCCATTTATGCGGCTGTGACATGCAAACATTTCCTCAACGCTCTTTGATGCCATGCACCTCTCCATATCATAATATTGCAACTTTTTTACCCATTATAAACACGTTTTTCTGTTGATTTCAGGTAATAAAGGCATTCTTCTTTCCTCACAACCCTTCAGTCCTGGAATATTTAAGCGTCTTTTAACCGTTCTAGTCGACAATTTTGGACCATCTTTCGCATTAAATCATTCTAATAGATAGTTCTCTGTGACTGTTATTACGTTGGGACGACCACCTCCTGGTTTATTCTTATAAGATCAGCTAGTCTTGAGCATTTTTTGTTGTGAGTGAGATTCCCGTAGAACTTAAAATCGCAATTTATTGCCAGTAGTTCCATGGTTTAACTGAAGCGTACTAAATTTTGAAACAACATATATACAGTAGTAAAAGCAACCACTAAACAATGGAAAGATAAGAAATCTCAAGACTGATGGTCATTCCAGGTTAGAGACAAGCCAAACAATTTCTGATTGGACAATAGCACATGTCAGCTTAGTATATTGCTAAGTTTTTTTGAATATTCCAATGTGTACTTTTTCATTTATCTATCGATGCGTTTCCCGGTGAGACACCCCGTATACGTTCCGTTATCTATTTTCTTGAACGTGGAATTCCAATTACTAACGTAAGCCTATTCACCAACAGTATATTCGATCTTTCTAATTGCTAATTCCAAATATCGAGGAGTTCAATGTATTGCTTGTAAGCTTGGCATTGGGATTATTGCCTGTCATATTTATTTCGATTTAATAGTTACCATTACCTATTTCAATATGTCAATCTCTTCTCTCTGTATATTTTCCTCATTTCTGGCGGAAATTCTTTCGCTACAATGTATCACACCGACTTATATATATATCTATGATTGATCTTTCATTTTCATTTATACGTTTGCAATCTTGCGCTAACATTTCAACTTGCTCCTGACAACCTACACACAACTTCTAATCTTCTCACAGCCAATATCCAACGTTCCCTTTTGCTCCCATTTCCACAAATACCACTCGAGCTAGAGCAATACTCTGCATCACATTTACTCGTCGTCCCTAACGTAAACTTTCATTTTCGTACAGATTGATACGTGTTTGTAATATGTGAGATTATTTATGATACAGACTTTATTTTCATTATTCGAAGGTACTAGTTTACTGGACCCCAAAAATTCCCAAGAATTCCTTTTGAATTTTACAGCGTATTATGTATAAAGATAATGGTTTTTATCTGACCGACTGCTCTGTAATGAATTCCAAACCTTCGAAAAATGAAACCACCACCTACTCTCTAAACGATATTAAAAAAGTTTTCGAATATGTCTCGGGTTATCCAAAGATATTGGAGATCACTTATCGAAGGATAGATGGAGCTTTTGGATTGCGGACTTGTTTGTTGTGTCCCTACTCAAATAGTTATCATATTTATAGGACGAAACTAATCTGAAAATTACCTTTATTATTTCTGAAGTAATAACTTTTCTAACACACACAAGTCCAAAACCGGTTAAGTGCTACTGCTCTGTAAAAAATTAGGTAAATATATCGGTGTATGTGGTGGATATTACATTATTGCAGGGGGCGTTGTTAACCGAATTTTAGTGTTTGGTGAAATTCCATAAATAAATCTTGTTTGTATATTGATCTTTTTAAATTTAGGTCGCTCTTGCATTCTACTGTATTGCCAAATTTAGTTTTGTATTTTTTTTTGTTTAATGTCGTATTACAACATCGGTTTGTTTGAGAAAGCACAAGCGACGGGTATGTTGTAGGACCTTATCTTTTTTGAAAATAATGTAAATGGATCTATATACCTGAAGTTCTTACAAAATGAACTACCATTATCGGCGGATGCATATTACCAATGTCTACTTTCCTTCGATTGAAAAACTGGACGCCCACTAAAACCTTTACAATTTTGTCTATATTTTTCTGCAGTTTTACATCTCCAACTGATTCTTATTAGCAAAGCAACAAACGCGTCTATGTTCTCATATATGTACTTCACGCTCTCATAAATTTTTCTGTCTGTTCGGCACAATTTCCCAAAAATTTCTAGTGTGCAAATATTTGAGCTTTCTTCCCACATACTTAAAACCGCTTGATCTCCACAACCATCTCGGGTAACATAAAAAATATAATGCTAAGATGGCTTAGCTTCCTCATGGTATTGATGGAATAATTCACGGCAAACGCAATAAAAAGAGAGAGAAAAATATACACTAACACACGGATATGTTTCTGCCTACCCGGCGTCATCAGCGTGGTTTCCAGAGTATTTTTCATATTTCTACCTTCTATCGCTGTTGCCTCACAGTTAACCATTCCTCAAGCAGTTCTCTGATTGCTTAACACGAGATGGCGACGCTGGTAGCGCTTTGGGAAACCGCACATGTGAATATTCCGACAGGCTTACCATAATGTATATAAACAGAACACATCAGAAAATGCCTAGAAACAATAACCAAAAAATATAATGCTAATGCCGTGAATTATTCCATCAATACCATGAGGAAGCTAAGCCATCTTAGCATTATATTTTTTGGTTATTGTTTCTAGGCATTTTCTGATGTGATCTCGGGTAACATGTTTATTACAATAGCGTTTTTATCCACACAAATCATTTCAGTCGTATTGATATCGCAATGATATGGGGGAATCCGCCAGACTTCGTGACCATGTGCCCGCTGGAGCTTATACTTTCTTCTTTTCGTATCTTTTTGTTAACAATAAGAGTTCGCTCCTATTCGACGCAAAGGGCATGTAGATTACTGACAAGATTTCTGACAGGTCATGTAGCCCTAAAATATCACTCATTTAAACTTGGAAAAATTGAAGATTAAATCTGTCGTCCATTCCAAGAAAATCGCGTCTACATTTCAGCACTATCAGATACTCGTTTTGCTTGCTTTCACTATCATCTCTATATCACTAAATTAAAATACTACATAAAGTTTTATTAATTTCGTCAAGTTTTGCATTACTGATGGGCAAATAGCGTAATTTAGGTTTATAATTTACAGTTTCCGTATCAGTTTGTAAATAGTAACTCGAACTATTGAATTGACGTTGTTTAGTAATAATGTCAGTTCGGGGTAAAGAGATCTTAGATGAAAGAACCGCATACGGCTGCCGAGCTAAGGCATACCGTAGAATAACAACGAACAAGGCCAAATACATTTAATAAAAATCCCTTTTACGCAAAGCGAAGCAGTAAAAACATTATTCAACAGTGTACACTCATTATAAGCCCTACTAAGTGATTTACGTTAGATTTATTATTACAAACTGGAACTTGCTACACTTATGCATCGTAACTGTTGGCGTAGCAAAGAGTTAGCCTGGAACGGTATGGTTGGCGAAAGGAAACCGCAACAGCATGGCATCGTTCCGATCGTGCGAACAAAGCACATTAATTAAAATTGAAGTTTTGCAGCTTGTAAATGAAAAAGTTGAATTTTCCGACGAAGTTTGTTATTTGTGTTGTCGTAATTGTTTTTTTTTCTTTCGTTTCAACCTCAAAGAATACCAACTTTAATTTGTTTGTCGTTCTTATCAAGATTAATGGCCGCCGATCGAACGCTCTATTTTCCTTGTACTTGCTGCTGTTAGAAAATTGGCAGACGGCGCTGCCATCTCTGTCAATTACATTATATGTATGTTTAAATGCTATTTTATGTACGCCACGATTGTTAAGCATACAAATAAAAATGGAAACAGTTTATGTTAGTTTCGAGGTAATTTCAGTTATGCAGCATCTGGGGGATCTTTATTAGTAATTAACAAACCTTATTCTCATGGAAGAATTTGAACATGTCACCCCAAATAATCATGCCGTACGTAAAATTACGCCTCTAATATAACGGTAACCATTCTACAAGGCGTTGAAATATTAAAATTCATATTATTAATATTATAATTAAATTAATCACCATGCGCCATTTATATAACAGGTTAATTTGCATCAAAATAATCGCTTCAAGAATCGGTTCGTCATAATCGAAACACTTCCTTGCTCAAAAGAGGAAGGAACCAATTACCCAAAATAAAAATATTAACATCAAAAACCACTTACCGTGAAGTCTAGCTGAAAGCAAGCCAGCTTCTGTCTCTGGCACAACTATTCCTATATCTTTTGTAGAAGTATTATACATGAATAGTAAGTGTAAGGGTGTAAACATGGTACACCTACGGTTATTTGTAATTTAGTCATCTAAGCGTGTAGTAACAGGTGAGTTACTCGTTGCATCTAATTACTCCTAAAGTTTACACTAACTTACGACTTCTATATATTTGTCGACGAACTTTCATAATTATATACCAACATCGTTCAACATATGTATGCGCCATCTCAGCAAACCACTTATATTGCGTATTCAAATTCATGCTTTTCGGAAGATGGGAAATTCCGCGTTATTTAAATGAAGGCGAAGTTACGTGATATTATGCATATTGCCGTGCTAAAGCCGAAGGGCGAACATCACAGGCAATTTTCAATTTATTAGAAAACAATGCTGAGGTAAAATGCAATTTGATCGTCTTTCTTGAGAATGTGGTTCGTACAAGGCTTTATTAGGTTAATCGATAATCAAAGAGCTGCTAGCGCTGCTCGATAAGATAAAGTAGGGAAAATTACCTACAACATTTTCGATGTGACTAGTTTATATGTATATATAGATCAGCGCTGCAGTCTAAGCGGGCCCATGGCTTCTGTTGTTAGTTCACGTTTCAACGCTTTTGTTATCATGAGCCCAACTGCTTTGTTTTCTGATGCGACCCAATATCCAAAATTTGTGAAGCGCTATATATTTTAGTTTTCCTTCTGTTACGAACCGCTGCTCCTTACAGATTCAAAGAACTTTTACTGAAAGGAAGAGACAACTTACCATTAAGGTAATAACTTTGTATTCATTCTTTGAACCATTTTTGCGAATATTTAGTTGTATTTTTATGTAAACAAATTTTTGGAAAACCCTATAGAGCTCTTCCAGGTGACACATTTGCATAATTTATCGACTCATATTCTCAGCTTGTTTTTTTGTACTATACGTCATTCGAAAGAAGTCTCCACGTCATCAGCCACAACCGTACATAAACCGTTAAAAAATCTCATTCTCTCATTCCAGAGAAGCGTTGTCCTGCCCGCATCGCAGTCGGTGTACAGTACTGCCATAGGCAGAACTCACCCTCGTATGGCTGTCGATGTTTAGCACTGGCGTAGGCGGAAAGCACCGCCGCAACCGTGATATTCTTACTTATAAAGTTAAATTTTATTTTTATTTAATTCGCAATAAAGATTGTAAGTTTGTTCGGTGCTTTATTCTCGATCTAACCTTTGCCGAATTTTACATTTATTATGTTTACCGCGTATAGATTGATTAGCGAATGTTGATCACGTTGATTATTAAAGCTTGTTTATAATGTTGATGTATTTTTTGTGCATAAAATTGTATTCGAGCTTGATTTCCGATTTCTGTTTAATTTCATTTTTCGAAGCTTTTACTTGTTTTGTTCTTTTTCGTAATATATCTTTTGTATAATAAAATTGTCGCCGAATAGGTTAGATTTGTTAATGGGCGCTAAGATCACATAAACGCAAGTTAATATGAAAGCTCACGAGATATCAATTACCATGACGTCATCCGGTAACTACAAAGAACAAACAATACCGACTAGACAAATATCTTCTCGTTATCGCGAATGGTGTAAAAGTAATAAAAGACAAAACAAAGAAATAAAATTATTTTATTTGCGAACAAGTTACACGTTTGCTAAGATCAATTAATGTTAATTTTCTATATTTTTCAAAAATCAAAAAACTAAATCACGAGTTTCCGAGTGAGCAAGACGAGTTACATTAGCACGTTATATGAACTTCTATATTTCGTATACGAAGTATTATTTCATAATTTATTTCGTTTTGCTTTCCGCTGTGAACTGTTTTCTTGCTTTTTTCTTCCTTCGCCGAGTCCGTCAGCATTTCTTCCTGCTTTATTTGAATTTTTCTATTTTTATCCCATTTCAACACTTTATGATTCAATGCTAGCCCTTTGTAGCCAATTTTTACTTCTTCTCCCTTCCCCTTCTCCTCCCGTGCTTTTGTTCCAATCATCCACATTTCGAATCCCGCTTTTGTTAGGTCATCGCTAACAAAACGCTAACTTATATTTATTTTCCATAACCTTTCTCTTATCTTGTTCTGTATTCAATTCGATTCTTTCTTAATTTACAAGATACTTTGGGCCTTAATTACTTGCCTACTTTTTTTACTTAAACACTTTGCCTTAATATGTAATTGATGCAGAAAGTGGTTGTTTATTGCATCCTGTAGAACACTGGTCTATCACTATCCGCGTCGTAATCGCATGAGTCTGTCGACGTCTCGCTCTCAGTTACATGGAGCTTCTTTTGTACTGTTGCATGTTGTGCCGCTGATGTGACAAGAGTGACCGTTTTCGCTCGGGGTCGGGCTTTTATACGGTTTGGTAGAGAAACGGGCGCTAAGACCGCTTGCGATTGGAGGATTCGGATAGATTTCCACTGAAAATGTAACAAGTAACCATCGTCTCTTTTACGATTATGAAGAATCTTTGTGGATTTCGAAGGCTTTTCGGATTATCTGAAATAATAGTAGGGTTCATGGGACAGAAGTTTGCTATTGTTAAATAAAATCTGGTGGCCGGTTTCCAGCTCATGCTCAATTCCAAGTCACTATTCGCATGTTGGGAAACTGCGTATTTTACACGCGCAATTTATACACTAAAGACTCCTGAGGTTAGAACAAAATTTAGATGGTATTGCCTGACTTTTTTTTCTCCTCGCAATGCTATGAAACTCATCTGAATCCAATAGTTAATCCTGGCCTTTTACGCAAGAGATAAGCTGGTATCTTTATTGTCTGGACAATCCTCCTTAATTTTGGATGATACATTTTTTCCATTTGAAAGTACCACGGTAGTTTTTTTTTTTTTTTTTCATTGAAACTAATTTTTGAACGTTGACAATAACCAAGAAAAGCGCCGGTTATAACTGATATAAAAGAGGATCCATCATCTAAAGTAAACAATTGAATTCTATCCATCTCTGCTATTTGCGCAAATATGTTCACTATAAACCTCTTTAAGAAGCGCAAGCAACTGCAAGCACTCTATATTATTTGCACTCAAACCTAAGAAACTCATCTTGGAAGTTATTTATCCGACAGGTCAGTTCTTCTTGGCAACCTCAATTGTGCATAAAGATTTGGCTTTTAGAGCAAACATATTGTAGGAAAATCTAAACATGATTTCCCAGTTGGCTCACAAGAGAGAAATGATACGCGCGTTAACCTTCTTCCCTTTCTTTTTTGTTATATATCAGACGTGATTTTTTCCATAAGTTGTCTTCGTAAATGCTACGATAACGTCTGCCTTGCGAGAACGTCGAACGCTTTTGGAATTGATTTCTGGAGTTTATCGTATCTAATGAGATAAAACGTTATCGTCTTATTGGTAACTTTAAGGCTTGAGAAAGAGAACAGGCAAAAAATGGATGTAGAAATTTAGTATTTGATGTAATTTTTCATATTTCTATTTGTATTGAATTTATCGTAATCCTTTGATGTACATATTTTGAAATTTAAATCTTATTACTTTCGATTCTTTTATCTTCAAGAGATTAGAAACGATTTTTGGAGATATGAAGTTAACGCAATTTTCTTTAAGCAGCCTTAAATTTAATATTACTTACTTTTATGAAAGATAATTACATATGCAGGCCGGCGTAGGCTAACCATTTTGCTATCATGAATAATGAAAAATTATTGAAAATGTCAAGTATATTCGAGTAATTCGGGAGCTAATTTTATGCGCAAACTTTTAGATATTCTATTAAATACGGATGTTCCTCCTACACTGACAGAAAACTATTTTCGTTTCAACGGAAGATTTTTTTTTTGAGGATGCTTCCTTAATGGAAAGCATCATGAGCTGTTTTCGAAGGCAATCTATACCAAAGATTAGTTTTAAAACAAAAAAATCATGCACTTCATTTTTTGGCCAAGCGTATGGAATACCATTATTGTCGAAGCGTACAAATTGCGTTGAAGTCTAAAGTCTGAGGTCTACGTTGAAGGAAGTTTACTTATAATCACTGGCAATTATGACTACATGCATTAGATATCACTCGGTAAGAAGTCGTAAAATCCGGTAATAAATGTCCACACTGAAATGTAGCGTCAAAGAGATAGGCGTTAGATCGCGAACTGCTATGGCACGTTACAAGCTCTAATACGCCATGGTATGTTTAAAGAAAGGAAAATGTAGTTGAAAAGTATAATTGAAGGGATTTAAAATATTATCTATCGCGAAGAAAGGAGTGAAGGGAAGAGGCTACAATTTGCCCCTTTAGCTCGAGTAGCCTTCGTAAGAACAAGTATTTGACTAAGCGTTTAATTTTCTAGGCAAATTCAAGTAACGTAGTGCACAAATTTTACTCCGATAGCAAACAATTCAAGTCTGATTATACAAAAGAACACCCGGTTCTTTTCTGATGTAACGTGTTACCAGAAGCCGCGCGGTAAACATCAATTTTTGAGATTAGTTTTGATTCAATATATTTAATTTTCGTAAAGTGTTGTTACTTGCTATTTATTTTTATTTTAACCGCTGAAATAGCGCCTAGGTAATAGTTCCGGACCTAACGACTGTACAAATTTATTTATTAATTTAAAAAACAAACTTCTGGTACAGTAGAATGTCGATAGTCTGGATTAATGGGGACCGGACCACTTCTGGATTGTCGGAATTTTTGAGATGAACCAATAAAAAGGCCGGTAGACATCTTCAACGTACAAAAAATTGCTAAAATCGTTCAAAATTCACTATGATGGCTACAGATGTGGAGCGGATAAAGAAAACCATTAATGTAGTAATGTTCTTGAACATCTTAATTACAGAAAAAAAAATACTGTACAACATGTACAGTGTTGCACGTACAGACTATTATTTTATGTAGAATAAATCTAGGCCTACAACAAAATACAAGTACAATAATAATTTTTTTCCTTTTTTTTCTTATCGAATCCGATCCGGATTTTTCACCTACGAATTGTTGAGGCTATACTGCTTCTATGACATTGCAGTGTATTATCTGTCTGTCATATAACTAAAATTGTAGCTTTCTAGTAGCTTACACACCTATGCACAAATTGATGATTGATTTTCTTTACTTTCATTTTATTCGCTTCATTATTCTATTTTCATTTTTATGCAAAAAACAAAACCAAAAAATTAAGTATTATAAATATGATTTCCTTACAATAAAGGCATCTGTTTTTGGAAACGTCTGCATTAATTATTTTTTGATTTTAAAAAATATAAAGCGTTCCCCTCCGTCAACCACAGTGTTCTACAATAAGTGTAATATGTCATTTGATGTGTGTTTCGACTTTTCCATACTTCAGAAAATTGTAGTGGAAGCTTAAGCATCGTTGCCTCACTACAGATAACATTAGTATATCCAATCTGTTAATTTGGTCAACTTGTAATAAGTTTTACCCCAAAGAAGTTACAAGACGCTGTACGAAGTAATCCTATTTTGATTGTAATGCTCAAAACGGCTCGGTTCCCTAGCGATGAGAAGGCTTGCTCCTGACTGTAGCAGGAGTTCAGTGTTGTGCGCTCGAGTTCTACGAGAGTTAAATGGCTGATTTTCAGGTTTACCCTGTAAAATCTCGAGCAAAATTGGCACATTAACTGCGCTTAGTCCTTCACGAAAAGAGCCCTGCAGCACAGAGAGAAATTGTAATCTTTCAAAAAAAGTTTCAAGCAGATTCACATCACCCCCAATGTGTCGATAATAAAACAATTTTTGTAAGATTATTTCCTTTCTCTTCCGGTAAAAAATAAATACAGATTTATACAGACAGTATTACACGTTTATCTAAGAAGGCCTACAGACATTTTGAATTTCACAATATAAAAGAATTCATCCAGTTAATGCATTTATATTCTGTACAATATAACTATTACTTTTGTAGCATACGCTTGGCTGCAACAATTTTTTTAAGAGCAGATAACACCAACAATTTTAGGAGGTGAATGTTTCATAGGGTTTTTAGAAAAAGCTACTTTGCATCTAAATCGATTTCCGGGTCTTTGTCCTGAGAAGAAGATGCTATCACTTCTAACACATTCTCTCCACTTCTACTTTTTTTTCTAAGATTGAAGCAAAAAAACAGGGCGACGGTTAATACTTGAAGGTTTTCCACCCTCTTACCATCAATCTCCGAAATGATGGAAAAATACGTATCTTACATTTTTATTTACTTTACATTTCTGCGGGGATTCCTCCGGGGGCGGAAATTAACATCGTAAAACCTTTTTTCCCAAACAGAAATGGTATTGGAAGAAAATTAGGGTGTAGATCACCAGGTAATGTAATTCTTTAGTACTTACCACAGTTATAAATTACATATTATTATAACTCTGGTAATTACTTCGAGTTGCACGCAATTATTTGGAATGTACTTCCTCCAAGCCACTTAATATGCTTCCGAATGATTAAAAAAAAGTTTAATTCGATTCTTGCATTTTTTTTTGTTCAAGGTTTACAGTCAGACGCCTTGAATTAATTCAAATCGAATTATGGTTTGCCTTTCAACAAGTTGGGCAATATTGCAGATTTAATCTCAAACATTTGACAATGTAATGCATACATTAGGTGCGATAAGCTATACAATTTACGTCGTTCATTACTACGATGAGGTAACATGCGTTCCAGGTAATATCCTTCAATTGTCATTAATTGTAAATACAAAGTGGGTTTTAGATCCGGGAATTCCTACCTTCCAGTTCAGTTTTCTAATAAATTTGCTACGTCTTTAGTACAACATGCCTATCCACATGCATGCTTAAAGCTATAATTTCAGCGATTATTCTTGTATTTTTTATAAATACCTTCTCCTTAGATTAACCGCGTTATAAACGGATTATTCGTTAATTTAAATTTTTTACTACCCCTCGCTGCTAAGCTCATTTAACGGCAGGTACCTATTATTAATTAATATGCTTTTCCAATTTGCGTCAAATGTTTTCGTAAAGGCAACGTAACAGAATCAAAATTAACACACGCAAGTAACCACAATAGAATTTGTTAATAGAACCAGCTTTCTATAAACAGAAAACGTAAACTTTCTTAACTTAAGAAAAGTGTTAAAAAATAACACTTACCCCTACTACTTGAGGTATTGGCTATTAAAAAAAATCGGTTCAAAGTTGATCAAAAGTCCACCACACACGTTGAATTTTATATGCGCAGTAGAAAGAGAGCTGACGAGTTCACTAAAAACCTTCACCCGGGTATTTAGCGGTTATGGATAATTAACGTTTGATTGTCCTCTCTTTAAACGTCAACGGAAAACAAAACACCAACAGCCCCTCACAGTGAGCAAAAACACAGCGATGTCGTTTCAGATATATCAATTTTTCACGCAATTTCACTATACGCGTTTCCCCCTTAAACGCAAAGCACAAAAGCTCGACCGATTGTGCGTTTTTTCCTTTTGTATTTTTCTTTTCTGGTTGTTTTGTTTAATTTTTCAACGAACAAACGGGATTTTATGCAATGCGTATTCCATTAACGCAAAATTTTGCGCTGTCCGATTTAGTTATTTTTTTTAAATACTGTTTTGGTTTATTTTTCTTACGTTACCGCACAGTTCCGGTGCTTTATCAACAATGTTATTATCGCGCAATTGACTTATTCATCTATTGCAAAAATCTATATTTATTTTAAAAGCACACAGTATCGCGAACGAAAATTCTCTGATCCAGACAGGCGCTGTTTGGAAAAAGTTGTCGGTCGCGTATTTTCCCGAAATCGTAGCTAGTTTGGCAGACGGCGAAGTCACAGATCCTGCTCCTGGAACTTCGCTACCGATATTGACTGCAGCGCCGTATAGCGGCCACCGACGGTGTTCGAACCGCACCCGACCGCCACCGAATGTCCTGCCACTTATTGATGTGGATCGCAGCTTCTTTTGACGGGGGTCTTTCAAATTTTTCAGTTATTTGCGAATGCATGCGAATGACGCGCAGGTTTATTAATTGTTATTGTAAATAGCGGGGTTGATAGTACGAAAAGGTAATGCCAACATACATTTGAATTTGTATTTAATATTTAAAGGGAGGAACGGCAGGTTTTGTACCTAGATTTAGGTAATAAGATAACTGTGAAGAAAATTGCAACAATTGCTTGAATAATTAACACATTTTATGTTAAAATCACATTTTTGGTTTTATGGTTATCAATAATAATGGAAGAACGAAATAATAATTAATTCATGACTTCGCATCTCCAATAGCTTTCACCATTAACATGGGGCATTGGGCAACTACGTCTGACCTCGCAGGGCGTCTTAGGGTGTCAGTCAACATCAACAAACAGGAAGAAGCAAGCTGAACTACAAAACACCTTACTCCGAAGAGAGTTGCGACCCCGGGGCTTGAACTCAGAGCGCTGAGACCAATACTGGGTCTAGCCCTAAGGTAATAATGAAATTCTGGACCTATTTGGCTCTCGTACAATTGTTTGAATCAGTGTAAAAATGAATAACAGAACTCCTAAGTTTTGTCGAATACGTTTATTTATTCTTTTTATTTAATTCTAAAGTTCGTCAAGTAGGTATAACAACTAATTTTGTATACAATGAAGCAAAGAACCCAAACCATCGCACATTATTTGCCGTATGCCGGAGGTGAAGTCAACATACCGTTGATTTGAAGCACAAATATGATCTTGCCGCCATCATTCAGTAACGCATAATTTCTGCTGTCAAATTACGGAATTATACATCAGTAGCGTAATATGGGCTCGGCTTCGCTCCATTCTGTAAACACTATGCTCTACCCCAAAACCACACCGAGATGATTTTACAATCCGTAGGTGGAAAATAATTAATTTCCTGGGAAATTTAGAGAAAAATGTTCAAATAACAATTATTCGGAGGTAAGTCTTGCACACATTAAATTATGTTCAAACATGCAGGGTGTTCAGTATCCAGTGCACACGATACCATTTTCGTTTTTAAGTTAATTTATTAACTTATACGTATGTTACTGTGTTTTTGCGCATCTTCTTTCAAGTGGTCTAAGGTGGACGTAAGGAGCTTTTAGCTGTATTTTGGAGTAGAATAATTTTTAGTATCTCAGAACTTTCATCTGCGCTAACAATGGTACTACGCAGTCAGTACGTAGTAAGCATTGGGGCGGTTGCACCAGACAGGCCTCCCAAATAGACACCAGAGGAGAAAGCGGAGTAATGTTACTCTAGAACCTCGTCAATTACCTCGATCTTCACCCCAGCCCTCAAATCCTCATTGTCCTTGACCACATTGTCAGTATCTAGGCCACTGATGAGTTGATTCTCAGGATGAAGGTCATTTCTCCGGGAAGATTCTCTTTCGCAACTACCGCAATTTGGTGAAGGTCAATGAGGTGCTTTTGGAATGGGACTTAAGGATAACGACCATTGGAAAGAATCAAGCATCAGCTTACCTCTGTTTTTCATCTGAAATCTGCGCAAGAGTTTTAGATTGCAATCATTGTAGTCGTTTGTTCCTCCTTGGTTGTCATATATTATCGTTTTATGGTAAGGGTTACTCGTGAATCATTTTCAAACCGACTGCTCTTTATAGCCATCAGGTAACAGCTGAGCGAAAACTCGATATATACTTCTTATCGAGCGCCAGCCCACTTTGTACGTTCGGTCTCACAAAAGCTCAGAGTTGGTATGCCTCCCACTCGTGTCGTCGTGATCACGTCTTATGCTGCTTTAAAGTAGTCTTAAATTGCCGTGTCTAGGCACACACATTCCTAATTTAAAAAAAAAACACTTGTAGTTAATTAATAAAACTAATTAAAATTGTTCCTTTCCAATTTATCCATTCAGTTCGAACGTAGGTATTCTATAATATGTCTCTCCGAGTTTTTTTCGAGATCCCAAAGCAGGTATCGATTTTTCAATCTGAATTAGAATTTCTAAACGTATCTTCGTTAATTCCACCATCCTAGAGACAATACGGTAAGGCATACACCATTGTTTTATCTTGAATAGTTGCAATACTAATATTAACATGAATGAATTTTTATCGACACCAGCTATCTTATCTAATGAGCTGTTAAGCGAAAAAAGGAGTGAGTGCGTTTACAAGCTAGTCCAGTGAAACAAAACGGGCGGATTATCTTTTAAGCTCCAGATTTATAAAGAAAAAGTTGGGGAAAGTGGAGAAGATATATTTCCAAGATAAATAATATCTTTGGATCATCTCAACATATCTAGCACGTTTATTTATAGTGGAACCACGATGGTTCGTTAAATAAGACGGGGGTCATGACTTGGACTAAATTGGGACTATACAAAAAAGAATTCGAAGATTGCTGTTTATGATTGAAAGAAATTCTAAGGAAAAAGAGTAGCATTGCGGTATTTTGTACCTGCAGTCTCGAACTAAACGAAACTTCGAAATATGGAGACTCGAACTGCATGATGTCGATTTTTATTTATTTTTCAACACAATTCAATCCAAAAAGTAGGATGTCGAAGGTCCTCAAAGTAGGCATCTGTTTGGGCGATGACTTCCTCGTTCGACGTGAACGTTGTGCGCCGAGTCATTTTTTCAAATTAGGGAATAAAAGGAAGTCGCTGGCGGCGAAATCCGGTGAATGCGGTGGATGTTGTACTAATTCAACCTTTAATTCCATAATTTTAGCCATAGAAACTGCACGGAAGTTCACTTGTGCTTTATCATGTGAGAACGTTTTTCTCGATTTCTTCGCTCAACCGGTCTAATAACGACAAATACTTTTCAGTTATCGATTGTCCTTTTTCCAAGTAATCGGTGTAGTGCATCATAAAAAACCGAGGTCATCACCTTGCCAGCCGACTTCGCCGTCTTTGCCCGTTCGCCTTCAAAATCCCACTGTTTTGACTGTTCTTTTATCTCCACGATGTAGTAGTGCATTCATGTTTCGTCCATAGTCATGGATTGACGGGGAAACTCGTCAGGATTGTGACGTGGAAAAGCGCAAAAACAGCCTCAGAGTCGACCATACGATTGCGTTTATTCTCCACTGAGAGCAAATGTGGCACTCATCTTGCCGAGGTTTTTCTCACACCCAATTCTTCATGGAAAATTGAAAACACTGTACCTTGCGATGTGCCTGTGACTTCAACTATTTCGCACACTTTGATTCGTCGATCATTCATACTCTACTGCATATAGATTAAAGAATACAATACCAATTTTTTATAAATTTATTCAAAAATTATTTCAGGACCTTTCCTTCCTTAATACATGCACAACTAGTAACTATAAAATTTTATTGACAAGCGAGTCGATCAATCCGCGTAATATTTTAGCGCGATTTCACAAATATAAATTTGCTTTGCAGATTATACTGTGTGTAAGTACTGTTAAAAGTTTAAGAACCTAGCATAACGTGTAACATGTTTGGAGGTGCATTAGTGTTGTTTAACGCAAAATTGTCTGCTTGTTGTAAACGAATAACCTCAAAGCCCTATAGCATGTATAATTCTATAATGAAGACATATTATTATATTCAAATGAATTCTACAAATGAGCTAGATGCTATTTAATAAACTTTTCTTTGACAAATGGATTCATCGTGGGCATAGAAACGAACACCGCGGAAGAAACGTACTACGTATCACGTGCATCATTTCTCATTTTCTGTAGGGCGATACATATTCCATTCCTACACCAGTAGTATATAAACCACAAACTAATCTCCAGAATAACGTACAGTAGACGACTATTAGTTTTATTCATTCAGAAGCTCTCTTCTAAGTTCCTGTTATCCACTAAATCCATTAATCGGTAATTATATCAATGCCGTATTTAAATTCTTTAAGTAAAATATATTCTCTATTCAACAGTATATCTAGCGTCTGCAACAGCGTATAGTAAGCTTTATGCTTCGACGAAGAAAACACTTTTCTGCGTGTACAAGGTGGGCCAAATTCGATACTTTTAATAGGGAACTTATATTTCTAAAGGAATTATACAAAAACTGACCTAAGCTTCTGGAGCTCGATTTTAAAGAGAAATCCATTGGTGAAATCCCTATTTTTATATCTTCCTTAATATAAGAGATACAAAGCGTTCTCTTAAAATGTGCAATTTTTAAAAACCCTTGTAACTTTTTTATTTGTGAAAATGCTTGATTTATATAAAAACTATATTAGAGCGCTTTTTGACGCAGAATCCTGTGCTCTAATTTCGTCTTTTTTTAAACTCCTATTTTTTGAGATATTATGAAGACTTGTGTTTTTTTTTATATGAAACACCCTATATATTTTTACACTATTGAAAAGCATATAAAATTACCTTTAGAATGATATAACACACTTGATATTTTATTTAAACAATTTTTAAATTATTTCTTTTTCTTCATTTCACATTATTTTAAGATGGTTGTGGATGGTGGTAAATAAGCATTATCTAAGAATTCAAAAATGTATGAAAACTATGAAAAATATATAATATCCGTAATGCTATTAATGGTTTCCTTAGTTTAGTTTATTTGAATTGTTACTTGTAACATTTAATATTAAAACAATTTTTTTCTGCCTTGTTGAAATTTTCTATTTGCTTATTTACCACTATCCATAGCCATCTTAAAATAATCTGAAATGAAGAAAAACAAATAATTTAAAAATTGTTTAAATAAAATATCAAGTGTGTTATATCATTCTAAAGGTAATTTTATATGCTTTTCGATAGTGTAAAAATATATAGGGTGTTCCACTTAAAAAAACACAAGTCTTGGTAATATCTCAAAAAATAGGAGTTAAAAAAAAGAAAAATTAGAGCATAGGATTCTGCGTTAAAAAGCGCCCTAATATAGTTTTTATATAAATCAAGCATTTTCATAAATAAAAAAGTTACAAGGGTTTTTAAAAATTGCACATTTTAAGAGAACGCTCTGTATCTCTTATATTAAGGAAGATATAAAAATAGGGATTTGACCAATCGATTTCTCTTTAAAATCGAGCTCCAGAAGCTTAGGTCAGTTTTTGTCTAATTCCTTTAGAAACATAAGTTCGCTATTAAAAGCATCGAATTTGGCCCACCTTGTACCACATCGTGATATTCCCGAAACTAAGGTATAACACGCAAAATATATAGGATGTTATATCACTTTCTTTAATGCCAGAAATGAAATTGAGCTGCCGATAACACTAACAGTTAGACCATAAAAACTAGAAAATGACCTGCTTTATCTAAAAACTGTAGTTTCTATCAATTAAAAAGTTAGTAGGAGGGATAATACTTTATGATCTCACTGCAGAAATAAACGGTGTGGGATACATTTCGGAAAATATTTTAGGGGATTCTCTCCGCATAGATGTAGTTAACCGAAAACCACTTCTAGTACGGCGCAATTGACGTGCATTTGTCCGAAACAATGGACCGCATATTTTGCTTCTAGAGCCGAATATGCGAAAATGGCAAAACTATAATCGATACGGCAAACCGTCCGGAACACAACATGTTAGCGAGTGTCTGAAACTACCGAACGGCCGGCGAATAAACGTCGGAACGTTGGCGAAGAAACGACTCCCGTCGGTCATCGTTCAACTGGACCGTGTTTTTCTCTTTTACGCGTCAAGAGTCGGCATTCATCGGACCGATATCGTTCGTCCGCCGTAATTGTGAAACGTGTTTTCGGTTTCGAGCGCTGTGCGCGCTGTTTATTCTTATATTAAAGCGCTTACCGCTTTTTTCTCTGATACGTGATAATATCCCTTGTCGAGGTCGATCCGTGCACGTACTGAAAATTTGTGCAAATACGATCGAACAAATAATAACATTCTTCTCTCCCCCAGATTCCATTTACACACACCGAATATAGAAGGAAATAACCGTTTGAATATTTGCGGCGAATATTTCGCTAACAAAAAAAAAATATGTTAATGCCCTCTATATGAAATTCCGTACAAATTGATGCTTATTTGTGCTCAACTCAAGCTCCCTCTAACAATAAGATAAAGTAATGAATTATTCAATATAAATTTAGTAAATATGAAATTTGTATTGATAATATTTTGATTGAGATATATGTTTGAAGATAGTTTTTAGGTTTATCTAAAACCAAAGAGCCAAACTTACCTACAGCACGAAGTAAAATAGTTTCTACATTTTTTGAAGAAAATGCTAATTAATAGAACTTCTACAATTTAAATCACACAACAATTAAATCAAAGAAATTTGTCAATGGAGACAAATTTTTTCTAATAGAACCCCCTAACTTACGCTCGGTCTCCTAAAGACATTAAGTCAATACTTGCAAAATAGTGTAAAATGTTCCTACAACCACCTACAATTTTATCTTAGTCATCATTCTACTATTCGTAATAGGTCAAGTTCAAGTGAAAGTTAACATTCAATGTTTGTCTGTGATATCGAAGGTAATAAAGTCAGTCTTTACGTTGGGTATCTTTAAAGAAAATTTAATTGTGATTTAATTGTAAAATTGTACATTAAAGGTTTGGCTGTGATTTAACAAATGCTATTGTGAATAAAGCAGTGAAGAGGCGCCAAACTATTCCTGAGTTTCTTTCAAATATCGCTTGAGTTGACACTTATTTGTCTAACAAGGGAAGATCTCGAACCCGGAAATTCAAAATATTATGAAGTTTTGGCAACATGTAGATTACATATAGGTATGTTACCCAATATTTATTTTCTGCGAAAAACACTCTGATTGGGTGAAATTAATTTTTTAAAGTTGGCAATCTTCCATTCCTATGCGAAAAATATGCCCAACTTCACAAGAACATTTACGGAATATTCTGCAACATGAATGGATTAATATTCCACAAACCGCTTTAACAAAACTTATCGAAAGAATGCCTAGAATAGTTCGAGCGGTGATTAACAGCAAAGGAGGTTTTTTCGATGAAAAAAAAAATAATGTTCAGTATGTATATTAGGCCAGAATAACTTTTTATTTATTTATTTTTGTCTTTTTTACCTGTACATACAATAAAATTGCATTTTGTTTTTAGTTTCGCGTGTTTCTGTAACCTTTTCATGTTTTTTACTAACCGGCCGAACTTCTCTGAACGGCAGTGTATGTATGGAAATTTACTGAAGGTGCTTACTGAATTAAGTACTGCGGAACCTATATATTTAGAAAATTTCTATGAAAACTACCTACATTATAGAATAAATCACTGTAATACGGCTTCATATCAGATTTGAATAAGATTCCGCCTTTATAAAGCTCCTTTTATAAAGCTAAATTTAGTTTGCCAGCATCTACGAGCTTATGAAGCAAGATATCTAATACGGAACATCTGTTTTGGTTAGGTGGATAGGTAGATCCGAGATATCTTTATATGCGTATGTGAAAATACGTACGTATGTATTAGCTTGGGCTGAATTCTGAAGTTTCAGAGTCTAACATAAACGTCAAGCAGTGTTGAAAAGAGCAATTGAAAGTGAAAAGGAAAATTAAATTTGGAATTTACGGATTTTTTTTTACGGTATTTCTCGAAACTCGTTAGGATGAATGAAACTTTTGGAATACATAGTGTACACAAAGGCTGCCCTCTGATATGCGGAAGGTAGTATTCACAATCGGTGGTCGACAGGGAAAGAGACCGTAACATATATCTATATTAACGACCTTATTGGTTATATTCAAAAAGAAGATGTTATAATTAGAGATAACAAAGGCTGGTGAAACTATTACTTTTTTGCAGCGACTAGACAGGCTCATGTTTTGTCTACTCTCGGGGAAACCAGTAGGCAACACGAACCCTTTCTTATGAGACGAATAGACACGAGTCTGAAGAGTCGCTGCAAAAAAGTATTAATTTCACCTACCTTGGTCATCTCTAGTCATCCTAGTAAATCATGCGAATGATACCAACATTTTATTTACAGCAAAACATAAAATCTGACGCAGTAGAGGGTTACCAGTGTATATCACAAAGCTTACGAATCCTTTTTACTTAATATGTTATGTATTAATACAGAAGTGAGTACCAGGTAGCGCTAGCGTAGCGTCTAAATTTTTAAAAGAAAATCTGCTGAGTTGAGCAAACTGCATTTTCAAGTATCAGGTTCGCCTTTGTGTATTACACATAATATTAGCTTTGGTCTATACGTCAAAACACGTACTAAAATTTAAAATAGAACAAAGTTTCCGTGGAAGCTAATAACAACACTCGCAAGTACTGTCAGCTAGTATAGCAAATACGTAGGATATCGGCACACTTCGAAGCGCGCAGGTTGTATAAAAATATTTAATTAATTAAACCACCTGTGTTCTGCGAAGTGTACCAGCACATTTCGTGTTTGCTAGGAGCCTTAATGGAAAACATCCTTTGTACCGACGTTCATATACGCTCCCTACGACCATATTTCTTATTTAATTATTTCCACTAGCTTGCATTATAGCTACCACAATGCTTACATTATATAACTTGTAGATACTACGTAAATAAAGCGTGTACAGCCCCAGATAGCTTTTCCGTATTTAGACGATTCAGCAACTTTAATTGAAACAAATAATATATACCGTGCGCAGGTTGTTACCCACTAGGGCCTTGTTTGATTTGATTACTTTACAATCTAGGTTACAATAAAGCTCAATTTCCTTACTTACAGCTTCGCAGGATACTTCTCACTTTCTCTGCATGTCTATTTCTACTACGATTCGCAGCTGTGTAGCCGCCGGCCTTAGAATTAAGACAAATCTTATTTATCTTATTGTTTTGCTTCACGCAATGGCACGCACAAGTTTAACTGAAGGTTACAATATCTTAGAACAGTTCGCTCAGTTAGCGTACGCTATGATGTGAACTAGTAAAAAAAAAGCAAAAAGTATAGCAAATACTAAAGTATCAGCACACTTCGCAACACATAAGTTAGTTGATGAATTGGGAATAATTGTTTCGGGAATTCGTGAATTCCTATTATTAAGCGTTCAACGGAATGATGTGGGAAAAATGTCTTAATTCTAACATGCCTTGTTCTATCCCGACTCTAAAAGATATTTACAAGTATCTATTTTTAAACCACGCACCTTTTTGGTAGCCGATACGCAAAACATCACTATTGTTGGACGCAATCAGTTTAAAGAATTCCTCAGCTGTATGATTCTCGGGACATCATCAACATATTTAATAATAATATTTTTCTCGCCAGCACCTCTACGTCTATGAAATTCCTGCCTCACTCTACGATAGAAATTCATCTGATAGGGCGTCTTATCCTTAAACACACCCACCATTTTAAATTTATTAGAAGACTTGAATTTTTTATAACTGCGCATGGCTCTATTGACTTGAGAATTATCAGCAAGTTAATCGGTCTTTTTCTGTCTGACTTGGAGGGATCGAATTTACCCAATCTTATAGGTTTAGGTTCATCCAGTGGTATATCCAGAACACCTAATATATTCTGAACAGTATCGCTATACGCCGCCACTTGGCTATCCCTATTACCGTCAGCTTCTTCAGAAATATTAAAAAGCATATTATTCTTCCTCTTTTCCCGATCCATGATTTCCTGAACTACCGTCTCCACCTCGACCTCATCCGCACGCCGTTTAGGCAATACTTTACTCTTCAACACATCAATCTCAGCTTTAAATTCCTTAACCAAGGATTTCAGCGAGTGAAGATTCTTTAAATGCAATTTGAAGTCTGAGCAATACGGACAATAATAGGAAAATTTTCTATCTATGCTCTTAAGACATTGAACCTCAGCTCTCGTGAGACCAGCGTACGTGGTATTTAAATAATTTTTGCATAAATCGGCAGCAATTTCCTCATCAGCAACAATATTTTTCTTACAGGTACCACAATATGAGTCCATAGTGAAAGATTGCAGTGAACAAAAGGCAAGGAAACACAGAAAGGGATGCAAACAAGGACACCTTTCACATCAAGGGGCTATCTTGGGGACTCACTGAAACTCACAAGAGGGCCACGGAGTGTACATATAATAGGGACGAATATGGTAGAATATAGCCGAGCCTGTATTAACCAAATAAAAATAAAAATAAACTGCAAGAAAGAACAACAAAAAAAAGTTACACTAAAAAAACAGTTCAGTGTTTGCTGAAAACTAAAGTTATTGATTTTAAACAAGTATGGATCAAAACTACCCAGGGATGACACTTACGGGGAAGAAAAGAGATGTATAAGCTACAAAACGATATAAATATCAATCAAAACGATTAGGAAAATTGCATATGATTCACGAAAATCGATAAAGGATCTTTACCACGAACTGCAGAGAATGCACCGCACAATTATCTCTTGATACTTAATGGACTCGTTCGATCGAAGGAATTTTTCCTCTAGTATCTATTCTCAATAAATATAGACCTTATTTACCACAAACCGGAACGATAAATGCCGTATTTGTTTAGAAAATCGACCTTATGTGGGTCTCATATCAGCATACAGCGACGCTTTCAAAATAAAAACTTTATTTCAAATTACCCAAATAAGCTATTCACATGATAAGTAAAAGTTGAAATAATTTACAAAAGCTGGGTCATTCAAAAAATGCCCATAATAAAATAGTTTTGAAGTATCATATTTCAGATAACTTACATTTGGGTTCTTACTTTCTGTATCTGTAACTTACCGCCATTGTGATATTAATTCGAAAGTCTAGTATTCCGTTAATGAAGAGTGCACAGGAGGTGAACAGTAGGTGCATAATCTGCATGTAATGTAGCAATTAAGATTACATAGTTTGAGCTTATACCAGAGTATGCATAAACACCTGTAATGTCATATATGCGCATAGGATTGAGAATGACGTAATAAACATCAATGGCTAGCGTTTACATTTATATATGTATTACATTGCGCGAAGTTATGCGACCAACCATTTCAAAATGCAACGAAGCCAATGCCTGTCATATTAGCGTTGTTTTATTTACTAAGTCCTTGTAAATTTTGTGATAAAACTATCGAGTTAACACCGGAAATTTAGACTCTGGGGATCGAGAGAGTACATGAGTGTAAGAATGGCAGAATCTCTCGATTTCGGAATAGAAAACCTTCAAAAATTTGCGCGATTTTCAAGTTTTTACAAATATCTAGATATATTCTTTTTTTTAGAATATAATCTGAAATATATCAATGGAGGCTTCAGATTAATAGCAACAAACTTATGGGAACTACCGTGGAGCAAGTCGGTTAGGTACTTGAGGCTACATTTGGGCAGGAGGCTGACTCGAATACGCTAGAGCTAAAGACCAACTCACCCTGCTCGTAGGAGCCAACAGCGTGCTGGATCTCCGTCACAGAATGACGATTTATCTTGTCACTCTGAGACCAATACTCACCCTCGGCACAAATACTTGCCCAACTATGACAGAATGTCAAATGAAGAATCTGGAGATACTCCAGAATAAAACGCAGCGACATTTGGTTTGTACGCAATGATGATTTGCAGATTCCATATATGCTGCAATGTCTCCGAACAGACTCCACCCGAGGGAATGTTGGAGCTAATGAAAAGTCCTTAGTTTGGGGCCGATTATAATGAAACCTTAAGATCGAAGACAATCGTTTGGTGACGATTTGGACCGGTGAAATTCACAGGACGTAACACCGACACAAAGCTTCTGGTAAGGAGATACGTGCTGCCGTAAGAGGCATACGGGTTTCCTCTTAAAAAAATCAAATTATCCTAAAAAAGTCTTCCAAAAGCCATTCACGCAATGCAATTCGTTTTTCCGCTTAAAACAACCTACTTTTTGACAAATTTTCATCTATATTGATGGAGAAATGATTATTGTTTCATTAACATCCTATTTTAGACTTTATTAAAACCTTGTGAAGAGCTTTCCAAAACACTAGTTTTTTTAAACATGCTACGGTATTTGTAAATGTTATAGATTGCCATCCATTCGAAGAAAGAGCGTTCCATGAAAAATGTGCAAGGCTAATTTCTCCCTATTAGTGTCTCTTGTAAGGAATAATACACAAGTGCAATAACAGTAAAAGAAACGCTCAATGAACAATAGTTTCTGATTCTTCATTATCTCCCCCATGGGTTCGAAACGATGAGTCAGGCCCCGTACAGGATGCTGACAAATTATACGTATATTGGAATGTGCAGTACGGCAAATGAACCTACAGGCTTGCCGATAACGCAATGTGTCTACATGAGTCCGCGACAATATATCTCACTTACGCCGACAGCTCGTAGAATTGACGCTTGGTGGCGGACTTTTGGCGTTTAGAAATGTGCGTCGATACATCATCACGTCAACCCCGTGTAAAGCGCTATTTTTTATTAGTATGTACGTACATAAGCCGCTACGGCTAAGCACGTGTACATAATAACCTTTGCCATAAATTACATACGCATGTAAGTAAAGAAACAGTCTCTTCGACTTCAGCCAGCACTGGAACAGGGTAACTTGAAAATTTAGAATTCAACAAAACTGCCGGTTTATTTATCAATGTACTGTAAGGATAGTGAAGTATTTAGGCCTTGAGTCGGCAATTGCTTTGCAAAAGGATTCATTTTTAAACAACCCAACAAAGAAAAAGAATTTTGAACAATTTATCATAGATAGCTTTTGTTTACCGAATGTGTATAGGATGTGATAAAACGGGCAATAACCCGTTAATTGAATAAAGAACAACCGCTTTAAAGGTCTTGGAACTTGTTATTGCACATTTGTATGATCTAAACTTAAGTACGCTTCCAAAGCTTGGTCATCGCTTCCTACAACATATGCGTCCTCACAACATCCAAATAAAATTCAAAAAATTCAACTTTAAACAAATTGGCGTATACCCAAGCCAAGGACTTATCCATAAACTGTTGAGACAAATTTTATTTACAATCCTTACAGCAACTACGCGTTCACACTGACATTAGATATTTACACGATTCATTACAAATCAAAGTCCATGCTTCCTGACTTTGAAAAAACTTTGTTCTATTTGAGCTGCTGTAGTTATGGAGAGTTTTTCTCGGTGTGAAGTGAGACCGGCAGTAACTAATAGATTTCCAAAGTAGCTTTATAATTTAATAGCAAAATAGAAGCCATTTGAGAATAATTTGAAATAATTGCATGTGAAAAAATTAATTTAATATATAATCCGATACCCCGCTAATTGTTTGCTTTAACATTACGCAAGACATTTAAGATCTTTTGGGACATATTACCTTTCCCTTCAATAAAGCGTAACGCATAATATTCAGCGGGTCCCTTCGACGAATAACATAGGTAGGGTTTCGGCTAAATTAGCTCCGACGTTTTCCTTCCAGCTCTATCATTCCAAGACCTGTAGGTCTACGAATATCTAAGAAAATATCGTCTCCGCAAATTCAGCGTGCATTGAGGGACGGTAAATAGGATTCTCTCGCCTGGTTCTCTATTTGCGTTTTGATGTTGCGAAGGGAACACCTGATCTTTCCGGGAAGCTTTATACATAATAGAGTATCGAAAGTCAATCTGGAGCTAATACAGCGTTCGAAAGGATACCCGAATTTTAAATCGATATTATATTTGTGTGCTTCAGAGAAGCAAAATATCTACTTTTGATACCTACATATATGATCTGTTGAAAAGTAAAGTGTCCGTATGTAGTTACGAAAGTCCGCGAAACCGTACGGGAACATGTCCTTGCTAGCATAGCCGTTCGTTCGTACGAAATAAGAATGCAAAATTCAGTCTCGCATAGACAGTGTAACGTTCCAAATTATCGAATTCTATTTGTACATGTAGTTAGTTTAACGTTTTATATATTTCCGCTTGTCTTTTAAATTATCCATTCCAGGTTCAGATTTTTATCATATATTAATGTTACGTTCTCCTAGTTTGAAGAACAATGCCGCTAGTCGTCTGCTTCGGTGTATCTTTCTTGTGAGGCGAAAGGACCAATTGCTTATATGTAATTCTTATGTGTTTACTCACTTAATCAGTTGATCTCAAATTAAACACAGTACGTAGATATACAAAATATGTTTATTAAATAATTCCCTTATATATCTATATATATAAATTCAAATACATAAATAGCACACTATATGGATTTCATAATTCGGTTTCTTCTTTGTGTACGCATTCAAATGTATCGGGACTTGAATGTCTAACGCTAGGGCCGCCACAAAACCCTACCGGAGCATGAGCGTCTGGTTGAGCGACAGCAGTAAATAGCCGATCACTACCGCAAAAAGATGCTATACAACTCACGGCTACCCAGACGCTCGCGTTATTTCGTGTACTTATTTGATACGCAACCTCCAGTATCTTGCTCCGAGCTGCTGTCCCCATGTATAAGCGGAAAAATCAGAAACCAACGATAGTGCGGGTCTGAGCGCTGCGTGACTCACAAGTGAAAGAGAAAAGCCAGGCAGTCGTGGTAGTTCGTACGTTCGATTTCCGACGAAGTTTCGATAACTTGTACGTAAGTGTACGTTACCGGCGGCAACTGGCAGACATTCCTTACCTAGCGGTCGATCTGATACATGAATTAGCAGGAGCTTCATCAAACGGATATAATAAATGACTATTAAAGATATTTTTAATTAGAACATTGACGAATTTTAAATATTTGCGAACTTTATAAGAAATTATACGTATTTTTACATCGAATATTACGCGCACACGTTAAAGTTTAAATGATGCGAAATATGGAATATATAAATTTATACAACGCAAAACAAAAGAAACATTCAATTTATCATAAAATATACACAAACAAAATATTACTTTCAAATAAATAAAAATGGTTACATTTATAAAATAAAATAAAACAAAAAATAAAATGTTAAATCCTTAACAACTAAAACGATACAACTTATTGCATGGCACGTCTATGGGAGCGACAAAAATAACGTATTTGCCAGCTGCGCGGGAGTCATCACGTACGGCTTGACCAGCTTTGAGAGAGTGTGTCGTCAAATATAAACAAAATGTTGTTCACATAATCTACCGTACAAGCAAAATTTTTCACTTTATTTAATAGCGCAAGCTTTAGACTTCGTTTAAGAACAGATGATGATAATGGAAATTGAAGCATCGGGAAAATTAGATTGTTCTAAGTTGTTGCACAATTGTAAGAAAAGCTTCGTTCAAACATCAATTAAATCCTCCCATAAAGATGAGACGGTGTTTTGATGTTAATAGTTTTCCAAAAGAATAATGAAGAACATTGGATTCGCCTATTGGACATGCTCGGCATTTCTGAAGCATCTGCATCAACCCATGTCGACTGTACAAGACGGATGCATGAATGTTACACCTTCCGCATCCCTAACTGGTCTCTCTTGCTAACTTACGCAAAATGCGCCACTGTAATTGAAATGAGATCATATTATTGATTCATAGGACATGTGAGGCTAGGCTTAAAATCTAGAGGCTAACACTGATCAATAAATAATAGCCATTCTGAAATCCATGTCTGTTTATAGTGAATTGCTTGAATATCACTAGGTGTAGCTGATATAGCGCGGGCTGAGATTTTTAGCTGCAAAAAAGCACCAGACAAATCTGACCCTAACCGTAATTCACAAATGCTCCAGTGCAAGGAGTAAAATCTACAAATCTTCTTATGAATTAACCTAAAATTTATTGGTAAGTTTGAACAAGGTTATATTACGCAACTTCCCAAACTTACGCTTCAGCTGTGCCAATTCACTTTTTTCTTGTCAATAGTAGAGGAAAACTTCTTAAATTTAACCTCATCTTTAAATAGCTATACACATATCCAACGTTATTTACCCCTACTACTGCCGTTCCAGTCTGCGATATAAAAATACATCATCTCGATGGCTGCACGCGCAATAAAACAAGTAGCTAAAAGAGTATTAGACCAAAGTCTCTCGTAAAAGTAAATCGTGCACTAAGCTAATACGAAAACAATAGCTTTTATGATGTGTTTACCTATCGTAGGGCACATACCTATAATAGTGCTTGATAAATTCATAAGGGATGCATAACACGTATGCAGACTTATGTGAGGTGTTATAAAATTTGACGAAAGCTTCATCAGTCTCTGAAGTATGAATTTAATTTAATGATAACATCGCACGTAGGTAATCCAAGCATGAAAAACGTTATTAAACCAACCGTCCGAATGACGCTGCTTGTATCTTCACCAAACTTTTATCGTCCCGTATAAAGCACGTTAGAGGCTATTTCAACATCGCTAAATAAACTGACAAAATTACCTGTTGTCTCGTAACTTTACAATGTAATCTTCCGCCATTAAATAGAATTGTTACGTATTAGTTTGTTGCGTCAGTGTTATCTTTCACTGAAACGCTAGAACAGAGGTGAAGAAGTGCAAAATTAAAGTGGACAGCCAAAACAGCGTTACGAGATCCATTCTAAAATGAATGGCATTCCTAACTGTTTACTCAGGGTTATTTAGGAATTCTTTTGGACTCAACTGAAACATTGTATTTCCGCTTTACAAAGTTTTAAAACCAACAGCTGAATTTTAGTCAAGAATAATTTATTTTCGACTAATTTATCCAATTTTCGATACCTGAAACCCGATCTTGATGTCCCTGATCTCAAACGTCTGATTGCTTCGAAATAAGAAGCAATTAGACGTTTTGTCGTTTCGTTTCCCGATCGTTCAGTTTGCTGACATCAGACGGTACTAGATATCAACGTTTTGAATAGTCAAGCTGTATTAATCGATGTTACTGAAAGCAATCCGAAACATCTGTTTCTAAGAGAAGGATGGAGAGAGAAGCCGGCGTATGTGGCTTATAGAAGTAAAGGAACCATGCTCTAGTTGTCAAATTTCAGAAAATTCTTCCAAAAATAACAGTTAGGAACATATTAAAAAAGAATAAATGTAAGCGTAATAAAGTCCAATTGCCGATAATAATTTTATACAAAATATCTTATTTTCTGACGGATCAACATGTTCTTTCTATAGACGCCATAACCAATCTATCGTGCGCTATCGGTCTCTGAAATAAACATTTCAGTTCAACATGTTACTTCGGAAACTAGATGTCCGGGCAGGCATCCCAGCGGATCGTACTACAGAGTCATTTTTCTTTATCTGAGCCCATATTTAAAATTGATACAAAGTAATATTATTGCTACAGTATGCAATGTTGCTGGAAATTTGCGACATTTGACTTCAGCAAGACGACTATTCGACTCACAATGCGAGAGTTGTTCGAGAGATCATTTCTTTGCATTTTCCACGCACTATTAACACTTGGGGCACCACGTCTTGGCCGGCTTGATCTACTACTAGACTAGCAACCTCATTCTTTTAGTATACTTCGTGGAAACCCTCTACGTATATTAACGTGGAAGACTCCAAGCATTAAATGATTTGCGAATGCTCTATAATCCGTAACATAAGAAACAATGTCGGGCCTAATACCGATTCCTGAGGGAACACTCTAACTTCTCTATCACACAAAAAATTCAAATTTCTTTAATAACATCTGGTGACTAACATTTTGAAACGCTTTGGAGAGATCAGTAGAAAATCGTCATTCAGAGAAATCATACATAATCGGATTGGCTTTACGAGAAACTTTCATTCATTAATGGTTAAGTTATTACGTGGAGACTTTGAAGCTTGCAAAGGACAAGAATTAACATTGGAGCAAAAGAATTAAGTATAACTTGAGATTTAATGTAGTATGTGATGAAGGATGTGCTTTGCGAAAAGTCTCAAGAGCTTTATTGAAATCGAATTTATTTAAATGATTAGACGATATTCTAAAAAGAATAACTAGCTTTCTGATATTCTAACCTATCTCGCAACATTAAGTTGTAAATTATCAGCAATTTATATGTCGATTTACCTACCAAGGGAACGGTATCTTCCCGGCGTAGAGGTACTATATGATAAATCTGAACGTATTTTCGCGCGAAAGAAAATCCTCGTGATAAAGGCTACCGCTGCGAGCGACAGCGGAAGAACATTTTTATAGGGTCGCGGGATACGTATCATCAGATTTAGCATTCAAAGTGATTTGATTGATGACAAAATATGGTATGCAGTTACTGATTTAGATGTTGGCGTGTATTATAGATAGTTCTAATAAATTTGTAACATGATCGGTGGTTATAACGAATGCTGGTTATAAACGTTGCGTTGATAATTGGTTGCTTCCAATTGTTATACTTAAGTGGTATGTATCTCGATGTTTTATAGGGTGTTTCGAAAAACCATAACAGATATTAAAAATTGGTAAGCGTGTTTTTAGGTTCTCCTGGTTTGGAGAACAAATCTAGTCGTCTGCCTTCCTTGTGAAAAGGGAGGACTAATTGCCTTTGTTTGGATGTAAAAAATGCCTGGTTATTTTATCGCTTACTCAGTTACTCTTGAAATGAAATACAGTACGTATGAATGTGTAAAAATAAAATTTAAAACAAATTAAAATTAAAATTATAAATTAAAAATAAAATTAAAGAGCGCTGGGCAGTTTTCCTCGCATATAAAAAATACAAATACATAAGTAGAACACATCAGAAAATGCCTAGAAACAATAACCAAAAAATATAATGCTAAGATAGCTTAGCTTCCTCATGGTATTGATGGAATAATTCACGGCAAACGCAACAAAGGAGAGAAAAAAATACACTAACACACGGACATGTTTCTGCCTACTCGGCGTCATCAGCGTGGTTTCGAGAGTATTTTTTTTTTCCTGAACGGTAGGCATGCGTTTCTTTGGCACTAGGGGGCGCCAAGAAATGTCGAGTTTGTCGTTTTGAAGGTTGTGGCATTAACTGTGAGGCAACACTGATAGAAGGTAGAGATAAAAAATACTCTCGAAACCACGCTGATGTTGCCGGATAGGCAGAAACATGTCCGTGTGTTAATGTATTTTTTTTCTCTCCTTTTGTTGCGTTTGCCGTGAATTATTCCATCAATACCATGAGGAAGCTAAGCTATCTTAGCATTATATTTTTTGGTTAAATACATAAGTATTGTACATATTACATAACTCGGTTTCCTTACATATTTTGTAATTTAAATTTAATACAATCTAATTCAATGATAAATACAAAGAACAGTGCATAGTTTATGGACCATAAATATCGTTCGGTGTGATACTCACCGTCATCAACACATTGGTTGTTTTGCATTGGTGAAATGAAACAAGGGCGAGGGTAGCTTTCGATAACAGTTCTACAAAAGTTCTAAAAGAAACTTGCGAAAGAACATTCTGTAAATTTAAACAACAATTAAAAGCACTTCTAATATCACAGTCCAATTGATCGATACAAGTGGTTATTGATTGTAACGATGGCCGGCATCGACGACATCCCTTGTTCCATCATTAAGTCAGTATCACCATGGTTAATCGAACCTCTTGTTTATTTAGGGAACGCTTGTCTGTCTCAGGGAATCTATCCTCACGATATGAAACATACAAAAACGATATTTATTTACAAGAAAAAGAATCCTACCGATATTAATAACTATCGGTTTACCGACTGTTTTCGCAAAAATATACGAAAAAGTTATTAACAGTGGACTTGTTAAATATCTGAACCGTGACAATTTGATATCGCCAACACAGTTCGGTTTTAGTGCACAGACATCCACTCCCGATAGCTCTGGATCGAATATACCGTGAATTGGATGCTAGACGGAGTGCCAGTTGTTTATTCTTCGGTATGTCTAAAGCGTACGATGTGATTTCGCATTCAATTCTTCTTCATAAGTTATCGCGCTTCGGCGTTCGGGGTTTGGCATACAATATCTTTAAGCAGTATGATTGCCGAACGACCTTGTGTTTGGGAAGTGATAAGCACAATACTGTCAAACCGTTCTTTTCGAGGATTGTCGACGTCCCCTCAGGGATCGGTATTGGGGCAACAATGTTCTCAATCTATGTCAACGATCGTGTGTTTTGTCTTAGTTCGCGGATGATACGAGTTGCGTGGTCGTGAGCTCCTGCATTTCGTGCCTTTCGCGTTCTTTAACCGATATGGTGGCATACTACAATGAGAATTGTTTAACTTTAAACTGCGACAAGACGGGTCTTATACGCTTCCACCCCATTACTGACGACGACCAGAGCGTGTACGTTAGCATGGACGGGAAGTCTGTGTCATTTAATAAACTTAATTTTCTACATTCACCTCGTAATCAGAGTTTGCAAATCCCCCCCCGAGACAGCTTCCAAATTCACTACAAAGTCCTGCGATCGGTTATTAATAGAGATGACCAAGGCAGGTGAAATTATTACTTTTTTTTTTCGTGTTTTCTCGACTCTTGAGGAAACCAGTAAGCAACACGAGCCCTTTCTTATGAGACGAATAGACACGAGTCTGTCTAGTCGCTGCAAAAAAGTAATAACTTATTTATCTATATTTATTAAGTATGAGGCCTATATCCAGCTTCCTATCCTCTGGAAAATGGTATAGTCATCCACTATTAGTATCTCTTTGCCCTACTGCTTTGTCTCCTACAGTACAAAACGTCCAGCTCATATTGCCTAACAACCTCCACACTATATCCCTCAGAGCCCCTGCTTCGAAGGTACACGAGATAATCGAAGAAAACCGGAGCGATGTCGATTTTCCGTCCGTTTTCGGCCGTGTTCAACGAGATTTCCGAAAACTTCAAACGCCCATATTTCCTAAACCATTAGAGGTAGCGGGCTAAAATTTTATGGGGTATAACACTTTGGGTTCAAATTTTTACGTCGTATCTAGATCACGGCAGCCGGACGAGCTACGAGGATGAGTTCGGGGAGTATGGGGAACATATACGGCCATAGGGCAATCGATTAGCGACGTTACGTTCCATGATCCAATTTCAATCTCACTATCCACTGGCTTTTTCTGTTTCCTGCTCCTTTCCAGAAATAATCCCCGTTTGCTTTTGTTCTTGTTCATAGCTATTGGTTTCATATCTTTTGCTTTGTATTTAATTCTCGGGTTGATTCAGCTTCTCTCTGTACGGTTCCCTGTCCTTACTTTGTCGTCTATTGTTCATTTCCGGAACCCCATTTTCACAGTCATATTTTCCCAGTCATATTTTGGTAGTGACTTACTTATACAAAAAGTTTAGTGTACTATATCGCTTACAATAGCCCGAATTCGCGAATATTATTGCGAAGCGCCAGACACGCTGTTTACTCGTGAATGGCCGACCAGAAACGACAATTTGCATGTTCAGAAGAGGCTATGCAAAAAATTAAATATAAATCGTTACGGAGAAGTAATGTGATGAAGGTAATTTTTTATGTATTTATCATGTAATGATATCCAATGAAAACTATTGAAGGCTACTAATCTTAAGATTCAGAAGTATTCTCAAGGAACTAAAAAAATTATATATATATTTCCATTAGGAGCTTGACATACTGCAAAATGGCGACCCCTACGGGGTGTGATTGGTTTGCCGTTGAAAAACTTATAAAGGTCCTCCAACCTAATCACACTTCTTAAGATATTTTTATGAATATATTGTTTTATTTGCTGTTAAGCATTGGTATTGTTGAATGAACTCGAAAGACGTTTTAACGCTCCATTGTGCGATGCATTACGTAAAATTTAATTAAAATAGAAATACGTGCACATAACTAATAGCGGCAAGGAAAACTTTGTCCTAAAATTATTAGAATAAAGCTCGAATTAAATGTACGCCCAAAAGTTTCGAAGTTGAATAGCCTTTTAAACAGAGACCCGATTAGGTAGATTTTACGCAATTTAAAAGAATGAAGTCCCGCCGCAGTTGAACAATACAAACTTTTGATGTTGACATCTTTCTTATCGTATTAAATGCAAACTTCAACAAGAAATTCGCGGTCTCGTTATCTTATTTGCATATTTTTAAAGGCTCTTCTACTTTTATGCCGGTACCTTTAGCTACATCCGGAAAACTTTAACGTGCATTTACCGTTATACCCCTACGCTGCTAACAGAATTAACAAATTGTAAGAACTATTCTATTATGGAATTGTAAGATCTATGTTTCGGCTTCCCATAAAAAAAAATTATACCGGGTGTGCTAAACTACTTCAAATTAATTACTGGCTGGATAACCCATTTTGTTTTAGAGTTTCTTTTTGTCAACAGGAACTTGCGCCTTTGGTGAAAGGGAACTCTAAACTATTTGTCCTTGGTTGGTGATATGATTTAAATAAAAAGAAGCGTTTTAAACAAGGATAAAGTGGTGCAGTTTAAATCCCGAGTATTTGGTTCCATTCGAAATTTAAAAGTGTACAGCGATTAAATTCTAACAGTAGTCCGAAGTAGAAGTCGTGCTTGGTGGTTTAAAAGGATACAAAAGACTTCCAATACGCAACATCTAAACATAGTGTTTAAATTAAAGCATTTGAAAATCAGGCTAATTTTCTTTATTATGAAGCTACTACTTGTAATTTAATTTAAATTGCCGAAAGACTGTTTCTAGAAAGACTCCAAAGATTGTATAATGAATTAATTAATGTCGAAAAATTGGATCCCTTTTCAATGTTCCCTAATTTAAAATGTTATCAATCAATCAATTGTATCTGCGCATTTGTGGAAAGGTACTAGCCGATTGCACCTCGCTGTTGTTGTTCAAAATTAAATTATGGAATGCACAAACTGACAAAACTTAAACGCTATGTTTAATTCGTATTTTAATTTTCCAAATGCACCATTTGCCAACAGTAAATTTGATACATGGTTCTGCTTACATTGTTGCTACCAAGCGTATGTATGCCATCATACGTTGTATTTAAATATAAATCTTTCTGTTGTTTTAGGAAAATATTGAGTGTTCATTATTCAAGAATGCGACCTTTACTGGCAGAGAAAATTAGTCTGATATTGTTCCTCAGTAGGCCACATTCAAGTATGGCTTAGACTTCACTCTTCAGCACCATATGGACATTCAGATGATTTAGCAAAGTTTATTTTGTATATACGAGGGTCATTCAATAAGTCCTTAGAAAAAGGCAGATTTTTATTTATTTTTCAACATAATCTCAATTTAACTCTATATACTTTTCTACGCGTTTCTCCTGCTTTATTATGTACGATTTCAGAAGATCCTCAAAATAGACATCTGCTTTGGCGATGTGAACTCCTCATTCGATGTGAACCGTTATCCGCCGAGCCATTTTTTCAAATTTGGAAATAAAAAGTAGTCACCGGGGGCCAAATCCGGTGAATACGGTGGATGTTGCAGTAATTCAACTTTAATTCCATAATTTTGGCTATCGAAACTACGCAAGTGTGCACCTGTGCATTGTCTTAATGGAAAACGATCTTTTTCTTTTTTAAATGAGGACGTTCTCTTCTCCATCGACGCACAACACTTTCCGCTTGTTATTTGTCCTTTTTCCAAGTGACCGGTGTAGATGATTCTGCGTGCATCCCAAAAAACCGAGGCCATCACCTTGCCGGCTGATTTCGTCGTCTTCGCCTACTTCGGAGCCCGTTCCCCTTCAAAAACCCACCGTTTCGACTGTTCCTTTATCTCCGGACTATAGTAGCGTATCCATAGTTATGTATCGACGGAGAAACTCATCAGGATTGCGAAAAAAAAGCGTCAAAACTCCATTGAGAGCAAGCACCATGTGCGTGTGGAAAGATTCCAAGAAAACTCGTTGGTCTAGCTACAATAAATCGCAAGGAAATAATACGTGGACAAGTATTTCGAAACATTCTATATATCATCTTTGACTTGTATACGTCTAATAGAGAACAATTCAAGTTTAGTTAAGTGTCAAGTTTAAATGAAACTTAATGATCCGCGTAGCTACGTGAGGAATAAGACGTACTTCATAAAGTATTGACAATTTCTTAGTTCTTTTACCATACATTCCTCTGAACAAGTAACTTCATTATATCGTACACAGGTAAGAAAATTCTGCTACTGTGAAAAGTTAATGCCCTTAATGTAAAAGTTCGAAACATCTATACACCATTAAAACTTCGAAATACGACGAAAATACCCTACTATCCGTAACTTGTTCAATTAAAACAGGAATTTCCGTCGATAAAACGATAGGAAGAAAACGACCATAGCAAACGAATTTTAACTAATACCCAAAAAATAATAAAAAAAGAAAAACTAATTTCTCTTTAACAATGGAACGTTCGCGTCATTCCTTTATGCAATCTCCTTAATGTAAGTAGTAAACTGTGCGCTTCTTATTATTAGCTTCACTTCTTCCCTTCTAGCGGCATCTTGGGACTTCTGAATTACTAGGTAAGATGTAAGTGTGGCAAATTACCAAACTAACCAATAAAATCTTTTTGTTTCTTTTTTATAATATACAGAGGTTAATACGCTTGGAGCACAATAGTTGCCTAGTTCTTTTTCTCAGTATGGTGGCGGCCCATCGGGGCGTATAAGCTTTTTTTTCAGTTTATCATAACCTCAGGAGCCTTTTAGTGTGTAAGTTGTGTGTGTAAGTTGTGTATGTAAGTTGTGTGTGTAAGTTGTGTGTAGTGTTCCATGACCTCCCGCGCCGTAAAGGATGAAGCGCAGTTAATTATATCCCAACTGCGAATGGTGACTCGGAAATGTATCGGACCCACTAAGAAAATTTTTTGATCCTAGCGGAATTCGAACACCCTGCGTCCCCAACTCTGTCTCTAGTTAAGCGCAAGACCTTTTACCACTGGGCCACCGAGCCGTTAATTATGCTACTTCGAAATTAAAAGATACAAACCAATCCATAGATGTCTGTTATTACATAATCCGTGTAACAGTCTATGGTGACCCTGTGCAAATTAATTATATTAAAGGTAAAAAAAAAAAAGATCCCTTCCTCACAAAATTCTTGTATATTTGATGGTTAATTAATGATTGCGAACGGTTTCGTGCTTGGAACACATCTTCAGGCCAAAATCATCCATTCGGTAAAAGGTTTGGTCGCAATAGCACAAATTATTAAAATGTACAACGCTGTTACGTTTACTCTTTATTTCCACATTTAAGCTTATCTTATTTTTGCTATTTCTTTTCCGACAATTTATTCAACAAACCTTTAACTAAGTAAACTATATTTTTAAAAGGTACTTTCAACATTTAAATGGCTAAATTGAAATAAATTATTTTTACCAATGATGAATGAAAAACAGAAAAAAAGCTAACTTAAAACCTTGACATTTACATACAACTAAGCCTGCGGAAACGAGTACACTTTCCGCTAGCTTCACGAAATTAG